>JANKKI010000258.1:1800000-2262291 GCA_025175665.1 Cinchona pubescens | reverse complement strand
AACTTTATACTTTTAAATTTTGACTGTTAAACCTTTTGGATGTCAAGTAGGTTTGTTTCTAGCTTTTGTTGCAGATTTGGGGATGATCAGTTTCTGGTTAGGAATCTTGTCTCTTAACATGATGTAGCTACATTATTCAATGACTTCCTGTTCTTTTACTGATAGGAAAGATAAAGAGGATTTGGCACTTTACAAAATCTGGTTCCTATTTCGTAAAAAGGTATTTGTTTAGGTGAAAAAAACTTGTCAGGTTCGTTATGGTGTTTTGCAGGAAAAACCTCATTGGATTTTGATCAGGTTATGCGATAAAATAAAGAAATATAAGGTTCTTAAACCTCCCAGTGGCCAAACACGGGACATTCTCTCAATTGGTTTGGAAATTGTCTCCTGTTATGGCCAACTTTAAAGCAGTTTGAGTGTCATTTCATTAAAGATGGGAATCTTTGGTTCATTTGTCCAAACTGAAAATTTTTTCTGTTCAGTTAGAATTAACTTGCTTTCTTTTGTGGCACTTGTGGAAAACAAGAAACAAGTGGTTTTTTAATCATTTGTGGGTCTCTGAATATGACACTGTTTCTATGGCACATAATGAATGGATGGAATTTCAAAATGTTTCTTCAATGTCATCTGTTCGGCAGGACACATGTCTAGATATTCAATAAGTTGCTTCCTCCTCTTCGCTATCTGCACATTGGATAACTCCTCCTCGTGGGGTGATTAAGTTTTAACACTGATGCTGCTGTATATATGAAGAAAGGAATAGCTGGAATTGGTGTTATTGCAAGGGATTCAATAGGAAGACTATTGGGTGCTTGGGCCTCTAAGTGTGTTGGTTGTTTAACTCTTCAAGTGTTTGAAGCTGATGCTATTTGTTTTGCACTTCTTCAAGCACAAAAAATTAATTGGAATAGTATTATTGTGGAGTCGGATGCTTTGTCAATGATCTGATTGTTATATCATGGTACTACTGCAGAGGGGAAGTTTTGCTGTCTGATATCTTACATCTATATCAGGAGAATGTCTTGTATTCCTTTAATTAATAGGTTATGCAATGAGGCTCTTTGAGCTCTAGTTTCTCATGCTTTATCTGTAAGTAGTACTTTGGAATGGAAATCTTCTTCCCCTTTGTGACTTCGTAATGATATATGTCAACTGACAGATAAAACACTTGTTATGTGATATTATTCTATGTGAATTCATATAATTTGCCTGGTCGATATGATATGCACCAAAAAGCAGTCGAGCATGAATGTACTGGTGAACCAAACAAGATGTTGAAGGGGAAGATATAAATTATTTGCTTGACGAACCATATATGGATGCTTTGAATAATCCTCAGTTTGATGATGGAGCATTCATTGAAACTAATGACCTGACAAATCCAATTAGTGCTGATACTTTTGATCTCAGTATGTTGGAAGAGTATCTTACATTCTATGATGCCAGTGGTGAACTCCCAGAATATATTCCCTTTGATCCTCCAAAGATAATTGGGAATCGAGGCGCTTGTTTCTGGACAAGCATCCACTCCTAAGCAGGTAATGGTACCAAACTTTATGCCTTACTGTTTTGGCAGCCTGATGTTAACCCTTGACTCTAAATTGCTGCCTTTGCCAAGGCTTCGGAGAAACTCAACCAGATATAATGGTGATATTGCGTCTTCTTCAAAGCAAGAGCTGACCAAAGTATATGGGACAGGTATTAGCAATGTAATTCTAGTTTGAACTTGTAAGAGTGTAGAATCTAGTTTTTATCAGTTGAATTTTTGTGTATCACTTCCAGGCATACAAGTTGCTTGGCCGCCATTACCTGCTGGAGCTTTCTCTTATAGATTGCTAGTGTATAGTATGTATCAAGCAGGCAAGTCGGTATGCGAACTAGACAGCATATTCTTTTGGGTCCTTGTCCTTTCTGTGGGCTTCAAAATTGGTACCTATATTTAATCAAGCAAATATGGCAATTAATTAAGAATTCGATTGTATTTATGGTGGAAAGTTACTTGTTAAGCTCTACCTCAGAGTCACTGTAATGCAAAGCTTTTTTTCCACAATTTTTAGTATGGAAAATTGAATTCTATAAGCTGTGCAAGATTTAGAAGTGTAATTTAGAGACAAAAGCCATATGAAAGTAGATGTGTATAAGAGACAGGAGCTATTCATCTTGATCACTGATTAATCAAGGATATAAGAGCTCTATTCTATAGACTTCAGCTTGATTGCCTTTCATATGAGAAACAGATTAAATTATCAGAACCCTGTGATGGTTCGAGCAGATTTTATCCACCAATTAAGCAAATCAGATTGCAATTTAAATAATTAAAGCAAAACTCAGCATATTCTCATTAACTCAATAATAATAATTGGCAAAGATACAAATAGAAACAGAACCAGATGGATTGGGGAAATGAAGATGAATAAGAATTGAAGGAAGCCAAATTGCTATAGCCACCTAATTGAATTTTAAAACGGCATTTACTTCATCACCCCTCTTAATTTTCCCATTTTGCCCCCAGATCATAACAATACTCCCTCCTTAATCACAATCTTGTCCTCAAGGTTGAAAATTAGGAAATTTTTTCTCTATATCATCTACCCATTTCTAGGTAGCATCCTCTTTTGCTCATCTCTTCCAATGGATTAGCCATTTAACTCCTGCAGCATTTCTCTTTTTACACTACTATCTTTCCAAAATGGCTTCAGGATCCAATTTGTAATGGTCAGTCACTTCTAGTTCAGGCAGCTCAATAACAGGTACTGCACCCTTCTTCACCTTTTTCTTCAAGACCGAAACATGGAAGACTGAGTGAATCTTCACCTGAGAAAGAAACTTCAGTTTGTAGGCCATATTTCTTTTTTTGTTCTACTTGATAGGGTCTATAGAATTTGGCACTAGAGTTTTTCATTGGACTTCTTGCCCACAGTAAGTGGCCTATAAGGCTTGATCTTCAAGTAGACTTAATATCCCACTGAAAATTCCCTTTCAGCCCTCTTTTTGTCTGCATACCACTTTATACTTTCTCTTGCTTTTGCCAAATTCTCCTTCAATAGCCTGTCCATTGCCTGTCTTTCTTCAGCAGATCAAGATGCAGCCAGATTTGTTTGAAGGTATGGAGACAGAAACAGTTGACGAGGGGAAATCCCATACAATACTTCAAAAGTCTCTTATATTTGTATAGATGTGATGAAAAGTGGTATTGTACCACCTGGCAAGAAGGGACAATTCCAGCTAGGCATCTTTATCAGTAACTATGGCCTATGGCAATCTATGCAGTTTATACACAGAATCCATAAAATGAGCACTCTTGGTAAACCTTTCCACTATTACCATAATAACATCCTAGCCTTTTGATTTATGAAGTCCCTCAATGAAGTCTATGGTAATATGAGACCATGAATATTGAGGTTTTGGTAAGGGTTGTAGTAATCTTGGATAAGGAGAATGGTCATCTTTATATCTTTTGCATACATCACACTCTAATACAACTTCCTTGGAGTCTCTTTTCATTCCAGCCCAGTAGAATAAACCTTTAGCCCTCATGTAACTTGCTTGACTCTTAGAATGACCTCCTTGCTTTGATGCATGCAAGGCCTTAATAATTGGCCCTCACTCCTTGTTCACTTCTATCAATGGGTTGCTAGGGTATAAAGAAAGATTGTATATTAGCTGTCTCTTATACACAGTCGGAGATGGTATATGAGACAGTATCAAGACTTTGCTAGCTAAGAGTTACAAGTCTGCATCCACTTGTAGGTATCACTTGAGTGATTACTTCACATTGCCCCTCTTCCATACCTCTTCTTGACAGGCAATTGGCTAATGTATTCTCTTCATCAGCTCTATATTGGATTTTATAACTTAAACCCAACAGTTTGCCGAGCCATTTCTGTTGTATTAGAGTGGTGATTCTCAGCTCCAGTAAGTGCTTTAAACTCTGGTGATCAGTTTTGATGATGAAATGATCTCCTTCCAAATAATGTCTCCATTTCTATACTATTGTCACCAATGGCAATAACTCTTTTTCATAGATGGATTGCCCCATGTTTCTCTGGGTGAGTGATTTACTGAGATAAGCTATTGGCCTTCTATCTTGCATGAGTACTGCCCCAATTCCACCACAACTTGCATCTCTCTTTACCACAAATGGTTTACTGAAGTCTGGTACTACCAGCACAGGAGTGTTGCTTATGGGAAACTTCAGTCTCTCAAAAGCATCTTCTGCTGTGTTCTTTGTTCCACTTGAAGTTATCTTTCTTAAGCATGTTAGTCAGCGGCTTAGCAATTGCACCATATCCCCTTACAAACAGTCTGTAATATCAAGTCAATCCCAAAAAACCTTTTAGTTGTTTTAAATTTCGAGGCTTTGACCAATTCACCATGCATTTCACCTTCTTAGGATCCGTTGAAACCCCTTCACTAGAGATTATGTGCCCCAGATATTCCACCCCGTTCTGAGCAAATGAGCACTTACTCTCTTTAGCTACTAACAGGTAATCCTTGAGTAAGCTTAGTACATACTTCAAAAACTTTATATGGCTTTGCAAGTCAAGGCTTTATATTAGTATATCATCAAAAAATACTAATACATACTTCCTCAACTCATTCCTAAATTCTTCATTCATTAAATTTTGGAAAGGAGTAGATGCATTTTTAAGGTCAAAGGGCATCACCTTAAATTCATACAAGCCCTCATATATTTTAAAAGCAATCTTAAATTCATCCCCTTCCTGATTACTCTGATTTAATGATACCCAACCCTCAGATCAATTTTAGAAAATCACTTAGCCCCTTGCAATTCATCTAGTAAATCGTCAATCATCGGCATGGGAAATTTATCTTTTATTGTGAGACCATTTAATTGTCTATAATTTATACAAAAGCAGATCAAGCTGAGAGACATAGCTGTCTCTTATACACTGCAGAAGCAAAGGGCTATTACTATGCTATATTATTCCATTTCCTAACATTTCTCTCACTAACTTTTTTATCTTAGTTTTTGGAAAATAAGTACAACTACAAGTACTTATCTTGAAAGATTAAGCCCCCTCTTTTAGGGGAATGTGGTGATCTTGGGATCTGCTGGGAGGTAACCCTTTTGGCTCTTGGAAACTTCTGGGAATTCAGTAAGTACTATATGCAGATTCTTTGGATGGTATCTCTTGTTGCTTCTCTGTTAAGTTCTAAGATATCCCTGTCTCTGTGCAGCTATACCAGAGCCATTCTAGAGAACCATTTCTGCATTCTCAGTGATGACTTACCCTTATCAACTTTAGTTGTGGTTCCTCATCTTCTCCTTGTAATGAAACTTCCTCCCTTTATTGTTAAAACTGATACTCTGTATTGCACTAACCATTTCATTCCTAGAACCATATCACTCTACCCAGCTCAACAACCTCATTGGATGTTGAAATTCATACTTTTATCAAGTAAATCAGTGGAGCACAAATTCCTTCAGAAGTTAATTTCTCCCCATTAGCCACACATGTAGTCATCGCATTGGTTTCTACAAATTTCTATTCGACCTCCTTAACCAGTTGTTCATTCTATAAAGCTATGAGAACTTCCAATATCTATCAGAATGGATACTCACATCCCTTTAATTGCTCCCTTTATCCTAATGGTTTTATATTTCTGTCCACCTGCCAAGGTTGTAAATATATTTGCATAATTTTCCCTCTTTGTTTTTCACAATCCTTATACTTCTCATCTTCTTCTCCCCTATCTTCTATCATGTTCATACTTATCCTCTTCCGCAAAAGATATAAAGAATGACCAGAGACTCCTTATAAATGTGACCAAATGTGTAAGGTTCATCAATTTGAAACACAAGACTTTCAGCTTTTTTTTAGCAAAATCAGCTAGAGATATTTTCCTGAAATTCTTTGGTAGTTTGGTTAGTGGTTTAGGTGGAATTTTAGGTTTGGAAGGGAGGTTGTGAAGAGGTTTTTGGCTATTAATAGGAAACTGAGCCAGGGTTTTTTTTAAGGAGAGCAATCACGTGGATGCAAGTAGGGTATTAGGTAATTTCAGAAAAGTTTCTTAGATTGCTGGTGATAGATAAGGTGGGCTTGTGTAGTTTCTTAATGGCTTGCACAGTTTTTTCTGGCAGTCTAATTGCTTTCATGGCCTCCTGAAGGGCTGCAAGTTTTACCAATTTCAGCATATTCTTGATTTCATCTTTATGTCCACTCAAAAATAGAGAAACATAGTAAGACTCACTCATTAGAGGGGGAGCTTCATCACTATGGACTTTATCAACGCAAACCTTTCCTGATAGCTCCTCCATTGAACCAATCTGTACCATTTTACAGGAACTCCTCAAAGGTCTCTTCAATCCATCCATCACCAAATCTGAGGCAAATCTGCTGCCTGAATTCTGACTACTGAATCATATCCTTTCTATTGGCAAAGCCTTGATGCCACATATCGGCCTTCCTGGTGAGTTACATTTCTGCTACAGCCACCATTTGATTCTCATCAACCACATGAAGTTGAAAGAACCTCTCAGCTTTTTTGATCCACTCAATAGGATTCTCTCATTCAAAGGTAGGAATGTCAATTTTAGGGATTGAACTCTCCATGAGAGGCTCAGAATTGTTTCTATTTGCTCTTGAAGTCTCACCTCCTTTACTACCCACTGATACTCTACCCATGATAAGACTCTTACAGCTCTCACTGACTCTTTTCTCTTTGCTCAAGTTTAGCAAAGATTTGTTCATCTAGGCCATATAAGCCACCAACTGCTCATATTTTCCAGTCAAGTCCCTCATAACACTTTCCATACACTTTCCAGCTTATTTTCCAATATTCTCAGAGTACTCTCTATTCCTTCATTTTTCTGACTCATCCCTTTCAGAGAACTACTCAAATCCAGAAGCTCCTTATCCATTCTCTAAAGACTTTTTTCCATAGTTTGTTCTCTAGTCGTCACCATCAACAACAGCTATATCCCAGAGGAATCGTAGCTACTGTGATACCACATGTGATGGCTTGAGCAGATTTTATCCACCAATTAAGCAAATCATATTACAATTTAAATAATTAAAGTAAACTCAGCAAATTCTCATTAATTTGTATAATAATAATTGGCTAAAATACAATGGAAACAGCTAGATGGATTGGGGAAATGAAAATGAATAAGAATTGAAGGAAATTACAGAAGGAATGGCTCACTCACCAGAGCAAAACCCAAAGACAATCTAGAACAATCTTCAGCAAAAACTTGGTAAAAAGAAAGAAAAAGAACGAACAAAAACCCAACCCTAGCTTACACCAATCAGGAGCCAACAACTTTCCTTCTTTCTAACAGAATTTTCATCAGTTTTTTGCCCAAAACGACAGCGTTCCACTTATTCCTCTTTCGCCAGTATGCGTGCTTTTCTTCTGATTTTCTCTTTCTTACTTAGCCTTCCACTTCTAACTACCTAATTGAACTTTAAATCCACATTTATTTCAGCATCCCTCTACTTCTTAATTTTCCCATTTCCCCCTGGATCATAACAACCTTCTCCGGTTGCTAAATATTTTGGTTCATCTATTGTACATTGCATTATTTTGTTTTTTGTTTTTTTTTCTTTTTATATTAGTAATACCTTTGTGTTGTCTTTGAGTCGGGGTATTATGAGTTTGGGAAATTATACCATTCCGCTAAGGAAACCATCTTGTTAAATTTAAAAATTTGTAAAGTATAAATTTTTAAAATATATAGTGTTATCATATATAAGATTTTAAAATATAATAAGATATTTTCATTACGAAACTGTAAAATTTTCCTATAAGTTTAACAACCACTAAAATCCCAGTTCTCATCCTAGAGGCATCATAATTTTGGTGTAGGACCTATGAGATATAAAGGTACAAGGTCAAATTGCTTTCTGGCAAGATGTGATGAAATATCATTAGGCAAAACCTCAGCAAGATAATCTAGTGCTTGGAAGACCAACGATTATAGCTTACCACATTGAGGGTATTATTTGTAATACAAAAAGAAAATAAAGACTCGAGGCAAAAGTTTATCAGAATGGGGTTCAGAACTTAAGATTGCAAATAAAATCATGCTTCATCTTTAAACAACATCTATGGTAGTAAAGATACTTCTTTTATATGCAATGTGTAGCATGTTTCAGTAGGAAAAAGAAAAATCATATGAGACGAAAATAAACTTTCTATTGCAACTTAATACAAATGAGAGAGAACACAAAACGCTTCAATGATAATCACTGTAATGGTCCTTTGACTTGATGTCATGAGTTTATATTGACTGTGGATTATTATTCTTTGGCTCTATTAGTCATTACTCTTAGGTGAGTCACATATAATGTAGAGTTCGGGTATAATATGAACATGATAAGATAAGATATGACCAATAGAGGATTCACCACTCCTTATAATAGGAGAGTATATCCCAGTATGGCCACTTCTTGAAATACGATTCAAAATCTTTGCGCAAAGTGAAAATAGAATTAAGAGTGTCTTAAATTCTATTTCAAGTGAGTTGTATTTTGGAAAAAAAGTAAATTGATTAATTTAATAAGAGTTGACATTATATCTGTACTTTTGAATTAATCGGGATACAGGTTGGTGAAAGGATATAAATTACAGAGGAACTAATTATGGATGGGTGATGTCGAACCACTTGACATATCTCAACACTTGGGTGGTCATGATACTTTGCTAGAAGCCAATCTTGATCTATAAGTGTAAATTAATTAATTAGAGAATTAATGATAAATTAAAGGTGTTTAATTTATCTAATTCTAATTAATTTAGAATTATAATTTATACTTATTGCCAACGTGATTGGGAAGCCTAAAGGATCACACACTTAAGGATAATTAATTCAGGATTAAAATAATTTGATAAGTATGATATACTTATGGGTTAATTTATGAGATAAATTAACTTTTGAGTTTAATTGTAATAAATTATAAATATTAGGAGTTAATATGCAAGATATATTAATAGTTCTAATAATTTTATAATTATTTATATACCCATGACCCAAATTGATTGGGATTTGTAATTTTGCAAACACAATTTGATTGGATTCTAAACATGAAATAAAGAATATATAAGATCTATATATATGGTTGATATATATAAAGGATATGCTAGTACTAGTACGGCTAGACAGAATATATATAAGATATATATAAATGTCTAGTAGTGCGAAAAAGGAATTAAAAAGAAAAACCGTCAAATTTTTTTGAGAAACGTGATAGTCACGTTTTGGAAAAAAAAGAGAAAATAATTTAGGAGTTAGCACTCTATGATTTTGGTTAATCAATGTTGTGAGAATTCCTGATTTATCACTATTATCTGTGTGGATACCATTAGAGGCCTGGCACTTGTGCGACTTGTGGATCGACGTCCCAAATGTATTAGAGATTTTACTGTAATTTTAAGGTATAATCTCTACACTTTTCTTGTACTACGCATAAATTAATAGAGTGATCCGTGACTTGGAGTATCTAAATTTTAAAGAGGAAAGTGTTATCTGTTTATTTACTTTCTTACACTATATAAACTGTCTATAATAAAAAATGAATGATTTTATCATTTACGAGCAAGTTCAGTATGGAGTTGGATCATGGTACTTCTTGAAAGGTCCTTGGAAATGCTTTGCCGAATAATTTTACACTTCTCCAAGAAGCATCATATCTTCAGGTAAATCACATACAGTAATACCCTAAGGAAAGGAAAAAGGTGAGGTATGAGCGGCTAACACTAAAAAAGAAGCGATAGAGTGCTAATTTGATACTTACATCCGCTGTCATATGCACCACAAATCTCTTTTCCGCAAGCAATTTAGCTTTACTCTATAGGTAATAGTTCTTGTAGTGTTAGCATGGCAAGTTAAAAGCAACACTCTTTGTGTATAGAAGATATGATGCTGATCTCTTAGCAATGTTGTTCTAAACGCACACTAAGTCATCTATTTTCTGTGTTTTGTTAAAACTACCACATCCTTTCTGATGCATTACTTATTTTATTTTTCTAGTAAATAGAAATGTCTGTACCTTCTTGATTCGGCTATGAAGAAAATCATCAATCATCACATCCTTCGCAAGTTCATAATCACCATCACCCTGAGAAAACCCAGACACAATGCTTGAGAACCTTAGCAGAGATGATGATGCTAAACAAACGAATGATGAATAACTTACTTTTGATCTACATGGCACGTTGAAGACGACATCCTCCACTATACTACAAGGGTTTCCATTAGTATACACCTATATTGGCATTTTAAGTAACAAATCAAACCATGACAAGATGATACAAGGAAACACAGTGATAAGAGCAAGGTACAGATTTAATATGAGTTAATGTATTCAGGAAGACCGAAATTTCCATTAATTATAATCATATCTACAGCAAATAACAGCAATTCTATGGTGATAGAAACCCTCCAAACCACCACAGAAAGAAAGCCAACAGAACAGAAAATAAAATAATGCTCATTCAAAATAAAAGGCTTGTTAAAGGACATTATATGGAGGCAAGTCTACACGAACTAAGAAACAATCATTTTGAAACAATCAAGTATTAATTAATTACTCCAGACGAGAACCAATGGCCCTCAGGAGTAGGGATTACAAGAGGTTTTGTAGTTTTAGCGAAATCGAAAAATTCTATATATCACAATTGTACAATAGTCTACAACATTTATAAGAGTGGCTCATTATTAGAAAAAACAAAAATCCCTTGATTCTAAAAAATTGTTATCTTCAAATAATCTTCCTAAAATAAAAGAAACAAAATTTTTTCTATGTCATCTAATTACTTTAATAAGGTCAAGGATTTGATTCCTTACCCTTATCTCTAGCTCCCCTTCAAGTTGGTGCATAGATATCGATTATACCCAACTTGCTAACAAAACTTTCAAAATCCAATTTGAACAAGCCTTTGGCAAGAATATTAGCTACTTGTTGAGCAGTTGAAACAAACGACACACAAATCATTTTCGCTTCTTTCTTTTCTTTAATAAAGTGTCTATCAATTTCAACATGTTTGGTTTTATCGTGTTGGACTGGATTGTGTGCAATGCTAATGGTTGCTTTGTTATCACAGTACAGTCTTATAGGCATAACCACTGGTGTCCTTAATTCCTCCAAAATTCCTTTAAGCCATCACACCTCATAGACTCCTTGTGCCACAGATTTATACTCTACCTCTGGACTACTACGGGCTACTACATTTTATGTTTTGCTTCTCCACATTACTAGATTGCCCCATACAAATATATAGTAACCCAACGTGGATCTCATATCTGAAATAGAATATGCTCAATTAGAGTCTGTGTTGGCTTCAACACTCTAATGCCCATTTTTCCCAAAGAAAAGTCCTTTTCTTGGAGAGTTCTTCAAGTGCCTAAGAACGCGATAAACAGCCTCGAGATGTTCTTCGTAAGGAAAATGCATGAACTGGTTTACTAGACTTACTGTAAAGGTTATGTCTGGCCAAGTGTGAGATAGATAAACGAGCTTCCCAACTAATCTTTGATATCTTCTCACATCCACTGGATTCCCTTCTTTGTTTCCAAATTTTTTCATTTGGATCAATTGGTGTCTCAATTGGTCGACATCCACTCCTTTCTATTTTCTTAAGCAGGTCAAGAATATACTTCTTTTGCAAAACTACAATGCCCCTTTTTGATTGAGCAACCTCCATGCCAAGGAAATATTTTAGTGAGCCCAAGTCTTTGATTTCAAATTCAAATACTAGTTTGCTCTTCAATCGCTCCATCTCTATTGTATCATCTCCGGTTAGAATAGTGTCATCTACATACAATATTAGAACAACTATCTTCCCTTCATTTGAGTGCCTTGTGAACATAGTAAGAATTTATGTGAATTTCAATTAGAATAGTACACAAAATCCACTTAAATGTAAACAAATAAAAGATACACAAAGATGAATTTAAGTGAATTTCAAATTTACTAATGTTTATGCTTTGTTTGTATCGACTTAATTCAAATGTTGTGTTTGCAATTAATATTAAGTTTGCAACTAATTTTAAATTTGCTTTTGTAAGAAATTTAGTAATTCCATTGTTTAACAAACATAAAATTCTAATTTTGAAATTAATATTAAGTGTGGTTTTATTTAAATTTACCAATTCTCTTTCTTTCCTAAACATAAAAATTACACTTTTTTACGTTAAATTAATCATTCTTTATATCTTTTGATTGGGGGCATGTTTACTTAATAAAAGGAGATATCTTTTTCACAAAATGGAAAAGTATTTTATAGGGATAAAATATAATTTTATATCATTATAGGGAGTAAACTAAAATTAATCATAAAATTATTTGAGGGTAATTTATTAATATTTCAACACCCTGTAACATTTTAACTAATATTTGGCTTTGACTTGTAGTTAAAGGGGACTAAATTTAATTAAAATTTTCTAGAGGACAAGTTGTTGCATATATAAATAATTACAAGGGTACCCTTGTAATTAATAAAATATGCAACTCTGTCATACTTTGAAAATGCGATATCGCATTTGCTTTTAAAAACAGAATTTGGATTGGTTTCGCACTTTAAAAGTGTGAAATCAGTCCATTTTTAAAAAAAAATTGGACTGATTTTGCACTTTCAAAGTGCGAAACCAGTCTATTTAAAAGAAAAAAAAGTTTTTTGTGATTCAGAATCTTTTTTGATGTGTAAATGAGAAAGATACCTTCTCTGTCTTTTACTTGTTCACTGCATCATATCATTGTGTATAAGAAGGAGTGTTATTTTGAAAATGTTCACAGACACAAGTGAAAAAACACCCTGAAAACAGTCAAAGATTCTCTATCTCACTTTTTATCCCGTTCTTTATGCCCATTACTGAATGAAGGACAAATTCCTCCACTATAAAAATCAAAATTATATTTAAAATGAATTTTGACAATTTATTAAATAGTGATATAGAGTTCGGGGTAAGAAAGGGGATAAAAAATTTGGAAAAAAAGTGGCAAGTCTTTTAGGAGATGGAGAGATTTTTGAAATGTAGTTACATAAGGCCATGCATATGACACTTGTCATTATTATCTATTCTCAAGTTTTCTATCAACCCTAACTAACAGCTAGCATGGGAGTTTAGGAGAGAAGTAAAGAAGAGATTGTAGTATTTGGAGATTAGAATAAATTAAAAAATTTGGAATATATCAATAAATAATTTTTAGATGTAATTTTTTAAAGGAAAAAATAGGTATTTTAAAATTATTTTACAAGAGAATGCACCTTTTCTTCATTTTTCGTTGATGAAAAAGTTTCTGCGGAAATGGATAATCTTTATTGGACTCCTTAAAGCCTAGTTAAATTCACACCATAAAGCTTTGTTAACATTCCAATTTAGTAATTATGAAATTCAAAGCCCAACGCACAGGAAACAATTAAGATAAACTAGAGCAGCCCAAATTAGGTTGAGGTCTTAGTCATTGAAAAAGCCCAATTATAGATTTATCCAGTTGGGCCCAGACCATCGTTCCTACCAGGCTAGCCCAAGTATCTCAAAAATGATAGTACTACATCTGTCGTAAGCCTACCTGGAGAATCATGGAATCTGACCCAAATAGCCGATTCTATGTAAGGAAAATTAAAGATGATCCATAACTATTACTATTATAATAATAATAATATATTATATATAAAGAGAGAATCAATTTGGCATGATACTCTTCTTTTGTATTCTTATCTAATTTTAAGTAGATTAAAATTTATTAAAAAAATTACCTACCATTGAAAGTTGAAAGTAACTACCACAATTTCATTAATTTATACGTTAATTTTCACTTCTTAACTTTCACTTTTTTTTTATAATACATTTTTTTTTAAAAATTTTGTAATAGTATAATGTATTGAACTAAGCTACTGTATTGTTTGAAGTCTTAGTAAAAAATTTTGTTTAATTTACTTGCCTTTAATTTCTAATATTTATAAATGAGTACCTCTCTTCGAACATTAAAATATTTGGAACAAAATTTATTGTGAAAAATTTCAATAGTTACCTTTGGTCAGATGTTCAATCTTATTCAAGACTTTTTTTTTTTTTTAAAAATAAAAAAGCAGTAAGTTATTGTCTACCTATATATAAGGCACAACACTCATTTCATGACGTGTAATGTTAATTTTTATATTCTCTGAAAAATAAATTTATTAGTGAAATTAACACTCATATCCTATCTGGATTAAAACTTCGTCCGTCCATCAACTCTGCAAAAACGAGCTGTAATATTTTCTACCTTCTTACATTTGTTTTTCTTGCAAAATTGGCGTGGCTGTTTCTCATTCTTCCTCCTGGGTAGCTAGAAAATGAATATTTAATACTAAAGTTTATGCGAGCTGGCCAAAAAGAAAAGAAAAACAACCAACCAACCAACCAACCAAGACTTGCCATTTTCACAAAATGAGGTCGGTTTCGTGAATCTTTATATGTCATCGTACTCTATCATAAATCATATTCTTATTAGTTTTAAGTAAATTATATCTTTCTTACAATTATTCACTAAGTCCTTTTTGGTATTTTCACATCCCTTTTATATTGACTATATTTTTTAAAATTAATTCACTTGACAAATATTTTTATTAACCATTTTAGCATATGATCTAACCATGTTAAGCACGTTTCTCTCATCTTCTCCCGAACAGAAAAACAAAAAGAGTTACACATCACCCAAAACATCTAATTTAACACACAGCTTTCAATCTTCAACTAATTTGCAAACAAGTGATTCCAACCATCTTGCAACTTCTACATTTTTTGATAGCAACATGGAAAGCGATGGTTATTAATTATTAATACTATATCTAATAAACAATTTCTCTAGACAAAGACGATGCTTCCTGTAAAATTAACGCACAAGAAAAACTCATAATTAATCAACAACTCTAAGGACTTTGTTAGAATTAAATTGGAATGTAAAGCAAAAATGCAGTAATTAGGGTGACCTGTCCAATTTGATTACAACGGAAAAAACAAAACCTATACGTGAAAAATTAGGATACATTCTCTTTGAAATGCTAAAAAAGACAGTAAACAGAGTCATTAGGGTCTTAATCCAACAGCTTTGCAGAGAGACATATATGCTCGATTGTCCAAATGTGCGTGAATCAAACATAAAGGGCGGCAAAAAAACAAGTTCCTAACCACGTACAGCTATAACATGACCATTTTTTGTCTTATGATGCTATTAGTATTATCATTTCGAAGTTATTGGAATCACAATTAGTACTAATAAGTTGATCATACAATAAGTAGGACGATCATATTATCCAAATGTTTAAAATTCAATTCTTACTATTCCAACCCTTGTTTGATAGACGATCCGTAAGTATAATTGCAAACTAATAAAATACGCGTCGGTGACAATGCTATAAGAGTGATGAATGGTCTGTACCTTTCTCCTAAACTTTTTATTGCCACCAAAAAAAAATCTTATAAGTTGATGGTTTTACAATAACTATGACTTGGTCAAATAAACATTGTTGCCGGCAGCAAAACAAATAAGTACATGTATAACTTCAAATCCATCCAGAAACTAACGGATTTAACAACGAGAAAGATCCTAGTCCTGAATCCTGACATATTCAAAGCCAACTAATAAAAAGTTTCTTAACTAATCTGTCCAAACATTTGAGGATTATACAACTCTCTATATGGTAAAACAAGGTTGACAAGTCTAAGTTAGTGTAATCAGCGTTGTCAAAATTCTGCAGCCATGTCAAGTGAAGAAGGATTGCTAGCTACCAGTGACTTAACTGGCAGCCATAGTCCATTACTAATTTTGCCAAGAAATGGATTTGATCCAAAAGCTGGAATTTACCATTCATTGCATCAGCTCAAAGGGACTAATCAGAACATCCCAATTAGGCCTAATCTTGATACAGCTACATTTGTTCTATCACAATTCCCACCATGGCTGGCCAAGCTGAGGAACTCATTGCACTCATTGATTCAGCTACTAATAGGAGAGTCACCTATGCTGAGCTCAAGCTTTCTATCTACAAATTGGCAACAGGGCTGTACCATGGACTTGGGGTGAAAAAGGGTGATGTTATCTTTGTTCTGTCACCAAACTCTATATTGTATCCAACCATATGTCTTGCAGTACTCTGCGTTGGCGCGGTTCTTATACACAGCCAGATGTCTTAAGACTGAATCAGAGATTGCCAAACAAGTAAAAGACTCGGGCGCAAAACTTGCTATTGCTGCACCAGAAGAGATACACAAGTTGCTTCCCACTGGAGTGCCTACCCTCCTCACTTCGCGGGGTAAAGATGGTGTTGCACTTTCTATTGAGGAGTTGATTGATTGCTGCGAACCTCTTGAACTGCCAGCAGCTCGGCCAGCTTTATCGGACACTGCTGCTGTACTGTATTCTTCAGGAACTACTGGTGCAAGCAAGGGTGTTGAGATAACTGTCTCATTCCAATTTCATATCCATTGTGACTCTGCTGAGGTGGTCTGCAGAAGTAACATCTTCCCAGAATGATGTGTTCTTGTGCTTCATTCCCATGTTTCATATATATGGTCTGGCATTTTTTGCCCTGGGATTACTAGCTTGTGGAACAACTAATGTGGTAATGCAGAAATTCGATTTCCTAGCAATGCTGGAAGCTATACAGACACACAAAGTCAATAACCTTCCGGCAGTTCCACCAGTGATACTTGCTATGGTTAAGTATGACAAAGGAGGATACGACTTGTCATAATTAGCTACCCAGGAACTGGTATGGCACTTCCACCATTCAGAAAAGGAGAATTGTGGTTTAAAAGTCCAGCTGTGATGCAAGGGTATCTAGGGAATCAGGAAGCTACTGCTGCAACAATTAATGCAGATGGGTGGCTGCAAACAGGGGACCTGGTTATTTCGATGAGGATAAGCTGTTTATACATAGTTTTACAGTTAAGGAGTACTTTTCTAGCACAATTGTTTTTTGGTAAAGTAGAAACTCTCAGAAAGAAATCAATCATTAGTGAAATAGCTACTAGGAGAAAAACCAACTGCTACTAAATACTAGTAAGAATTGACCATAGTTAGTTACCCAATTCACTAGGTGTCCCTATGAATTACATACCTCTTCCTGCGTATCGGTACAAAGTACATATGTACATTATTTATTTTAAACAAACTGACATATCGCGTAACAGTACCAGTAACCGCACCACATACCAGAGAATATCGCGTATTCTGTAACTATGGAATTGACAGAAATCAAATGCAGGTAGCTCCAGCAGAGTTGGAAGCAATGCTTTTGAGCCACAATGATATACTAGATGCAGCAGTTGTACCGTATGTTCCACTTCTAACTGAAAATTTTCAAGATTCTTATATGTTTCGATACATAGAAACCAACCCGCCTCATACCATTCATGAGAGCTATCTAATGATGAAAAACTATTGCAGGCTTGAAGATGTGTATAGCTGGACAGATACCAATTGCTTATGTAGTAAAAGCAGCTAATTCTGAACTCACATTAGATCAGATCATTCAATTTGTTGCTAGCCAGGTTAGTGCAAGTCAAACCAATCTTTCTCGTTCACCGCTACTTTAGAGCATGAAAACATCATTCCTAAAGCTAAATCCAAATATTCCAGGTTGCTCCATACAAGAAAGTTAGAAAAGTGAGTTTCATCGATGCCATACCGAAGTCAGCAGCAGGCAAAATTCTGCGCAAGGATTTAGTTTCACGAGGAAAACAGAAATTAGTATCCAGATTATAATAACAATCTCACTTGATATTCTCATGGGATCCATCATTCCTTTTTCATTCTTATGTAATCTATGCAAAGAGGAAGCGGACTTCACCATTTAGAAGCACTTTGGGCAGCATATCTGTAGAATGCTTCAAAAGATACACCACTGCCATAACCTTGGTTACAGCAAACTTTTTGAGACATTGTCAGTTGAAAACAATTGACTATTTTGCTGTAAACATGCATGCACAACGCATAAAGACAGATACTTGATAGGCCATCAAAGAAACATGGAGTGAACAAATAAATCCTTTCATTATGCACTGTTGGCTATATGCATATATACTTGATTTCCTAGACTAAAGTTCAACCTAACAAGTTACAATTCCCTCAAGACCTTGAAAGTTTCAAATACTACGTCACACACACAGACCTGGAAGTGGCAAGCCAAAGGCTCTGGGACAAAAACCATTCTTATATGATTTTACTTTCTTTGTGCTTGAATCATGTTCCTAAGATGGTGCAGGTAGAGGGTTGGATCAATAGATTTTGGCAACATCATAATCTAGAAATCAAATACTGGTTCCCCTGCATATGCGTTAATGTACTCCTGGTATGTTGAAGTAACTAACACATCATAAAATCAAATACTGGTGCCTCTTGGATTAAGGAACATATATAATGCATAAAAACAAGATGAAGTACCAGAAATTCACTAGATATTGAAAAGAGAAGGCACATAAGCTGCGGTAAAAACAAGCGAATGCATTTTGGCATGCAAACGACCAACCAAACAATCAGCTTTCAAGTTTCTTGTAACGCTGAATCACGTAACAAACTAACAATGTATTGAAACCAGGTAGGCATGTCAATGGGACTGGTTTTACCTAAATCAAATCTAGATGCATCATATCTTTGTGGGTCTGGGTTTATTTTTTTAGACCCAGACCCAATCCTAGCAAGAAAGAATTATGGATCTGAGCAATGTCTGGGTCTATATAATCCAGACCCAAACCCTACCAAATCCCATTTAATATATTTCAATGAATAACTCTTGAAGTAATGAAATAATTTATCTAATTTTACTATATTAATTACAAAATCTAACTTAACTACGTGTACGTAGTTATCCTATATCAGATTTATGTTGAATTTGAATTCAACATATGTATTCATGCTTTTAACCTATTGAGTTCTAAACATGATTATCCATCGGCCACCCTGACCTATATACAGTTATTTGGGTCTAGGTTCGAATCTAAGTAAACTTAACATTTAGTCGTTTCCACCGAGACCCAGACCCAGACCCAGACCCTGCCCATTCACATGCCTAAAACCAGGAAAATCATGCGCATTTGATTGGTAAGAGAATAATTAAATTATTCAAGAGAGGCTTCACTGCGGAGGTACTAGAACAGCCATGGTGTCCCAAAAAAAAAAAAATAATTTATTTCCATTGCAAATGCAGCCAATCGAGCACCATTGCTACAAATAGAAAAAGAAATACAACAAAACATCGGTGTAACTGCAGAAAATATTACATGGGGGCTAAAAAAGACCATTGATATCAAAATTCATGAAGATAAAATAGGAGAGGTCCAACAAGGTAACTAAAACAATCAAGCAAAACTAGATTGCCGCATGTCCACAATTCTCTTGCAAAAGGCCTAGGTGCAGGAATTTTTAAGATACACTTCCCCATGAGACTTCTTTGATCTGTAGATACTTCTTCACTAAGTTATCAAGTTGATTTCAACAGGGTTTGGAGGAAACGACGTCACTTCTCCAGGATGGACCTTTAGAATCATATAACACTGACCTTACTGGCTTACACGAGACTACTACTTCCCCCAACTCATCCCGCGATCCACCTCCAAACACCACCAGAATTTTGTCTTTGGGCAGCAGCAGCAGCAAGTTCCATGTCACGTTCAAATTCAGATTTCTGTTTCCTTAGTACTTGAAGCTCCCCTTCTATGGACTGCAATGACTCCAGATCCTTCTGTAGCTCAGCTATAAGTGCCTAAAATGTCATGAAAGTTGAAAGAGCTGGGGGGATTAGAGATTTTCAACCATTCATACAACAGAGTAAAAAAGAAATTCCCCCAAGACGAGAATGGCAAAGTTACTGCAAAACACACAAGCATAGGAAAAGGGTACAGTAGAACTTAAGCTATAAGAGGAAACATTTTCGAAGGATAGAATTTAAGATGACTAATAGAGTAATAAATTTAAACCTCAAGTTTAGCACATCTTGATCTTTCAGCCACGAGTTGACCTTGAACAGAATGGAGTTCCTACAACCAGTGGGAAGGAAAGATGGGATGCATGAGAATTAGCTGATTAACAATCATCAAGGAGGAAACTTGTAATGATGATCATACCTTGGACAACTCGGCATGCGTCCCATTAACTTCTTCAATCTTGGCCTTCAAAGTAGAGTTTTCTGATCTGAGGTCTGGTCGAGATTGGCAAACTGATTTTAGACCCATTAGTCTGTTGTACTGATTGGTTGAGAAGATCCTGTTGGGAGTGATCCATCTGAATGACCTTGAAATTTGAATTTCTTCTCTTTCAGGAAAGTCTAACTTTTCAGGGTTGGCCAAGGCATATGCAACAGTAACAGAAGCCGCAGCAGCTGCAGCTGCTGGGGATTGGAATATTTTGGGACGTAACGCGTCTTTGAGTTTAGGCCTCATTACAAAAACCTAGATTTCAAAGAAAAATGTAAACCATGTAAGAGAAAATATCGGAGGGAATCAAGTCAGCAGCCAAAAGAGAAAGATCCTAGCAGCATACAAAGGATCAAGAATAATATATGAGAAAGCAAAATTTCATCATTACAAAGCAATGAAAAAATTTTGTTAGGGATCTGCCGAAAAAGTATACACCTAATAATGTTTGCAGAAAATGGAACTCAAAAGTTGCATAATGTCATGGAAGTTAATTCCGCCATTCCAGAGAATACAGTCGTTCGGTTCTATTCAGTTCCATTGTTCTGCCTCCTGCATATGGTATGCCCATAAAGTTTACCACGTGATATACACTTCTTATATTGTGCTATTGATCCAGATCAATTGGCAAAATACACATTTAGTTTTAGAACGAAGTGAACTACACTCAATGGTTGATAAGTTTCTTTTTGGTGTGATGATGATGGAATGTGCCAGTTCCAGAAAAATACAATTAGGTGAAGCCAAATTGCACATGATAAAGGAGATCCATTATAAAGCTACATCTCTAGCAATTTTCTACATCTCGGCAGACCAATGAAATTAGTGGAAGACTCAAAACAGAAAATACCTCATTATTATATTTTCCATTGTAACCACCAAAGGCAACCAAGAATTTCTCGGCATC
Organism: Cinchona pubescens; assembly: GCA_025175665.1. Taxonomy (NCBI): domain Eukaryota; kingdom Viridiplantae; phylum Streptophyta; class Magnoliopsida; order Gentianales; family Rubiaceae; genus Cinchona; species Cinchona pubescens. The sequence continues at coordinate 2,241,241 of JANKKI010000258.1, read as the reverse complement.
TAGCACTGTGGAGGAAACACTAAGCCCCTGTATTCAGAGTTGCGTCAGAGACAGTGGAAAAAAATGAACTAAGAGAGAGAGAGAGAGAGAGAGAGAAGCAAACCTAAGGAAAAAAACGCATGCAACAAAAATATTGTCAAATTATTTGAGTGAAAGAAATAAAAACACCTATAGATGCAGAGAAAGAGCAAGTTTTGTCAAAAAAAAAATTGCAGGAATCACTACTTTAACGGATTGCAGAAATTGGCGACTTATCGTGAAAGTTAATAATAGATATTCAATCCAATTGAATCACGACAAGAATGACTTCCTTCCCCTTCAAAACTAAAGCTTTACTTGCAGCATCATTCTTGAACACAAAACTAAAGAGGTGGTTTCCAGTAACAAACCCATGGGGCAACAAACTATAAGAAACCTAAAATCATCACATAAGCATTCCTAGAAACTGTCTCTTATACACATCTTAGTCCTATACAGTGACAATAGATTTCAAAACTTCTCATTTTAAGTAGTTAGCAACCCAACTGCGAAGAAAGTTTTAGACACGAGGAGAACCTTTTCATGTTCAGGAGTCATTGTCCACAAATTCCAAAATTAACCAAAAAAGATTAAGGCCAGAAGACAGTAACCTCACTGGCTAGTGGCTCTCGCCCCTTTACACTTGTCAATACTGACACGGAAAGCTTAGACATATTTAGCAAAAGAGTGTCTGGGGCACCTGAAACAGATGTACAAAATCATCAACAATTGCCAGTAGAACTGTAGATGTGCAACAAAGAAAGAGAACAAAAAACCTAAAGGAATACATATTTACCACTTTTGTTATCTCCACCGCCAACTATGTACCAGTTCTCGTCAATTGTGACACCAGCATGACCTGCCCTGGGTCTCACCAAATCCCCCTGAATTTGTGGTTGGGACCATTCCATCTGCAATGTCAAAGGCAAGATGATATAATTACTGATACATTATGGTCAATGTGTTCAAATAGGCAGTAATATTTAACAAGCAAACACCATGCACCCAAAAAAAAAGAAACCAGTGTGGCAACATTTCCAAACAAATCCTACACAGACACATCCAATCAACCTTATGATAAAAATAGATGAAATGGAACAACAGAAGCCACAACAATTCTCGGTTGGCTTCTCGCAAGCAGTGTAGTAGACAACAGGTGGTCACAGGTAGTGGGTCACCTTAATATGTCACATAGAAGGTAATTAAGTCTAAGTACTTAGGTCATTAACACATGAAGCAGTCACATAGAACCAGAAACATGATACTAAATATTCGGATTCAAGGAAAACAGAAAGTCACTTAGTTTTGGAGCCCAATTACTATTGCAATTAGTAAAAGACAAAATCATTAATCGACCATCAAGGAAATTGCAGAAGCATAATTTCAAAAGTATCTGCAATAACTGAAATATAAGATCATATGCCAGAAATCAAACTAGTATTGTAAAGAAAGGAAGGAAGTTAACAGAGAGAAATCTTTATCCTTAACCAGAACTGGCCAATCAAATGCTGCTGGACAAAATATATTGTTAAAAGTTTGTTATCATGGAAAACCAACTAGGCTGACAGAGAACAAGAATTTCCATCCCAATGTGCTAGAAAACATAAACTAGGCAAACCTACCGTTTGCAAGTCCAGCACATGGAGATCACTAAAAAAGACTGAATGAGAACAACCACCAAAAATTAGAAGGAAGCGTTCCGTATGCAGTGCAGCTGCATTCTATGATCAAATCTTGGAGCTGGAGGTGTCTGCCTATCAAGAGAGATACAAAGTGATGCAAAACTCTTCCACAAGCATGAAAACAACAGCTAGAAAACTCTCAAACACTTACGTAGTCTCCACAGCACTCCAAGTCATGGTCTCCAAATCTAAAATCTGAACATCATTCAGCAGTCTTCTATTCCTGTCTTCTCCACCAATCATTACAAGTTTAGAACCAACCAGTGTAACAGATTGCCCACCACGAGCTACCTGGGAAAGGTATATGCATAATGTATCAAAAATACCACAAACACAATCCAGGGTCTCTACATTGAGAAAGAACATTAATTGAGACCCCTTTTCACCCTGATTTAGATTGCTTGAAATAAAGACAATAAAATTTTATGAAGAGAAAATGCAGGGACAAAACAAAACCATGACATAAGGAAGTATATTATTCACTTACAGGAACTTTTCCATAGGTTTCTATAACACCAGAATGGTATGTTTCAAGGTCAATAATTAAAGCGCACTGCAAGAAGTAATTAACAAGTTAAGAAGTCCACAAAAAAAAAAAAACTGATTATTGTTCCGGACAAAATTGTCTCTCAAATAATGAACCTGCTACACCATCAGAAACATGCTTTGAGTGACCAGCAAGAAGCACTAGCTTGTTTTCCCACTTAATCTGCAAATGCAATGCAATACTCATATTATGTATGGAAAAATACAACCATATTCTAAATGAATTAGATTCCATTCAAGCATCAAACTCAAAAGTTTGATTGAATTAAAGGCGAAGTTGCAGCAAGTGTACGATCAGCAGGTAAAAAAGAACAATTCTAGGTCTAGATCTCTCACCATACTGTGACCAGCTATTGCAGGAAGAACTTCAAACTTAATCCCATCATTCACCTTAACAGCATCCGGTTCCGATTTCAACTCTATAGTGGACCATGTCAAATCTTTAAGGTCAAAAGCCTGCCAAAACAAATTAACGAACTAAAAACCTGGAAAAAAAAAAATTTGCCAATTACGTGGATGATCAAGTTCAATACCTGGACATCAGATAAATAGCGTCCATTACGACTTCCACCAGTAATATACAACTTCAGATCAACCACAGTTGCAGCATGCTAGAGGAACAAGAAGGAAAGGGCATAGGAAGCAGATAAGACTAAAGAACATGAATAATTACCCAGCATCAAAGAAGTCACCTCTTGAGGCACAGTTGCTGGATATTATTTTGGGTGTGAAATAAGTAAACTGAAAATGCTATATCACCACCATCGTTTTGCCAAAAGAATTGATAGTGGAGCCAGAGCTAGGAAAGAAATACAGACAAGGACCTAGAGAGACTTCTAAACACAGACAGTACCTTATAGCGAGCAGCTGGTCGTGGACCCGGCACCGGGACTGCAACCCACTGATCATAAGATAGAGTCAAATGCCAATTTTGACCATCTGTTCCCATATCCGCTTTCTCCCTCTTCACTAGAGTCAACCAGATTATTATTAATATTGCAGACTAATGTGGAAATCCCAAAATTCAAAAGGAAAAAATAATTAAGTAAACATCAGAAAAAGGGAAAAACAAGGACATAAGCTAAATATCAAAAGGGAAGCCACAAAACATCATAAAACTGCAGTAGAAAGAACAAAATAATAAAGTCCCAGACAAAACTGTGAAGTCTATCCCAGAACGAACCATTGCTGATCAAGTTCATATAAATGAATGTCTATTGGATACACATTTAAATCAACATACTGGTTCAAAATAACATTCTCTCAGACCAGTCTGGATCTCTATTTACGGGGATCGAAAGAAACCCAATAAAGTACTTCAGTGCCTACAGCTTCAAGGCAGAAAATGCGTACCGAAACTAACAAATTGGTTTATAATTTATTCTCTTATGCAGTAATATAAATCTAAATCACTGGAATTCCCAGAAAGGCACTCTACATATAAAAAATCAGATCAAGTTCATTTCTTTTAACATTTTATACAATCCCCCAGCCCCACCCCCACCCCCTGTTGTCTACTACCTGTCTCTTATACACAATAGATGTGTATAATTTTGACAGGTTAATAATGTAGAAGCGACCTATGTTCATTGGCATTGACCTTCTATAGGAAATGAATCCGAATGCCCAAAATCAAATCAAGAATTAAATAAACCGAGGAAAGAAGTAAATCCCACTTAATTAAATAGTTGGGGGGAAAAATCAGAAGACACTTACAGAGAAGATTTGAAGGATTTTGGGATCCGAGGTATCGCCCGATTTTGAGGAAGATGACTATGATCTTCCTCACAGACTTCTTAACTTATACACATCAGATGTGTATAAAGACAGGACTGTTTTTTTTTTTTTGACAAAGGGTAAACTACATTTGTCAAATGTTGTTTAATACGCTAATTAGTCATTGGTTAGTCAAAAGCATGGTTATGTAGTTGTACCAGGTACAATCTAAAATTCGTGTACAAAGTTATTAAATTTAATTATAATAAAAATTATGTATTTAAATGAAATATGGTTGTCAGTATTTTTTTTTTTTTTTTGAATGATGATAATATAAAATATGCAGATATTTTTGTTTTTCTAGTTAAATAAGTTGTTTTTTTATTAATTTATATTTCAATAGCATCTATTAAGATAATTGACATCCACAAAAAAAAAAAGAGATTAGCATTCTAAAACTAAATTTTTGGCTCGTATTTCTCAAGATAATTGACATCCTAATTCCTATGACATGATTTTTCAGCTCATATGGTTGTCATACAATGGGTTGAGTATAATATGAATTAGCTTTATTTTTGAATTGTCCTGCACGTTTTTTCTCTTTTTTTTTTAAATTTTTTTATTTTACTTTTTTATCGTTCTAAAATGTTTCATAGGATATCCATTATTCCTCATTTGAGCTTCGAATTTGCTGGAGGTGCCTCAAGTTTTTTATATGTATAGAACATTGGTTTCATTTTTTTTTTTTTTCTCTTTTTAGCTAAAAATTGTCATAATCATATTTTGTGTATGAACAACGCACAATACACATACGAAATGTCACATCAAAGGACTGCCGACACAAATTAGGCGGTTGAACTGATGCATTAGCCTTCTTTGGCTAATATATGTGTCGAAGGCTTTCCTCGAGTAAAACGTATCTACATTTAGTATATTTATACGAAATGATAAATATAAATTAATAAATAAAAATTATTAATTTGTCATTAGTTTTAAAAAAAAAAAAAATTTTAACCAAAAATCTAAATTAAAAATTAGACATTTAAAAAGGTTTTGACATGTAAATTAATTTTAAACAGTAACTTTGAAATGTGACTTTTAAAGTACTTCTGAAATGGTATATTACTGAGTTTTAAGGACTCAAAAAACCTTTATTCGATCTCCATTAAACTATCCTCTATATCAATCACAGATTCACAGAGCTCAAGTTGTTGATCATACATCTCTCTTACTTGAGTATCAAAGTATTTCCAAACATTCTACAAGCTGACAAGAAGATCATCCCGGCCCGAACTGACTTAGAACACTCTACAAGCTGACAACAAGATTTCATCACGGACCAAAATGTTCAGAAGTAAGCGAAGCCAATACTAGACTAGGACACTTGAAAGTTCAAACAGTGGCATTGCTTAGATCTGTAGCTTCCACATACCAAATAAATGAGTACCAAGTTTCACCTGTCCTGCTATATCCACCCAATGACATCGAAACCAAGTTTCATCCATCGGCGTAGTTGAATTTGTTCATAGTTTATACTTAGGCCTACACTCTCAGTGGCATCAACCATTCAGCTTATAAAAATGCATAAACTACCCACCTGTCATGATTTATGAACCATGATATACTACGATTCAGGAGAAAATCGATCACATTACTGAATCAAGAGAAATTGACAGGCTTTCAGATGACACATTAACTCCATACAGTCATCCACTCAACCTTGATTTTAATTGCTAGATTGAAGAGTCAGCATCTCCTCAAGTAGGTCAAGGTTCATTAAGACCTTGTCCATAATGAAGCAATGTGCATGGAGCAACAATAAAATTCTAGATCATGGAGTGATAAAAAATGCATTACATATTCCAAAGGGTACATAAAATCAAAGGATAAAAAGTCAAATTCTTCAATCGAATTCAGTAACTACTACAGGCACTCCTAGTCACGATCAGCATCTTCTACTTCTTCATCTTCTGGAACGCCGCGCAGATAGAGAACATTGTTACATCTGCATAGCCAAAAATAAGGACATAATATGCAGAAACTTGTCCTACTGAGTAATTCAGGATATTAAAATTTCTACTGTGTACCAGTCATTTTTCCATCATTAAGACGGCTCTTATCCAGAAACAGGGAAATGAAAGAAGTATGTCATAAACATGAGGAGGATGAGGAGACCAACAGAAAATTTTAGGAAATGTGAAAGGAACCGCATAAACATTCAATGATCGAAAACAATATTGAAACTCCAATTTGAAACAGATAGGCCTAAGCTCTAAACAATATAAACCTCCAATTACTGACACAGATTCTCAGAAAATGCAAACAGCATAAAAAGAAGGAAGAGACAGTATATCAGCAGATGAAAAATACCTAATCAAAATCTCTCCAAGACTTCCAGTAAACTGTCCTTCAATATACTCCTCAGCATTTGCTAGCTGAAACATAATGGTCAAAGCAAATGATTGAGTTCTTTTGTCACAAAATAGAAAATCATTTCACATAGTCAAAGTTCTTAAATCAAGTGCTACACCAATAACGATATATGTAAATATGACCTTCAGACTGCTCTAAACACAAACAAACTTGACCAGTTAACCTACATGCTACAAAATCTTCATAAGATGCTGCTTCTGTAACTTTTGATGTGAAGAAACTTTCTGATAAAGCAAAGTAACATGCATGCAATTAGTATAATCACACAGAATTAAGTAGATCAGTACCTGCAAGTTCATATATGAGTCCACAGAGACAAGAAAACCTGCAAGGAATCCAAAATGAGAAGACTTAGATTTTTTGAGACATTAGGTCTAAATCCAATAGCCCAAAACTAGAGGAAAGATCAAAGATTTCTTAATGTTGCACACCAAAATACCTTTGTACTCCATTCCCCATTTGAGCTTTACCATAACAGGTTGTCCAGTAAGATTGTTCAAGAAAGGTTTAGGATTAACTGGTACAGTCTGCACCAAAATGAGCCAAGATAAGATTTTACATAACAAGGATCGCAGAACCACTAAGATTGCTGTCAAAGTTGGAACTATACAAAGTAAAATTGAGTAAAATTTATCCATTTTGTAGCAATTTTTAGTTTTAAAATACTTCAGGCCATAAAACCTAAAAATATTCCAGCACTAGCTCTAGTAACCACTATTTCTCGACAATTGCTTGCTCATCGATGAATGTGAGAACGGACACAAGCAAAAACAATATGAAGACAAACCCTTAAAACATATAAAATAATATTATAATTCTACTTTAATAATGCAAAAGCAATTTGGTGTAATTTGTTAGTAAACAAATGTCTCGTTTTCATTAAGTTCAACTCAAATATCACAAAATGATCATGTCATAACACCAGAAACACACTCTTTTCCAATCTGAAAGTTACAGCAAACATTTCCATTCCACCATTAGGATTTACCATCAAACCACATTATTACAAGCACACCTAACGATATTTTAGACTGACATTGTTGCAAAGAAATATAACGATGTAAACCCTATACTATAGACGACACCGTTCCCACTATCTAACATTGTCAATTAGCATAAACCTGATTCCACAAAACCAAGCTTCCCCTGATTCACTATAACCACCATTACATGCCCCATACAAAATTAGCCGAACGGGCTCAAACAACCCTCAATGCATTTCAACTTAGGTCTGTCTCTTATACACATCAGATGTGTACTAGCCCAGATATAATTTGATTCTCTGTCTTCCCAACATTAGCCCCTCAATTTTCTTCCCTGAGAGAATTTTACAATTTTGTAGTTAAAATCTAATTTTCGACTAATCTAAATCAGGTTAGTCTAATTCCCAACTAAAAAAATCCATTAAGAGACAGTAGAATGAATGATTCGGAAAACGGAAAAAATAATACGAACAACCGTTAAATTTCCAAAACATAATTAGGTAAATCGTAATTATGAATCCTGATCGATTCCAAGCTAATAAAATGAAATACTTACAGCCATTAATAGTAGGTTGGAGAAGCAGCGGAGGTTCTCTCTCAGTCCAGCTGCAGCGAAACGAGGGAGTTTTAGGGTTTTCGAATTAAGTGGGAAAGCTGAAAGGGTTTTAGACTCTCCCTGAAGTAAACGACGTCGTAGTTTGACAGAAGTAGTGCACTGTATTCTTCTTTTGGGTTAATTACTTTTACCTCCCTTAAAGTTTGACCATATTACTAAAAGAACCCTTGATTTGACAAAATTACCACTAACTTCTGTCACTTACCATGTAACAGAACATGTCAACAGACCAGATTATTTTAAGACAAAAAGTCAAAAAATAACCAATGACTAAATTCTTCTGAATTAATTTTCATTCTTTATCCAATCTTATGTTTTTCCCGTTCCCTTTCTAAAATTCCTCTAGTTTTTTGTTAACCCTTGTATCTTGAAGACAAAGATCTATCCTAGTCAGTTTCACGACCTACTATAGTGATCTTATTCTAACCAACAGATACGTAAAATATCAGTAGAAATAATAAAAAAAAATTATGTCTTAAATGTTTTTATTTATTGTTGATTTCAATGATATATCGGGGCTAAGTGGGTTTCTAAAAGAGAGTGAGATGCGTTTCGGGTGAGTGGGGATTAGAGGGCGTTTAAGAATTTTTAACCAGGCAACGCAGAAAATAACAGGGTGGTCGGAGTGGACGGCTTCGATCCAATGGAGACTGTCTAGGCCTTGGGATATTGGGAAAAAAATCGCATTCAATGATTTTTTCAATGGCGGCAACGTAGGAATCTTTATTGAGGAATTTACACGCTTTAGTTTTCTGATTGAATGAGTGGTAGTTATGGCGATGGGATCATTGGTGGTGGAATTAGTGGTTTAAAATGGCGGTGGTGACACTTGACCTTATGACTGACGAGGAAGATATGTGGTGAGAGGATAGGCCGGGGATTATAGAGAAAAGGTTTGGGTTGAATAATTAGATTGGGGAATTGTTAAATTAATAATCAAACTGTTAGGTTGGGACTCTTTGTAAGCAGTGTGATTAGTTACAGTAGCTTTTACGACGACGGAGTCTTATAGCTAAATAATTGAGTATTAATTCTTTAAGTTAAAAATCTCTACTGAATACAGTTTTTACAACTATCAACTAAATGAAATAGTGAATTAGATTATATTTTTGAATTATATAGGAATTATGTTTATTCTTTTCTAATTACTTTGAGTATTGTGATGAGAGGAGGGGAAGAATGAGAAATACGGGAGAGTTAAGAGACAAGAAAAAGAAGAAAGAAGAAAGAAAAGATAAGAGATAAAGGGGGAGAGAGAGAATTTTTGTGTATGTGCCATGAAAGAGTGCTTGTCTGATTTCAAGGTGGATAAGTACTTGAACCTTGGGGGGGCAAGACTATATAGACGAGTTAGATTTTAATGGAGGCAATACTATATAGACATATATTTGCAGAGATAATTTTATAATTTTTGTAAAATTTTAGAGGTAAAATCTAATTTTTTATGAGGGTGTTATTTAAATTTTAAAACATTTAAAGAAAAATAATATATAATTTCAAAATATTTGAGGATAAGACTGTATAAATATATATTTGGGAAATATTTGACTCTTCAAGTTTCATGCTATCCCAGCAACTCCTCCATTCAAATTTATCTCAGATGAACCCAAAACAAATCCTTATGCTTGGCCCATTAAGCACTAAACAACCCATTTCATTCAGCTTTTTCAAGGTCTAGAAGCCTGTTACACATCACATGAATACCTTAATATAGAATTTGTCATTCACTTGTTTCTATTTTGTTTGATTTTTGCCTTTGCCTTCCCCTTCCTCCTTTATCTTGCATCCCTTTCTGCAACTTCCACCAATTTGTTCCCTCTTTCTGTCACAGAATCACCCTTGTTTTTCCTTATTCTCCTTTTATCACTCTTTAATCAAGTCATACACGAGAGAGATCCATTTGGGGTGAACTTTGTTCCCAGAAAAAACTTTAATGTGAAGACCGGCTCTAAGCTGATCTTTATAAATGACAACAAACTCATCAACGGGTTATGAGCTTAGTCAGATGGTTCAAGACAATGGAGCTGAACCGAGCTCGTGATAGCATATGTTACTTTAATTATAGAAATGTATTTAGGACTAAAGGAGGTCGGAATGTCAAAAGTAGATGGAATGACCTCTTCTGGGTCAGAGGGGATATCGATAATATTTCCATTGGCACCACTAATAGGGGTTTGGGAAGAGTCCCTGATCTAAGAATAAGGGATCACATTTTGTTCTGAAACACTCAAGGGGCATTTGAAATCCACAGAAGAAACTCTGAAAGGCAATGATTGCACATTTCCCTTTGCCAAAATTGTCACCAGGAACAGCAGAGTTGCCGAAAGTGGATGCCATTCACTAGACTTTGGCCAGAAGTTTAAAGTTTGTGAAAAATAGGGAACATTTAAGCAAGAATGCATGCATAAATATTAGGGAAATAGCAACACGACAAGGAAAGCTTTCTGCCAATAGTGATTAACGGGGATAAGTGGCTTGGATTTGGGAATTTCTATGAAGCTAAAAATGCGTGAGGCGTTTTAAAAGGGTGAAGATGGCAAAATTCTTTTTTGAGAAGAAAATGAAATATTTATAACTAGGAAAATTCTATACTCTCATTGAGAGAACTATTCTATTGTGTTTTAAAAGTTTTTGTAGTACAGTACCACGTGTTTTAAAAACTTATACTGTATAAACTCTTAAAGTTAATGGGACGATTCCCTTGACAGGACTGTAGAATTTCCCTTGACAGGACTTTTGAGCACTTAACCCTTTCCATTATTACAATTTAATTTTTTAACCGTTCTACCCCTAACCCAATTTATTCTTTTTTTGGTTTGATTACACTTTATCCCTTAAACTTTAGCAAGACTAACACTTTAGTCCTTAGCGTTCTTTTTGACACTAAAGTCTATGCCCACTTCTCTTACGCTTATTATATACTTGAAAATTGTAATTCTATTTCTTCAAATTTTTATTTTTGTTTATTTTGGTTTTATGAATATATCTTTCATCAAGAAAATATATGATTCATGTAAAATTAAATCTGAACAAATGTCTCAAAGTTTAACTCAACATATGTACTAAATTTTTGTCAAAATTAGCTAAAGTCATGAAGTCATAACATGACAAATATTTTTTTGAGCACTGAAGACCCTATATTGATGGTCAATTAAAATTGCATCACGTTTCTCGTCTAAACTGATGTTTTAGCTAAAACTTTAACTAAATGGACTAATATCCCATGAGTACACAATTTTAAAATAACTTTTATTATTTAAATTAATTTGTGCCAATCCGAGTATAAAAATTATATTTTAAAAAAGAAGAAAGAATAGTGCATTATTTTGATGGTATGGTAGTGATAGTAGTTATTGGAAAATTCATACATAGATCTGGTCCTTAGTCTCATTTTGTGTGCCTTACACGCAGTTTAAATATGATGTACATATATAATGCAATATGATGTATGCTAATGTAAGAAAGTGAATATATAATACATAACTCTTACTTTAACCACACGATCTATAGATAAGATTGTAAATCGAACATATAAGAACTTTTTAGTAGTTAGTGGAGAAATTTATATCAAATAGAGGCAAAAGCATAAAAATAATAAAATATAATAGGGATAGAATGGTGAAAATGTTGAATTGGCATAAGGAGAGGGGTTAAATGCTCAAAAAATAACGTTAGAGATTAAAGTGTTAGTGATTCTAAAGTTTAAGGGGTAAAATAAAATTAATCCTTACCCAAACCTATATATATATATATATATATATAGGACGATTCACCTCTTCATTCTATCATTTGTAAGTAATTCAATTTGCATTAAAAATCCAAACTCTTACTACCCTCAACACTAAATTGGAACCTGGAAAGAATCCTTATTTTAAATAATCCGTTCCAGAATAGTGCCACTAGAAAGAAGAAATAATTTTTTATTTTTTATTATTGAATTAAGTAGAGAAAACCATTAGTTCTCTATTTTGTTATAAAGATAGCATAATTATTTAAATCTAATAGTATTAAATTGCTTTTTTTCCTTTTATAGTTATAGTTAAAATGGTTCTATATTTCCCAAAATAAATTCTTGACAATTGATGAAAGTAATCATTTTAATTTACTTAATATTTCTATTTTTCTTTATCAATTTCTTGATATGGGAAGTTTAAAACTTGAAATCTTGAACCCAAATAAATTCTTGAGGGATTAGCAAAAGCAATCATTTTGATTTGTTATATATTTCTATTTTTTTTTATGAATGTCATGATATGGAAAGCATGACACTTGAAATCTTGAACCCATGCATTTGCCAGTTCTTTTTCTTGTTATTTAATGCATATACTTTTTTCTATTTAGTCTATTATAATTATGTATTTTCCATGTTTAATCTTCTCTTTATCCTGTAAAGTATATGCATTAAAAATGTCTCTTATACACATCTAAATGAATAAATATAGTGTATAAGAGACCAGTACTTCATGCACTTTCTTCGATCTAGTCTATTATAATTATGTGGTTTTTTAACTTGGTAAACGAACCAAATTGAGTGACAGTAGTGCCCTACTCGAGCTCAAGCTCGAACTCGAGTTTGAACGAGGTTTAAAAATAAAGCTTGAGGTCGAGTTCAAAAAATTTGATAGAGTTCGAGTTCGATTCAAGTTCACTCAAAAATAAGTAAAAACGAGCTCGAATAGTTCAATTTTTTCAGAGGTAAATATATATATATTTTTTAAAGAGTATAGATATTTTAGTAATTTTACATATAATAAAAAAATTTATACATGTGCTCGAAAAGCTCGACGAGCACTCGAGTAGAATATACATATGCTTAAATCGTTTCATCAAGTGATTTGAGTTTGAAGAAGTTCGACTCGAGTTCGAATAACTCGAGTTTGAGTCGAACTTGTGACCGAACTACTCGCAAACTCGTCGCAAGTAGCTCAATTCATTTGATACCCCTATTTTCAACTTCTGTGAATTTGGAAACTTCAAATCTTGAACTAGTGCATTTCCCATTTATGATTTTGTTGGTGCGAAGATGAGTTGCCAATAGTGATTAACGGGGATAAGTGGCATGGATTTGGGAATTTCTATGAAGCTAAAAATTCTCTAAAAATGCTGGAGGCGTTTTAAGAGGGTGAAGACGGCAAAAGAGTTTTTTGAGAAGAAAATGAAATATTTATAACTAAGAAAATTCTATAGTCTCGTTGAGAGAACTATTCTATTGTGTTTAAAAAGTTTTTGTAGTACAATACCATGTGTTTTAAAAACTTATACTGTACAAACTCTTAAATGAACTTTTTCTATATTTTGATTAATTGTTGGAACATGAAAAGTCATTCAACATTAATTATGGAGAACGTGATAGCTACAGTATGAATGAGGGAACCATTAGGGTCCTTTGGGCATTGAGAAATTCAACATTCCTTGTCATGGCCAGTTGACTCAAAGCAGATTCGAATGCAGGAAGTGTAGGTTAGGGTTAGTCCTTTGATGACACTATTATGTGTCGAAGTCCAATGTTAGATTGAGTGTCTTCCTTTCTCGGGAACTCTAAAAAAGAAAGCTTGGGGATTATCAGGTGACAATTGAGTAATGGCAGAGTTTGATCAGTAATATGAATCCACTGAGAATATTGTTGATAATACGGGGAACGATCCCCTAATAGGATACATCCACGTGGCATGTAATTAATAAACACACTAAAGGCATAATTGTAAATTCACTTGCTAATACCTAGCTACTGTATAGGCCTATTTGGCCATTAGGCAAGTCGGCTTGGGGGTTTGGACCTCTTACCCACATGGCCAAAACTTATATAGGGAAAATGTTCAAATACATCTCTCACATTTTAATTTCATCCCTTACATTTTAAATGATACAAATTCATCGCTATACATTTTAAAGATGTACTAATTTCATCCCTTACATTTACCAAACATCTTGTTTTCATCCCTCATATTTAAAATGATGCAAATTCGTCCTTCACATTTCTAAAACATACTAAAATCATCCAATACCAAATCACAATCAAATTTATACTAACAAATTATCAAATTTTTAATTTTTCTTTGTTTTAAGAATTGGCTGAAATAGCTTGCTCGCACTATAAGAAACTTAATTGCAACTATAACTAAAGACTTGAGATTTTGAAAGTATTATTTATTTTAGTGTTGGAGAATTTGGTTTCTTTAGTTAATTTATTTACTTATTTAGGTCTTTTAAATGTCTATACGCTCCAAGATAAAATTTATAATTTGGATTTCATAAGACCTCATACATAAAAGGGGCTTTGATCAGTTTCTCCGACAATTCAAGATATTTTTGATACTTTTTTTTTTTGATAAAAATATTTGTTTTTTGATGAAAATAACTTTACGCCGAAAAACGTGTTAGAATTAACATTTATAGATTTGTATATGAAATTGGTATTTTATGATTTAAACATAAGGGATGATTTTGGTATGTTTTAAAAACGTGAGGGATATTTTGCTTTGTCTTAAAACGTCTAGATGAATAAAAGAGACAGGGCAAGTGTAAAAAATTTTTTAGCCATCAAATGATTGATGGTTGATTACAAAATTACCACCTTAAACTTTAGTGTCACTATCATTTTAGGGACTAAAATTATCTTTTGAGCACTTAAAGTTTCCGTTATTACAATTTAGGGTATACACATTTGGATTGAAAAGATTTTCTTGAGGAAAATGTTTTCCTTAAAAATATTTTACATGAAAAAGTCTATTTTCCATACAATTTTTCGGTATTCGGTTGACAAAATAAAAATATTTTAAAATAAAAAAATTTAACGGTTTTGTCTTTAATTTTATGGATACAAGTTAAAAAAACTTATAACAATGGTAATAAATACCTTACAAGTAATTGTGATTAATAAAAAATTGATTTTGTTCAAAATTAAATGATAGTACAATATAGTAATATTTCTATTTTTCTTTATCAATTTCTTGATATGGGAAGTTTAAAACTTGATATCTTGAACCCAAATAAATTCTTGAGGGATTAGCAAAAGAAATCATTTTGATTTGCCATATATTTCTATTTTTTTTTTATGAATTTCTTGATACGAAAATCAGGAGACTTGAAATCTTGAACCCATGCATTTGCCAGTTCTTTTGTTATTTAATTCATATACTTTTTTCTATTTGGTCTATTATAATTATGTATTTTCCATGTTTATTCTTCTCTTTATCCTGAAAATATTTTCTTAATAATATTGGAAATGTATAAATTTAAAATATAGAAAAAGTTCATTTCCCAGTACTTCATGTACTTTCTTCGATCAGGTCTATTATAATTATGTGGTTTTTTAACTTGGTAAACGTTCCTTACCAAATTGAGTGACAGTAGTACCCTACTCGAGCTCGAGCTCGAGTTCGAGTTTGAATGAGGTTTAAAAATAGAGATTGAGGTCGAGTTCGAAAAATTTGATAGAGTTTGAGTTCGATTCAAGTTTGCTAAAAAATAAGTAAAAATGAGCTCGAATTCAAGTTCGAGCTCGAATAGTTCAATTTTTTCAAAGATAAATATGTATTTTTTTTAAAGAGCATAGACATTTTAGTAATTTTATATATATTAAAAAAATTTATACATGTGCTCGAAAAGCTCGACAAATACTCAAGCAGAATATACATATGCTTAAATCGGTTCGTCAAGTCATTTGAGTTTGAAGAAGCTCGACTCGAGTTCGGACAACTCAAGTTCGAGTAAAACTTGTGACTGAACTACTTGCAAACTGCTCGCGAGCAGCTCAATTCATTTATACCCCTATTTTCAACTTCTGTGAATTCAGAAACTTCAAATCTTGAACTAGTGCATTTCCCATTTATGATTTTGTTGGTCCGTGAAGATGAGTTGCTATATCAGCTATTATAATTTCACCCTAATGAAACTTCTCTAAAAGAACTTTTCCATCTGAAAAGTCAAATTGAAAAAATGGAAAATGAGTTGGGTTCTATTGTGTTAAAAAATAAAAAGGTTAAAAAGAGTTCAAACTTAGAATGAAGATTGAAATTGATGTTGTATTTCATTGATGAACCTTCAATTTATAGGCATTACATCAACCAAAAAATCAACATTATTGGTATAAAAATCTCAACATAAAAACTACTTAATTTAAAGAAAGTTGAACTATTCAACTTGGTAACTAAAAGCTAAAAATCTGAAAATATATTCTATTGTTGAAAAAATAATATTTTGGCCTTGATTTTTTACTACCAAATTTACAGAAGAAGTTACACAAGTTAACACTCCTCTTTACTACTTTTGCTGCAAATTTCTTTCATTTTCATGTCTTCAAACTTTATTTTGGACAAAATTTTGGTTAAAATATTTGAAAGTGGCTCATTTGCCGTATTCTAACGGATCAAAGCAATCTTGTCTTTTGCATGAGCTTCCTTAAATAGCATAAATTCTTCAAATGGTTATTTGTTGAAATGCTTCCTCCATGATTAAATTTTTCAGCACCATCACTCTTGATTTCATCCACTAGAATAATGCATGTTGAAACTTTTTTATCTTTTTCATAACCTAGAAGTTCAGTTACAACAACATTACATTTTGTTGTTATGATCAGGAAGCAATTTGGTACCTCTATCATTTATCTCTTCTTGAATTGGATCATGGTTTATATTTTTTGACTGCTTAATAGTAGCCTTGTCACATTGTAACCAATCTAAAGAACAATATTCTCCCTTCATTTTCATTGAAAAAATTTCACTTCTATCTAAATCATAAATCAAATAAGCTTTATCCTTGAAAATTAGGTAATAATTTTTCTCCAATAATTATCCAACACTTAGTAGATTTTGACAAAGTTCAGATACGTAAAACACATCTGCTATAAATTTGATACATGCAGTTAATTATTTAACTGTACCTTTCCCTTGTACCTTCACGAGGTATCCATTTCTAATTTTCACCGTCGACTTGAAATTTTTTTCAAGATTTTTGAACATTGTTGTATTAAATGTCATGTGATTTGTGAATCCACTGTCGATAAGCCAAATATTATTTGTTTCCATAGTTTGAAAACAAAAGGCAACAAAGAGTTGATTTTCCTAAATATCTTCCTCTATTGTCTGTGCTTGTGGAATTTGTAGTTCTTTGTTTTTGAACTTGCATACGCAATATGGCTTAGTTCTTTGTAATTTCCACAAACAACATCAGGTCTCTACCAACAATATTTTTTCCAAGTGCGTAGACTTCTTACACTACCTGCAAGGTGAGAATTTTTTTTTGTCATTCTGTTGATTTTGTACACGAAAATTATACCTTCAGTGACTTTGTCATGCCTCATGGTCCTCATTTGCTCTTGTGCTTGATGAGCATTCATCAATTTTGCAAGTAAAATTTGTGAGAAGTCTTTGGATTTTTTCTAGAGAGGAAATTTTGAATTCAAACCTTTCTGAAAGTGTCACGTGAACTTTTTCTACAATTCTTCTGTTAGGAAACTCTTTACCAAGCAATCTAATTTTGTTCACAATTGAAAAAAAAAATCTATCAGAATACTTAGTGACAGTTTTATTTTCTTGCATGTTTAGAGACTCAAATCTTTTTTCAAGTTTAACACTTGCATTTGAATTATTCTATCACTGCCTTGATACTCCAATTTGAGTGTTTCCCAAGCTTCTTCAGCAATCTTGCAAGTCATAATTTTTGAAAATACTGAGTCTGCTACTGAATTTTGGATGAGGGTCATGGCTTTAAACCTCTTCGTCTTTTCTTCAAAATGAGCTTTAATTTGTACCATGGTAGGATTATTAGAAAGTTGAGCAATCGGTCTGTCTTCGATTACAATTTCCCAAAGATCAAATGCTTTCAAGTATGTTTGCATCTTTACCGACCAAATTTAGTAATTTTCACCAGTAAAGACTTTTCGAGCCATCAAGGAAAGGGTATTGTTGGTTGATATTTTGGTATGATTTGAAAAAAGTTAAGGATTCTTGAAAGACTTATTGGTTTTTTCAAAATTACAGATCCTCTAAGACCAACTGTATCTCTGATACCACTTGTTCGGTTCAAAAATAAGAAAGGTTAAAAAGAGTTAAAACTTGGAATGAAGATTGAAATTGATATCATATTTCATTGATGGACCTTCAATTTATAGGCATTACATCAACCAAAAAATCAACATGATTGGCATAAAAATATCAACATAAAAACTACTTAATTTGAAAAAATTTGAACTATTCAACTTGTTAACTAAAAGGTAAAAATCAAAAAATATATTATATTGTTGAAAAATAATATTTTGGCCTTGATTTTGACCATCAAATTTGTAGAAGAAATTGCACAAGCTAACATATTCAGAAAGGGATTAGGAAGCACTTGAAAATCTTAAGGATCAATATAATTAAAAATTTGCTGCTAATGAGAAAGAATTGCGAGACTATCTGACTTATCCATTCACACATGAAGAAAGAATTTGTAATGATGGAGAAATCAGGCTTTGAAAGGGAATGGATGATAAAAAAGATCTTTGGATTATCCATACCTATAAGAGTTATCTCTAATGCTCCAAGTATGACACAAATAAGGTTGGAAAATATCAAGAAGTATGCCGAAGATTGTAATGTGGATCTTATTGAGAAACAAGAGAATTGCATGATGCTGAAGTCATGGAGGATTTGCTGGACAATAGGGAGGAAGATAAGAGAAGAAGAAGAAGAAAAAGAGCAAAAAATGAGGGCTATTAAAGCATACAAATAATTAAGAGAATGCTGGAGGAATTCTAAACACAGATGGAATTGGACAATGACTACTTTAGAATATACATAGTTTTGGAGAAATCATTCGTGTTCCGTACTGCTTAGGTCTCAGTTAACCTTTTGGCTGATTTATATATGTTTTATCCCCATGGTCTGTGTACAAGATTTTAGGTACTCTATGGATGTGGATTGGATTGGATTGGATTACACTTATGATGTCTCTTTGCTTCCTGTTTTTGGCTAAAATTTCTAACTCATTAGAAATAAACTTCTTCAGGGTGATGTGGATGAATATGGATCAAGGGCTCCATCCCACCTACCGTGGACCTGGTCCAGGTTAGAATTTTTCAACAAACATTAAGCATTTTTTCAATAAAATTTTCTATTACATTTACCTCCCTTAAGGTTTGACCATATTACTAAAATGTAGAACTCTATAGTTTGACGAAATTGCAAATAGCCTCCTACCACTAACTTCTGTCACTTACCATGTAAAAGAATATGTCAATAGCCCAGTTTACCCTTGTTGCGTCTTAAGACGAAAAGTCGAAAAGAGCAAATGACTAAATTATCCTGAACTAATTTCCATTCTTTCCCAACCTTACCTTTTCCCCTCCCCTTCTTAATCTCATTGCTATTGAAATTCCTCTCGTTTTTTGTCAAACTTTGTATCTTGAATACAAAGATCTGTCCTAATCAATTTCACAACCTACTATAGCGATCTTATTCCAACTCAATAGATACATAAAATATCATAGAAATAATAATAAAAAAATGTCTTAAATATTTCTATTTATTGTTGATTTTAATGATAGGGGCTTAGTGGGTTTCTAAAAATAGAGTGAGGTGGGTTTCGGGTGAGCGGGGATTAGAGAGCGTTCGAGAATTTTTAACCAGGCAACGTAGATAAGAATAGGATGGCCAAAGCAGATGGCTTCGAGCCAATCGAGACTGTACAAGCCTTGGGATATTGGGAAAAAAATTGTGGAACTCAGATTAATTTCATCTTTTTAAAAGTAAATAATTTTTTTTTTCATTTTGTTACTTGCATTTAGAATATTTAGTAGCAATAATAGTTTAATATATTTAATTATTTATTTTATTAATTACATTTAGAATCATGAAACAACAAATAAATTAGAAAACTAGTAGTGAGAGAATATAATGAGGAAACTTATTAAATTCTTACCTTATTAGAATTTACCTATTTATAACTATTTTCTTTAATACCCACCCACAGAAAACCCTAGTACTATTAGGTACTAGGAAATGACTAAAATAAAATAATAAAGAGAGGAGAAGGAGTGTGGCTGAGAGGGAAAAAAGAAAAAAGAAACACAAAGAACTATGAGTAAAGAAGAGAACGACAGAGAAAAAGAAATAGAGAAAGAAGAAAAAGAAACTATGGAGAAAACAAGAAAGAGAAAATTTGTGCAAAATAGTTTGTCAAGTGGAAGGTAATTCTTTCACTTTAATCTAGTTGAGTTTGGTTGGGTAGAATTCTGCATTTTAAGAATTTAATTGTTCAAAATTTGTTTGTAAATATGTGTTTCATGTGAAATTTATCAATTGCTCAAATTAAGGTTTTTGTATGATTATCGTTCTTTCATTGTGGTCCCTTAATTAATTAATATAGAACAGTTAGAAATTTTTATATTCTCAGATTATATGTTCTATAAGGATGGTTGCGTATGATTTATATGCTAATTAGATCTTCAAATTGAGAGAAATTCATAATTAAAAATTGATAAACATCGTAACACAAGTAATAGCAAACAACACAACATGTCTTCAGTATTAGATTATTATAGACAAGTCAAATTCGTGCGCTATTTTAAAAAAAATGAAACTAGACTTCTAGACCTTTCTTTTTTATAAAAATTATATTTTTATCTACTTGTATATTAATCACGGAAAGTCTTGGAAATTGACTAAAAATCTGTCCTGAAAATTTGTATGTTTTATATTATTTATAATTTTTGAATATGTTGTATTTCGAATTTAAATTTGACGTCCCCGTAAGATTTGTAGCTCTCTGAATCTAGTTTTTGGAATTATAAAGAACATGGTAATCCAATTTTTATAACTTGACATATGTTAATTTTTGTGAAACTGGTCTAATATGAAAAACAATATTCTAGTTTAACGTGATTATATGTTCATGGCTAATTTTGTGTATTTTAGAGTAGTAATTTGAGTAAACTTTCTTCATATAATTTATATATTATTAAAAGAGCTTTCTAACGGTATAAGTATGCAGTAATGTTTTTTTTATTTATATATTCTGAAATATAGTAATTTTCCTAAACTCTACCAATTTGAAAATCTAAAATATAATTTTGAAACTTTGTCACTAAATTAAGATACCTTAAGGAATTAATTTGGGAAAAATTCCTAAATAAATTTTTTAGCATTCTGAATGTATTTTCTACCGGTTTAAAGATCACAGTTATACAATTTATACATCTCGATACATACTAGTTTTACTAAACAGTGCCAAATCTGAAAATTTGTTCGAGTTGTCCTAGATTTTTGTTCATGAATTGTTTAATTGGATATTTTGGTGTAATCAATGAAAATTAGTTTCTGGAAGTTGCTACATGTATTGGTGTATTTTGGATAATGATGTATGTTTAATTAGTTGGATTAATAAAATAAATGTTTGTATTGGAATTATTTGTACTATCTTGTGTACTTGTGAGATTTGATTAGTTGTGATAATTAAAATAGAATCCATAATGGAGTATAAGTATGATTATAAGATCATAAATATTCAGCAGAATGTTTTTTAGGAAGGGGGGATTGCAATATTTCATTAACTTATTGTATCCTTTATATTGAAAAGGTATGGTTTGTGTTTAGGGAATGAAGATGGTAAGAGATGTATAGCTATGGGCTAAGGTAAGTGGTTCATGTATCTTTTTACTCTTTTAATAAATGTATTTGAAAACTCTTTTTATGTTCTAAATGTATGTTCTAATAAAAAGAGAATTGAATATGGATTATGTGAGACTTCAGATATATTATACGTATATGACTGGTATGTGATATGATTGTGACGCATGTGGGATATGATTGCGTGTTATATGTTTGACTCATAGTGAACCTTGGTAACTCGGAGAGGACAGTGCTCTGAGAGAGTATTGTTTTCATGTATGTTCTATCTCTTTTCCGTTCTGTCTATGTCTCTGGTCCTTTGTCTAGCGGATTCTTAATAGTTAGATCTGGATCTAATAGCCGAATTACCCTTGTAAATCTATGAGCTATATGTTTTGTATCTGTTCTAAGGTGAAAATCTAAGTGCCGCACGGGTTGGGAGCACCAAAAGAGTGAGCCCGTGACAAGTGGTATCAGAGCGAGTTTTGTAGCAAGTGCTTGGCAAGAATTGACACTATGGCTGGAACTTCATCCGACGTGACCCATGAGGAGATTCCTCAGACAAAGAAGGACAGGAAGGGGCGAGAACCATCAAGAGATGTGCTGACAGCCGCCATTGCTCGTGTGGAGAAACTCGAGTTGGCCATGGCAGAAACCCGCGACGCTGTCGAGGATGCAGTCGTACGCATTGACGGGGTCGAGTCCAGGGACGAAGACCTTAGGGGAGAAATGCAGGGTGCCTTGAATCTGCGGTAGATGGTTTGGCCCAGGTCCGAAAGTCTGGAGGCAGAATTGGTGTCCATCAAAGACGAGATTGCGGCCATACGTACGGAGCAAGACCAAGTTGCTACTATGCGGGAGGAGTTTTAGGCACTCAAGGCAAAATTAATTGCCTTGAGAGGAGCGGTTGCTGGCGGGACGGTGATGCTACAGCCTACACCCCGATCAGAGTGTCCAAAGCCCAAGGAGTTCAGTGGACATAGGGAGGCCAAGGTAGTGGACAACTTCCTGTGGTCCATGGAGCAGTATTTCCGGAATGCAGGAATTCGGATCGATGAACAAAAGGTAAATCTTGCCTCATCACACTTGACCGATTATGCTTTACTATGGTGGCGGCGCAGGAGTGACAATCGTAGTGGCACTGCCATTACTACTTGGGATCAATTTGTGGACGAGTTTCGCAGCTACTTCTACCCTCAATATGCAGATAGGGACGCTCGTGCAAAATTTTGCCGACTGGAGATGAAGGGTGAAGTCAGGGAGTACGTGAAAGAGTTTTCCCAATTGATGCTGCAAATTCAAAGTATGAGCGAGGAGGATGCCTTCTTCCAGTTTATGGATGGACTTAAGCCGTGGACAGACAATTGGAGCTGGAAAGAAGGAATATGGATAATCTATCCAACGCAATGTACTGGCTGAGTCTTTCTTGGAGTTCAAGCCACGGGAAAAGCCTAATTTCTCCAAACCAAAGGGTAAGGAGATTACGAAGGAGATCTACAAAGAATTTGGTGGGGGGGCAAGGGAGAAGTCCCTTCCAGAAGTGATTAATATACAAGTGATAAAAATATAATTTTTATAAAAAAGAAAGGTCTAGAAGCTGTCTCTTATACACATCTAGATGTGTATAATAGATGGCCACTGTATCTTCAAGTGCTCTAGTGGATAAAGGAGCTACCGATACTTTCATCTCGATCGAGACCGCCAAGAAACTCAACCTTCAAGTAGGGAAAGGCATGGGCACCTTGAAGACCGTCAACACCAAGGAGGTCCCTGTCCATGGGTTAGCAAGCAACGTGGATGTAGCCATTGGGCAATGGAAGGGCACGACTTCACTTGAGGTAATCCCCCTTGATGATTATGATGTTGTGATAGGACTTGACTTCCTTGATCGTATTAGTGCCATGCTGCTTCCCTTCTCACCGATTGTATATGCATTCTGGATTCTCTATACCAATGCGTGGTACCTCTCAAGAGGGAGTCTGGAAGGGATCACAAGACCCTATCTGCCATTCAAATATGCATTTGGGGTTGTAACGAGGAGAGCCAACCTTCCTCGCAACTTTGAAGGTACCACGCATTGGTCTTATACACTCTTTCCCAGACAGCCCGATGTGTCTAGAGAACTTGTTTGACCAGCTTGAAGGCGCACGATGGTTTTCCAAATTGGACCTAAGGTCGAGGGTACTGGCAGGTACGCATTGCAGAAGGCGACGAACACAAAACAGCATGTGTGACGCAATACGGTGCCTTATGAGTTCCTCGTCATGCCTTCGGCTTGACCAATGCCCAGCGACCTTACGCACGTTGATGAACAAGGTACTTGAGAGTTCTCGAGGAAATTTTATTTTAGTATACCTTGATGATATTGTGATCTATAGTCGCACTTTGGAAGAGCACATCCAACACTTGAAAAAGGTGTTTAGGGTGCTTAAGGAGAACCAACTCTTCGTAAAAAAGGAGAAATGCGCGTTCGCAGAGCAAGAGGTGCCGTTCCTTGGACACATTGTGGGGAGAGGCCAGATTCGGATCCCAACCCGTGCCTCCCCTAAGGTCTTCTCCCTTCCTGTCTCTTATACACATCTAGATGTGTATAAGCCACAGGATGATCCTTCTTTGTCTCTTAATACCCTCATGACAAATCTCCGATGTGTAGTTCCAGACATCTGAAAGGCCTTCTTTCCTGGAAACAGATGCATCGGACTTTGCCATTGGCGGGGTATTAATGCAAGAAGGACATCCAGTGGCCTACGAGTCGATGAAGCTTAGCGAGGCGGAAAGGAGATATACAGTGCAAGAAAAAGAAATGGTAGAGTCGTCCATTGCCTAAGATTGATCGAGGCACTATCCACTGGATGTCCTTTTTACATTGGGACTGTCTCTTATACACATCTAGATGTGTATAAGATTCAGCGAAAGGTATAGTCTTGCCCCTCAAGCGAGGTGGCAGGACTTTTTGGCAGAGTTCGACTATGTACTGGAGTACAAGCCTGGGAGGGTCAACTCTGCTGTTGACGCCTTGAGCCGAAAGACAATGCTTGTGGCCCCTAGCCAACTTGAGAGTCTGTTGCCCGACAGGATCAAAGAAGGATTGAAACACGATGCAACTGCTAGGAGCCTTCTCGAATATGCCAATGAGGGGAAAACTCGAA
The DNA here is from genome assembly GCA_025175665.1 of Cinchona pubescens. NCBI lineage: Eukaryota > Viridiplantae > Streptophyta > Magnoliopsida > Gentianales > Rubiaceae > Cinchona > Cinchona pubescens. The sequence goes on along the minus strand of JANKKI010000258.1, from coordinate 2,216,509 downwards.
GGTTTTGGGTTCCTATACACAACGCCGATTCTGCACTTGGCCAGGCTCGGTGCATCCAATACACAGCCAAACTGTATGAGTCTCTTCTATCCGTCAGCCCACCTGGGTAAGAGACAGCCCTCAAAGTGGGCGGGCCACCAGGATGCACCGTACCTTGGCACTGATGCAGAATGGATACTATTGGCCTCAAATGAGAGACGTCTCTTATACACATCTAGATTCGAGGCCAATTAGTATGCCAACAAGACAAGATCGAACAATCTAAAATAGTAGGATTACTGGAGCCTTTGCCCGTTCCAGAGAGACCATGGGAAAGCTTGTCAATGGACTTTATAGTTGGCCTCCCAAAATCTGAGGGATGCCAAAACATCATGGTGGTAGTCGACAGGTTCTCGAAGTATGGATGTTATCAGAGTCGCTTCCAAGGACTGTCCAGCTGAGGAAGCAGCTCGACTATTCATGAAGCATATCATAAAGTATTGGGGAGTGCCATGAACAATTGTGAGCGATCGGGATCCCCGATTCACTGGTAAGTTCTGGACAGAGTTGTTTGAACTACTGGGTTCGGAGCTCAACATGTCAACTAGCTCACATCCTCAAACGGATGGGCAAACAGAACGGGCAAATGCACTATTGGAGCTATACTTGAGGCATTATGTGAGTTCAACCCAACAAAATTGTGGCAAAACGCTATTTGCCCCTGTCTCTTATACACATCTAGATGTGAATAAGTCTACAGGGATCAGCCCATCTTTTGAAATAGTGATGGGGCAACAACCACTCACTCCTAGCACTGTCGTGGTGGGACAAAAAGGTGGTAACCCTACAACATACGAATTGGCCAAGACATGGCAAGAGGAGACAGATTTGGCAAGGGCGTCCTTATAAAAGGCTGCTAAGAAGATGAAAAAATGGGCTGATGAGAAGAGACGATTCCTTGAGTTTGAGGAAGGCGACCTTGCTGTTAGTCAAGATGCACTCCATACTTAGATATCGAAAGGTGCATAAGGGACTACTTCGAAGGTATGAGGGCCCGTTCAAAGTACTACGACGAATAGGGAAGGTGGCGTACAAGGTGGAACTCCTTTCGACTAGGCACTTCATCCGGTGAAGGGTGTGAGCTTGTTGAAGCCATACCACGAGGTATAGAAAGATCCCAACCGCGGGCTGTCACAACGGGCACCTATGGGAGCAAAGACCTCGTTGATCATGAGGTGGATTGCATACTAAAGGTACGAGAGGTAAGCGGTATTGCAATAGAAGGATCGAATACAAGGTACGATGGAAAGATTTGCCCAAAAGCAAGGATAGTTGGGAGCCGGCCGAGGCCCTTTGGCAGGGCAAGACATCTTCGTCTATTGAGCATTCAATCCGCCAAAGCCAACGAGGACCTTGCCAGAATAGGTGGGGGAGAATGACACATGCCCTTTTAGACGATCTTTCTACACCCCAAAATAAAAGTCTCAACATGTCCATACACATCTGGATGTGTATAAGAGACAGGCCCAGAGGATAAAGGGACATTCTAGAATTCTCTAGAATGATGTAGATTTGGAATATTCTCTAGAAGGAATATTCTTTGTATAGAATTCTCTAGCATCTTGTAGATTTGTATTTAATTTGGTAGGTTCTAGAATTTTCTCTTACAAGTATAAAAAGGGGCCAACCCCCTCATTTGTAACCACCTCAGAAGTTGAGCAATTGAATATACAGAGTTTTCATTCTCTCAATTCTCTCTCTTCTATTGTTGACAGTGTGAGAAAGGCTGACTTAGGGTGAAAATCTAAGTGCCGCACGGGTTGGGAGCACCAAAAAGAGTGAGCCCGTGACAAGGTATACATGTGAAGTATGCTTGCATGATTGATTAGTATATTATAGCCTACTCAATCCAGTAAAAAGGTATACAAACCACTTACTGAATTCGTGTTTTACTCACTCCATTAATTTAATATTTTGCATTTTTTGAGAACAAGTACGACTTCAGTGAAGGACTCAAGTTTATTGTTGGGCAGGATTTTGATTTAGATCATGTCCAACTTTAGATAGTTCCAAACTTGTAGTTGGTTTGGCTTTGTGGCTTGCGTGCCGATAGATATTTTGTATTATTTTTTTTATGTTACTGTTTATTTCAGTTAGAAGATACTATTACTGTAGCCTTATATGCCTTGGCCTACCCAATGGTACGACGTGTCATGGTCCAAGGATTTGGGGTGTGACAAAAATCATGTTCGATAATTTTTTCAACTGTGGAAACATAGGAATCTTCAACGAGGAATTTATAGCGATTTAATTTTCTGATTGAAGGAGTGGTAGTTATGGCAGTGGGATCATTGGTGGTGGAATTGGGGGTTTAAAGTGGCGGTGATAATGCCATAACGAGGAAGATATGTGATGAAGGGATGGGCTGAGGGATAGTAGAAAAAAGGTTTGGGTTGGATAATTGGATTGGGGAATTGTTAAATTGAGAATCGGATTGTTGGGTTAGGACATCTTTGCAAGCAGTGCGATTAGTTATAGTAGCCATTACAATGATGGCGTCTTGTAGCTAATTAATTGGCCATTTATTAAGTTAAAAATCTCTACTGAATACAGTTTAACAACTAACAACTAACAACTAAATGGAATAGTGAATTATATATATACATATATATATATATTTGAATTATATAGGAATTATGTTTATTCTTTTCTAATTAATTTGAGTATTGTGATGAAAGAAGGAGAAGAATGAGAAATAAGGGGAAGCCGAGAGAGAAGAAAAAGTAGAAAGAAGAAAGAAAATATAAGAGATAAAGAGGGAAAGGGAGAGAAAGAGAAAGAGAGACAGAGAGAGATTGAATTTTTCTGTATGTGCCATGAAAGAACGCATGCCTGATTTCAAGGGCGGATGCAGGATTTAAACCTTGAGGGGCAAGACTATATAGGCGAGTTAGATTTCGGAGGCAATACTATATAGACATATATTTGCAGAGATAGCTTTATAATTTTTTTAAAATTTTAGGGGTAAAATCTAATTTTTATAAGGATGTTATTGAAATTTTTAAAAAAATTAAAGAAAAATAATATATAAATGCAAAATATTTGAGGAAAAGACTACATAAATATATACTTGAGAAATAGTTATATAAATTTTCTAAAATCTTAGGAGGGCAAAATCTAATTTTTTATTATAGTATAACAATACTTCTTAAAATTTTAAGGGTAGAAAATAAACTTTTTAAAATATTTGTGTCCACCCGTGCCTGATTTGTGTTTCTTCAAATTTTTAGCAAAGACAAACGAAGAAGAAGATGTCTTCCTTCGTAAATTTCATTTTGAGCCCCAATATCTCTAATCAATTCCAGTCAACCCTACAATTATATTTTATTTCATGCCAACTTCATTGAGATAGGGTATTTTTGGAAGTTAAAATAATAGTAGTGTTGACTGCTTAGGGGTATTTTTGGACTCCCAAGCTACTTTTTTGCTGGCATGAACAGATATCTAACAGCAAGGGGTCTTTGTTAAAGATATTGATGTTTAAGGGGGTTGACTATAATTTAACTAAATTACAAGGTTGATTGGGTAATATTGTCAAACCTCAAGGGAGGTAAATGTAATTAACCCTTTTCTTTTTTGGGTAAATGATTTCTATAGTCCCTTAACATTTCCAATGTTTTTATTTGGTTTCTCAACTTTTAAAAGTGTCTAATAAATCTCTAAATTTCCTAATTTGGTTTTAAAATGGTTCCTAAAGCCAAATCTAACTAGGATAATTTTAATTTTGCCCTATTAAGGTTTGGTTTCTTGTTAGTTTGCCCCTCCCAAGTATTAAAAATAGGCAATATTATTCCATTTTAATATTTTTGGATAACTATTTAACTATTAACTAGTTAACTCATAAAAAATTATAAAATCAATATTTTAATACATTTTATTCAATTGTATATTGTGTTCTAACATTTTGTTAAAAATATTGTCCTTTTATCATGGGTTAATAAAGTTATTTTATTTCCAACGATAGATTTAAGTAAAATAACTATATACATATTTTACAACTAATTTTTTAAGCGTGGTTTGCTTATTTTATTAAAACTATAAATGGGAATAATTATTTTGTATTTATCATATTTTGATTTTCTTATTATGATCAAAACTTAATTTTGATAACAATCTTGATTTTATCATTCTCTTATTACACTTATCATTTTCTTATTGTCATTTTATATGTAATATTGACTTTACAAAAGTACTAGACTCATACAAGGAAAAAATATTTTGTAAATATTTTTCTTATAATTTTTAGCTTACAAAAAATGGTTAGAAAGGTAGTGTCACCATTTTCTCTTATTCAAATTAGTCAATTATTTAGTGCTTAACCAAAACTATTAAAAATGGCTAAATGCTTTATTTTTTAACATTAGAGGGGCAAGATCAAACTTTTGGGGTCAAAGTAAAAATTATCATACACTACAAAAAAATTGCAAATTTCATGCGGATTTTTTCCCCAGGAATTATATACGGATTTTACTGAAGCAAATTTTAGTTTTCTAGGTTTGGGATTAAAATTTTTCTACGGATTAAAAAATCCGCATCAAAATCTGCAGATAACATTCCCTCCATAAAATGGGAACGTATTATTTACAAAAATTACGCAACAAAAATCGAAGGAAAAATTAAGGACAATAGCAAATATATTCCGCAGCAAAATTGCTGTGGAAAAATAAATCCGCAGCACATCTGCTGCGGAAATAAATTCCGCAGCAAATTGCTGCGGAATTTAAAGTTAATTTCCACAGCAATTTTGCTGCGGAAATTCCTGCGGAAAATTTCGCAGGAAATTTCAATTAAATGAGGAAGAAGGGATGAAATTCACCTGTCTCTTATACAGATCTAGATCGGTATAAGAGACACTTTTCCTCTCCATTTCCTGCACCACCAGCCACCATTCAGGAGATCCGGCTTTCTTCCAACTACCATCCACTATTTTCAAGCCTAAATTTCATCCCTTCTTCCTCATTTCTTTCTCTCCTCAAGCCATTTTGCTCCATCCTTCCTCTTGAAGAAGCCGCGTGAACTTGGTGTTCATCTTGGATTCGATTTGTCCAGCCACCATCTCCTCTAGCTGCAACGTGCACATCCTCAACCATTTCCAAGGTGATTGATTGATCTACCATTTCAATTTTTGTTCTTTTATCTTTTTTTTTTTAATTCTTGTTATCCATAATTTTTATAACACACATCTAGATTGTTATTTTCAGTTTTTTTATTTTTTTTGCAGCTATTTGTAGTCATCTAAATGTGTATAAGAGACAGACAACACTGTTATTTTGCATTTTTAAGCATCTAATTTCTGTATACTGCAACCTAATTTTTGCAATTAGATTTTATTTTATTTTTATTTTTTTATTTTGTTTGTTATCCCTAATTTCTGTAGGATTTTTGCTATAACTGTTTTTTTTAAAATTGTGATTTAATTGCTTACCCTAAGATAACGTGTTGTATTAATCTTGTTTGCTTGCAAACTAGGTTTTGGCCTCACAAACCAGCAATTGAGAGCATCGCTGCATGCATAAAGACCAAGTTTGAAGAAGGCAAACCCTCGTGGAAGAAGTTTTCTACGGCCACAAGAGACATGTGGTTTGAGGAATTTAAGGTATTATGGTCTATATTGTTTCAACGTATTAATTGACTACGTAATTATATGTTTTATATTGTTATGTAAAACTTACTTTGAGCGTTGCATAAAAAATTTAGATGGCCATCTAGGCAGATATGCATACGTGAGAGAGAATTTTGAGAAATATAGGGGCAAGTAGGCTGGCTCAGATACTACAAATCGACATGATGTATAGAATACACATCTAATGATGGGTTTAGGAAGGACAGACTGAATAAATATTGGCATCCCAAGAGTTCAAACAAAAATCGACCAAAATAAGAAGAACCGGATTCCAATGCAGGTGCATCACTGCATACAGACGGTTCTATACCACAGAGTGCATTTCAAGAAAATGGTAATACTAATTAATTTCTTGTACTTTTAATACTTCATTATATTACAATGCCTTTGTTATTGATGACTTGAAAATACTATTTATTTCTTTTAATTACAGAAGGCTGAGAGGGGTGAAAATCCGTCATTCTCTGATTTCTATTTCCGTACCCATAAGAAGAAGGAGGGAGATTGGGTTCATCCTCAGGCCCAAGCTGCTACTGGTAAAGTCATTTTAGGCTTTATTCTCACTTGCTGATTCACGCCTGTCATTATACCCATCTTGATTGTATAAAGTTGATCTTTGCCATATTCCTCTTGCCTTAAACTTTGAGAAGAAAATGGCTGAAATATCTTCTCAAAGTACTGTTGAGAATGATAATATGTCTTCTGATGAAGTTCTCAATGCTCACAACATCTGCCATCTGATTTGGATATTTGGTATGACGCCGTGGGAGGAAAAATGAAAGGCGAGTTACGAAGGAAGACAGAGATTGGAAAAGGAAGAAATGAAGAAAGAGCAAGCTTCACTACAAGCCCAACTATCGAAACAAGAAACCATTGCATACTTTGATGGAGCGATTAGGCGTTCTTCTGGATCCTCTCGCCACCCGTTCCCTCCCCTTGATGCGGATGATGAGGATGATGCAGATGGTAGCTCGGATGATTAGACTGTATTTGATTGTTTACTTAGATAACTAAATGTTATATATGTATTGTATTTGAATTTGTTTCGTATTATATTTCTTTCAATGCGAATTATTTTTGAGATGAAATTGCTCGAATGTGACATGATGATCAATGCGAATTGTTTTTGTGATGAAATTGCTGGAATGTGGCATGATGGTACAGGGGAAGAAAAACCAAACAATACTAACAAAAATTTTCTGTGAAAATTATTTGGGGATTTTCTTTGGAAAATATATGGGGATTTTTTTGGGATATTTGATGGGGATTTTCTTGTGAAAATTATATGGGAATTTGTGGGGATATTTGCTAGGGATTTTTTGCGAAAATTATATGGGGAGTTTGCTGCGGAAATTATATGGGGAATTTGTTAGGGATTTTCACAGCAAGTTCCTGCGGCTTCTTCACAAGGAAGGATTCCGCAGCAAAATTCCCATAAAAAATCCTCGTAAACATGTGGCTTGATGCGAAATTAGAGCGCAAAATGATTTGCATGTTATATTTCCGCAGCAAAATCCCCATGTAGTTTTTTAAATTTTATAATCCGCAGCAAATTACATATAATAACATTTTCATTTAGAAATTATTATAACACAAATCTGTCAGAAAGTCTTGTTTGCTGTGGATTTTTCATTATAATCCGCAGCAAAATGTGCATAATTAACAGTTTTTTAGTAGTGTTATACTTGAATTTTAAATGAGAAACAATATAAAACCAACATAAAAGTCTAGGAATTTAATAGATACTTTTACAAATTGAGGGACTAAGTAGGAACATGGTCAAAACTCAAAAGTTCAAGGACCATCAATGTCATCTCTACAATAAAAAAAAAAAAAGACTAGTGGAAATTGAGAAAATATTTTTTAGGTGATCTTATATCTTTTAGGTAGTTTGTCACTCTACTTTGGTAGAAACATGGAGAAATTAGTTTCTTCTACAAAGTCTAAGATTCAAACTAAGCAATAAAAGATCATAATATGATATTAGGTCTGTCTCTCTGTAGATCTACTTTTTGATATCTGAACTCTGAAGACCAAAGAAGACCAAAGCTCCATCATTCCTTCTTCTTTTTTATTCTTCCTTAGCTCTTCATTTTTTCTTTTTTCTGGGTCAATTAACACCAGGGCTTTAACTTGCTAATATCCATGTTTACACTCATGTACTATCCAAGATTAGGAGAAGATTCGTTGATTTATAATATTTAAGATTTCGGGCTATTAATAATGTAATTTAAGCATTTTGAGTCATTAAATGTTTGCTTGAATTTTAAGGACTGCCAACAAAATTTACTGTACTTAATTCAGTATTTCATATAAACTTGATAGCTCACAGTTTATGACTAAAATCAATCTCACAATCACCAAATATAAAACCATACATGTTTGGTGCGTGACTGATAAACTACTCAATTGTAGCTAATTAAATAGTAATTAAGAACCCAAAACATGGGTATATATTCTCAAATCAACACCGCTGACTGTACTCAGTTGTCCTTCCTAAACTCTCATTATGCCATTCAAACATGATGCCCAGATAATCGTGGATGACGTGAAGAATCTCTTAGAATATCACTTAAAAAGAAAAAGAAAAACTCCCCTTTACCAGTAACAAAGATATATAAATGTCAAATATATGGGCTTCATGGGATCTATATATAATCTCTTATTTTCCAACCCAACTATACTTTTTTTTTTTGGGCTAGGAAACCAACTATAAATGTAGCAAAACAATTCCTATAATGTCAGGCAAAATAAACCTATATAAATTCAGTAGAGAATTTTTTATCTCATTTTTTATATTAATTTTTTATCACGTATACTATAGTATTATTAATATAGTTATTGTAAGTTAAATAACACATAATAAACATGTAAAGATCGTAATAGAAATTGAGATAGATTTTGAGATATAAGATCACGAATGTAAAAATAAAAAATAAAAAATTCTTGAACTTTTGCCATTGTATTCCAGGTAATTATTACTAACAAAAACTTGAAACAACCAAATCTTGCTCCTCAACCAAAAATCCTATATAATCTTCTATATATAGTCTTATGCCATCGATGATTTATCAGTGCCATCTCAAGTCAACTGATCATTAACTAAATTGAGAGACAATGTGGGATTATTCACATTGTCAAATGATTTAAGGTTAAGAAGTGGATGCTCTATAGGTTGTTGGCATGCATTCAAGTTTTTTTTGTCTTCTGAAAGGCCAATAAAATGTAATCAGAACTATAGTAGATGATGACAAGAAAAGGAATGTGGTCTTTGATATCACATATATAATACACTAGAAAGCTGCCACGGAAATTAATGATGTGCAAGCAAGCGTGCTTTGCATATTGGCCAACAAAGCATGGTACAAAGTAAGATGACCGATGTACATTTGATTCAAGACTACAATAACGTAAGAAGAAAGGCAGTAGACAAAATCCCCCCACTAAGGATGGATAATATATAGAGATATTGCATGATATAAAATTGAAAGAGGAATATGGGTTGGTGGCTTAGTGGATGGTATTTGGTGGCATCGATCGGTTTATAGGATTTCCCAAAAATCACTACAATGTTGAGAAGTGATCAAGACTGAAACTGTCTCTTATACAAAGAGTGAATTCTCAGTATGCACAAGATATATTAAATCCATGTATCAAGTGTCATTTTACACACTAGTTGAAATATCTTGTTGTGGAAAAACTCTAAACCTACACAATTGAACTATTGAAGACTCATCACCTTATATAGTTGAATTCAACTATTATAGTTTAGCCCATTGTGCAATCGTAATGGAGTATACAATCAAAATGACTTTTCTATTTACTTCTTATACATTGGTATCAATTTGGCATCTATAATTATATATAGTACCGTGAGTGTGTGCTAAAAACTCTGTTATGCGGAGTTTTAATTATAAACGGTGATATTTCTATGAAAAGCAAAACCTAATCTACATTTCAATTTAAATCTACAATGCCAAATCAAGTAAATACCTTCTATATCCTATAACAAATATATGCAATAACACAATATATATAAAAGTATTGGTTATTATCAAATGTGAACATTGAGACAAGGTGAACATCTATGACAATTGTTTGTTAGTAATTTCGTAACGACTAACAATAATCATCCATAAAGTAAAAGAATCATCTCTTTTTATGTTAAAGAATATGGGGTTTCATCTTAAAATCAATTGGTGATAAGTGGGTGGCCCATGAACCTTATTAATTAGTTCATTGACTAGTTGATGTGGGATATTTGAAATTTAACACTCTCTCTCACATATAACTCGGGTTGAAACAAGGAAATTGGAGGCCTAGCCCAAACCAGTGAACAAAGCTATTGATATGACCTATATTCAAATTATGAAATCAAGTCCAATACCATAACTAGGAGAACCATTGCCTAGGCAGAAATCCATGAAGATGTGTATAATATGCAGCAGAATCCGAGTCATGTTTGAACAATTAAAACACTTGTCTCTAATTCTGATACTAGATATTAAAGAATATGAACTTTCATCTTAAAATTAATTAGTTTGAAGATAGAAAATCATATTTTTTAACATTTTAAATAAACTCTTATTTTATGAATAATGAGACAATTATATTAGTTACGTTGTCGAGTGATTAGCAAACAACTTTTCGAATCAAATGATGCCTACCCATTGACCATTGGTCCCCTGTATATCCTAAGTTTGTTAAGAGCCGCTAGTCAAAAGTGGGAAGAAACTTTGTGCAGAATTTGCATGAAAGACCACAGAATGAGAGGACAGGCAACCATAATCTGTTTATCACCATGACATCAACACCACTATCTCTGTAGACTCCTTAAATTTTGCACTCTAAAATAAAAGTAGTCGACAGAGAGAAGCACATACTAGAAAGCCATGCAACTTTAGAAAAGTTGACTTAGAAATGCCTATATAAACACACCCCACCATAACCTTATTTTTACTACATTCTTACGTACAAAAAAACAAAAAATTAAATCTGACAATCTCTCACCAAACCTGGTACTTATTTCTTTTGCGCATTTGGAAGTTCAAAAAATGGCCCGTTCCAAATTGATATCTGCTTCTGCATTGTTGGTTCTGCTTCTTGTGGATCTTGCTTTAGCTGCTAGACTTGGAAAGGTGGCCATTGGCATTGGAGGAGGTGGCGGGTCAAAGGATGCCCCCCAAAACAACATTCTCTTTCAAACCTTTCAACCAATCGATACGCCCCCGAAGAGCGGCTTTTGCTAAAACTCAAATGGTTTCTTGAAAACTCGCTTCAGATATGAAAGTTTGAGTATTGAGAGATGCTCGAGTTATTCCCAATAAGACGGCTCGGTAACAGATCGCTTCTTCTAAAGCATAAGAGATTCATTCTGCTCGCAACAATCCAATTAGTTTTCCAGGTGAAAAACGTTAGACATTCCGTCTTCTGAAACCAACACTGAAGGCAATATGAATGTTCTAGCAAACACACTAAAAGGGTTATACGATGTATCCGGTGTGGAAGTAGGCCAACATTTCTATTGGCAAATAGGAGGTTTCCAAGTTCACGGCCAAGTATTTATTACTTCTTGGGTTGTAATTGCTATCTTATTAGGTTCGGCTGCTATAGCTGTTCGGAACCCACAAACCATTCCGACTGGGGGTCAGAATTTCTTCGAATATGTTCTTGAATTCATTCGAGATGTCAGTAAAACTCAAATTGGAGAAGAGTACGGTCCTTGGGTTCCTTTTATTGGAACAACGTTATTTTTTTTCTCAATTTACTCCTTCTGTTAGTATATATAAGTAATTTGATTATTAAAATATCAAGAAAGGCATTTTAATCCCTAGATACTACAAGAAAATACAAATTTAATCCCTTAAATTTTATTACATTTGTCCTTTTATGAAGATCTCTCATTTTAGTTTTGTGTCAATTAACATACTTTAATCACTAATCATATAAAAATATTGTCAAAATAACTAAATATATAATGATGTCTATCAGCATCAGTGGTTCTATTTTAAATACTTGTGTTACGAAAATTTTTGAATAATATTTTAGTATTTTCATCACATTTCATTTCATGTAGAAGCAAATTTTTAAATATATGAGATCTATAATCATCTGATTAAAGTTTCATCATCCCTTTTTTTTTTCTTTTCTTTATGTTTATTTAAAATAATTTTCTTCTTACTTTTTTTCGCTGGTTAATATAATTTAAATATCACCTAATTATACAAATTAACTTCATACATATAATTTAAAACTCAAGTTAAAATAATTTAGATGAAATGGTTTTAATAATTTACCAAAAAAATTAAAATTAATTATTTCACCATGTTTTTAAATTTTAAATATTGAAGAAACCATAATTCGAGAATTAAAATATTAATTAATTTGGAGCACACTTATATTTTTAACTATATTGACAACATTATTTTATTTTATTCTATCCCAAAGCATTAAACAATACAAAACTTATATGAGCGACTAAAGTGAAATCTCATTTAAATTTTAAGGGAATTTAATGTAGTTGACCTTTTGGGGTGTATTTATCTTTTTAAAAATACTAATGACAAAGTTATGTTTGACTGTTAGTCAAAAAGATAAAGTGACCAAAAATAATGTTAAGGAATTAAATGCAAAACAGTTTAAATATTAAGAAGGTTTATTGTATAAACCTTTTTTTATTTCACATGTATCACACGGTAGAAAGTAATTTAAATACTTACCCAAATAACATCCTAAATAATAGTTGGACCCAAATAACATCCTAAATAATAATTTTCCAACGCTATATCCCATTACCGACCTTTAGACCCTTGTGCTTTTGGACCAAAAGATGCATTAAATGACAAACATAAAAGATAAATCATTTTTATGATGGGCAAAAAATATATATGACTATTAAATTATCTCATATAGTCTATTTATGATCACTTAACTGTTTTGGCTTCAAATTAGTCTCTAAACTATTTTTATGGTACATTTGTGATCATTTAAATATTTTTTGTTTCAAATTACCCACTTAATTTTAAAAAAGTATACTAATAACCATTATATAAATATTACACTTAGTCATATTAATGGTAAATAGTAAACTGTTTACAAAGTTTAGTGGATAATTTGCTAAAAATAGTTTAGTGGCCATAAGTAAACTATGAAAATAATTTAATGAGTAATTTGAAACTAAAACTAGTTAAACGGCTAAAAGTGAACTACAAAAATAATTTCACGACTGTATAGGTTTTTTTGCCCTTTTATGATAAGTGTGATTTATACAAGTCGTCATTCATTAATAATAAAATGTGGGTGAGTGTGTATGTAAAACCTGTAAAATCAATTCTCCAGAGCTGAAAATTTCCAATTTAGTTTTATTTCACTTCATAGTTCGTGCTAATTTGGGTCACACGGTGAAATAAATGATTTGCTAAAATAGTTACTATCTTTAAAGTTTTCTGTTGAATTTATCTTTTTAGTACAAAATACACTGAAGAAATTAAAATTTTTAAATCATTTATGGGCTATGAATAAGACCTCAATGTAAAATTTTGAACCATTTAGTAATCAAAAGAGGTCTTTGGTTTGTATTCAGAATCGAAATCGGAATTAGAATCATAAATTCAACTATCAGTATGAATTTACATCATTCTCCTTTATTTGTTTAGTTTGAATAAAGAATGAATTTCATTATATTAATAAGTTAATAAATTTAAAACCCATGTCACAAGAATGATTTCCATAAAATGATTCCTATAGTATTCAACTAAATAACATTTATGAATATCATTAATCTTAATTTCCATAAGATCCTCTCTTACCCATAAATCAAACACCTTTTCTAAGTGTATTCTGATCCTCTCTTACCCATAAATCAATGACATTATCTAAGTGTATTTCTCAAGCAGATAATATCATAGTGTACTACCATCTACCAAATCAGTATTGATTTATCAACAACTAATGTTGCAAGGGTCTATACGTACCCAGTCTCGAGAGCCCAAAAAATTGACTGATTTAGTAGCCCAAGGTTTCCGGATACCATACTTGGAATTTGGAATTTGGAATTTGAAACACCTCACTATCAGTATCAGGGGGAAGCATCAAAAGCTCTCATCTCAGGATGAATATTTTTCTTTCTATCCAAATAAGGTATGACATACCTTATACAATAGTTATAAGAGAAAACGTTTACTGTTGTTGAGATATCATCTGTCTGAGATAACTATTGAGATTTGAGTTTAAGGAATCTGTTATGAATATTCTCGTTCTGAATTGTATCAAGGTCTGACAATAGTTCGACATGGTTGTATTAACGTGAATCACTCTTCAAAACTAATTGGATTGATTCTGTCCTCATTCACCAGATGTATTAGAGAAGGTCACCGCAATAAGAGATTCACAACTCCAAAAATTACGGAATGTGCATAAACCAGGTAGGACCACTCAGAACATATGAGAAAAATTAGAACCTGCTTCATCACCTCTCAGGGACTGATGATACCTTTTGTGATATCATATCCTCAGCCACACCAATAGATCTTTGGGATCCCGTGATAGTCACTTTCCTGCATAAGGAACAAAAGTTTTTAAAACTTTCAATTTTCAGAATTGATCCCACAACAGCAAAAGTGAGCATTCATACCTATCAGATGTCCCAGACAAGAAATCACCCCTTTCAGATATTTTAATTCTTGCCCCACTAACCTGCAAGGATGGGAGTCCTTTAGTCAGCTTTCCCTCAATTGGAAAATCAAGAAGAGAAACTTTATGCATGATCTCCAAGTAAAAGGCAAGGAAAAAATGAGAAAATTACCTGACTGATTTCCGAAATATTCCTTCCACCCCTACCAACAACTAACCCTATATGCTCATCAGCAACACCAATTGTCACATTTGTTACTCCTCTCCTCCTGCTGAATACAAAATTTATATGGTCAGCCAAACTTTAAAAAAAAATAAAAATAAATAAATAAATAAATAATAAATAATAAAAATAAAAATTGCAATGCAATGCCACAGTTTGACGTAACTAAAACAAAAAACACAAAAGAAAGGCAGGAAGAAGAGCAGGTTTGACTTCAGTTCTCTACACCAAAGGAAATATGCCCCTTCAGAGCGCAAGCTGTACCATCACCACAGCAGGGAGAGGGGGTGGGAGGGGGCTGTCACCCCAAAATCCTAAGAAGTACAACTGTCCTTTTGCAAAACTAGGCAATAACTAAGTAAATTCTCTACAACTTTTACATTTCCCTTCCTGACATGCTTAGTTTTCTCTTCTCGTTGACTCACTAAGCAAATAATCAGACTAGGTGTGTTCCTGCACTACCTTGGCTAATTCACCTTAGGCTCCAATGTATTAAAAGGACGAACTTTATGGTTCTTCCAAACTTGGTTCTTATGTTAAAGGACTCGGAAAGAAATATTAAGTATGCTGTTACAAGAACAAGATAGTCATATCGGAAAGAAAAAAAATATAGAAAATCTACGGCTTCTAACTTAATTAAGTGCAAAGCCAGGAAGTGAACAAAAATATTATACACTGGAAGGGGATATCCAGAATCATGACCGTAAACTGACAAAAACATGGTGAGAATAAGGTAGATCTTAACAGAAAGAGGCACCGACATGTACAAAATATAATGACACATATATATCACTCAAGAGGCAAACCTTGTTCTGGAACCTGGTATTATGAAATTTCCCCCCAACTCCATTTGATGCGTAGTTCATTCCATTGTACCAGACAGCTGAAACCAGAGAAATCAAATCAGGCAAATAAATTTTAGACAGTTTAACAAACCATTCTGATTGAACAAAAACATCTAGATAGGTTGCAAAAACACTTTAAAAATTGAACCGTTCTGATTGAGAATCTAGAGAACTTCGCATCAGATGTCAACTATTCCAAATAAACCAGATCACATAAAAGGACAAAATACACTACATGGGCTATTAGCTGTTGTATATATCAAAATTAATACGGTGTCTTGAGAGTCCTAGAGAGAATTTAATTCAAGGAAAACATAACATCCCTAACCAACCTAAGCGAGAACAAACACAGGAATGAAGAATACCTACTTTCCCTTGATATATGAAAATTAAGTGACCTTGTCCACTATGAAAGTTTAAGGTCTCGAGCATGTGTAAAGCCCAATGTAATAAAAAATTGTTACATGCAAATACATCAACAGTAACAATTAATTGCTAAGTATGAGAAATATTGGAACAGTTAAAAAGAACATTACAGAGGTATAGGTTTAACATTTCTTCGTGTCACTTCAGTAATGTAAAAGTATTACCAAAGAATGACAATATATTGAACAACGAATATAAACCAAGTACACTTAATCTAAGCTGTTTCCATCTTGAAGGCTTCCTACCAGTATGATGCTCTGAAACACGAGCCAAGCCATTGGGCATGCCTATAATCAACTTGCAAGGAATCTGATGCAGATATGGTCGCTATATCAAGAATGTTTTTACGATATCACTAACAAAAATGTCCAGGCGATCAGAAATCCCCCTTTTCCAAAATCTTTTCATTATTCAACCATAGTGTTGTTTCTAGACAATACAGACAGTCTCAGGTTTAGAGCCTGTTAGATAGTAAGGTGCTTCTTGTCAGAAGTGATGTTCTTTTCACAAGGTGCTTCTAAAACTTTTTGGCAAGATCCAATAGTTGCTCTTTCGATTAGTTATTTCGAGTAAAAAGAGCTCCTTATAGGAACTTTTGGATAGATAACACAGCTCAAACAGGCACTTTTAGGGTGTTTTGTATTCTAGGATTTGATGCTCTATTTGAGACTTCAATTATACCCCCAAATTCTTTTTTAACACCACTGAATCACCAACGTTAGTTTAGATCAACAGCAAAAAAATTCGAAAGCACTTTTATGAAGTATAAATAATTTGCAACTAATGACTGAAAGAGGAAAAAGATACAACAAGAATGAACAACTACTAGTAGGATTCATTCACGCTTTAGACAAGATTATCATGTCAGCAGACATTCAGTACCTGGATATGAAAATGGAGCATTGACAGATTGTGCATAATGGATATCTTCTGCCAACTTCAACAGAATCAGCTCAATCGCCCGCATCTGTTCTCCTAAGTGCCATTCACTGTTACTAGTCTATCATATAAGCCAGGAAAACTATTATCGAGAGGGGATATTTTGATGCCAGCTCGAGAATCTTCAATCAGTGACCTAAAAACAAATCAAATCAGCATGTTTTAAGAAATGTAAGACTAAAATCCTCTGATGAGTATTAGCTAGTCTCATAATAGATGAAATGACCAGATCACATCTCAAACTTCAAATGGAATCAAAGACATGCTTTAGCATTCTTATGAACTAACAACATCATAAACCAGAAAACCTGAATATACTTGTCCTTTCTTCAAAACAACAATGAGCTAATTGAACAAAACAGACTTATCTTTCTTTCCCGTATAAATTATCTAAAATAACTCAGACATGTGTTGCACAAAACCATAGATCAAGTAAGAATGAGAAAAATAAAAATTAAATTATGAACAAAAAGTCATACATCACTGGGATAATAATACTACAGTTATGGAGAATTCAAAAGGAGAACCTAAACAAATATGAATTTCCCATAAATTATTTAGCATCAACAATACAAAGACATAAAACAGGCATTCAATCGCAAAATGTCATTACAGGAAATCCATTCGTCTTCATCTTTTCGATAGAAGTACATCTCATGGTTGTAAAGGTTAAAACTCGTTTACGACTAAAAGAAACGTGGAAATGAAGCTTTTATAAAAAGACAATCAGATAAAACTTATCATACAAATAAAAAGCACAAAAACTGCCTGTAGTAACTTGTTCAGCCTGGAGCTACAGTAACATGCTGAAAGCTTGTCCCATGACAATGTCATAACTGATCCTATTATTGTTAGCATTTCCTTCATCCATTAAGCAAACAGTTCACAGTATCAGCATGATCAGTGCAAATTGGTGAGCTTTCTGAGACAAAAAAGGTTGCATTACTTCTAGGCACACCATTTGGTGCATAAGAACATAATGGGTGAAAGTGTCGAACTTATGCAATTACCTTCTAAAAGAATACGACACTTTCCTCTCTCCTCCTAAGGCACTCTGTTTAAGACTTAAAAAAGAAGGTGATCCTCAAAAGTTGGGCCAAATCAGAACCAAAAGGACCCCCCAGCAAGCTTCCATCCATCTCCCTATCTTTTCTTTTCAGCAACTAGAAAAAACTTATAATTGAATTGATAAATAGGGGGAACTTCAAAAATAGGAACCAGAGCTTCCTTTGCTGAGAAATATCTGGAATTTGAGGTGCAGTCCATTTTCCAGGCGCGTGAGCCTTGTGTCCTATCTAACCAAACTAATGAAAAATAAAAGACAGGGATAATGTTTTATATAAGTATGGGATTAAATGAATCCAATGCAAACCTATTGATAAGATTGTCCTTCAAACTAAACTTAGCATAGATAGGAAGAACTTTTCTATAAGTTGGAACTGCTCATAGAGACAGCTTTGGAACTCAGAAAAACATTGTGTGGATGCATTCATAATTGGATTCTTCATGTGTATCCACCAACAAATTTATTAACTCTAGAGAAACCAGCTCTTTCATGGAGATTTTCCAAAGAAATAAAGCCAGAACAGTGAACTTTTTTTGGTGGACAGCAGCTCTTGAAGTCATCCTATTCTGGACAATTTGCCTATAGGAGCAAAATGTTGTGGATTGATTGCTCTTATCCATAAGGCAGAAGAATTATTAACCATCTTTCCTTCATTTCTAAGTAGAAATAGTCAACCTCTCAGGCTGGTACCAAAATCACTGTAAATTAGAATCTGCAGTTCCCAGCATGTAGTGGACAACTTGAAAAGAGATTAAGAGTGCAAAAGGTTTCATAAAAACAATACAAAGTTCTTTGCCTCGAACTACAGCTGTCTTTCACATTTGTATCTGTGGCATAAGAATAAGAGACAAGGAGTGGTATGAAATACTTTTTTCTGCAGCTTTTGAGCTCCTTAATTTGTCCACATGCTTATTTGCTTAGATTTTGGTGATGCTACAAAACCAAGACCGAACAGCTATTACAAATGCTCATGCAAGTATCTGTACAAAGCCATATCTACATATAGTTTGTATTCAGGAAAAAAATAGGAAGAGAATTGCAGTTACTTCCAAAGATTTCTTTTTACAAATCTAATCATTTTTATCAAAAGTTTGAACCTCATCTGCGAACTGTTGATAACCATTCAGCACCCCCTCCAAAAAAAAAAATTTAAATAAATAATAACCCAAAAAGTTAAGGCAGAAAAATTAAAACCATGAAAAGTTTTTTATCCTGCACCCTGCATAATTTTCATGCATGCATGTGTTATATGGACAGTCCTCCATATTATAATGGCCAAATCTCTAAGATTCCTAATGACCAAATTCTCAATTAATTTGTAGCAATAATCTGCAAGTCACTCACAGCTCACTTGCTGCTAACACTAACCTTTTAGAGCCCCAATTGTTTGATTAGCTAATGGATATTAATAACCAGAGGAATAAGTAAAACTATGGACACTTCAGTGTTATCAGATAAATTTGAAAACATCAGTCAAATATGATATCCAAGCTCGTCATTGTTTGAGAAAATTCATAAGTTAATCACTCATTTGGTCAATTATATTACTGAATTTCTCACGTGATTTTTTTTTTTTTTTTTTGGGACAGAAACTGAGATAATATTTACATTATTACATATCTATAGGATTACTGATTTGTAAGGTGCTTAAAAACCACAAACAGAAGAAAATGAGAACAATTCCATACTTTATAATGGAGCCTCCCTTTCCAATTATTCCACCACAAGATAAGATTAGGAATTGAATTTTCAATCGTGGATCTTCTCCACCTTCTTCAACATAAAACTGCAGAAGAGAAGATATTAATCTCTATTCAACCTCAGAAAATTCTAAAATAAATTTTAAGTTACCAACCATTACCTCATCAAGCAACTTAGTCAGAATAAGATCAACTGCCCTGAGTACGTCATCAATTATTCCAGATACCATAACAATCCTGTCAGATGTTCCAGGAAAAAATTCAAAATTGCGCGATAGCTGAATTCGTGCTCCAGACTGTGTCTGGAAATCATTTATCGTTGAGCCACCTTTTCCTATGACAGACCCCGCTTCAGCATTTGACAGAAGAAACCTAACATGAGTTGTCTTCTCTTCATGATCTGAACCAAGTATGTAAAAGGTTACACAACAATGCAGATAGTGAAGGCACCAAGAGAAGAATAACTGAAACTTAATAGGTAATTCATATGCCATTGTGAAGGGAGTGCTAGGCTTTGGAAAATCCACCAAGACAAGTAATAGGCTTCTTCACCAATTCCCAGTTCTCCCTAATAGGCTACCGGAAATCAAGGATAATTACTGAAAAACACTTTCTCTACATACATAGACATTTATATTCCTTAGCATGTTTTCTTGCTATATAAATCTCTCTTCTTTTTTTTTTCCTTTTTTATAAATCTCATTTACTAAACCTTACATAAAGCATGTCTTTGATTCCATTAAAATAGCTACACTAGAACCCACATCTAGATGTGTATAAGAGACAGATATTTTTATGTTTAGCAAGACACGTCATTAAGCATACTTACATTAGACATCATTTTATAATTGTTTTACACTTTTACTTTTCTACACTTCTTTCAGAGAGCAAATTACAGTGTAAACGTCTGCCCTTTCTCTTCTCATGTTTTATTTTCAATTTTTTATCCATGCATATTAATATAAAGGTCTGCCAATTAACCATTAATAGCAATGTATAAAGCAAATAAAGATTGACAAACTAAACACTTAAGTAAAATGAACTTAATAACATTTGAAAGATCGAGAAAAGGGGAGATGTCGACTTCAAAAACTCCAGATATATTCTTGTCACTATGACCAATAGAAACTTCAGTGGAACTTTTCCTAAATTCTTTCCATTGTTTCTGCATTGATAAGGGGATCGTACATTACTAACTAGGCAGAAAAATAACTGAAATAGATCACAGAAACTGATAAAGTGACAACTGTCTTACTTTATGCAGTGTGACATAGCCCGATTTACGACCATTCAACTAACTAGGTTTCAACATAATTAAACCATAGAAAAATTATTCATATATTGAACTGACACATGCAACAAGTACCACAGAAAAGGAAGAGTAGTCTCACAACTTAAAAAGCGGAAGGATGACATCTTGCACTTTTTCAGATTCTTAATTCTAACTCATTCTTTCAACCGCACATTGCTAAATCATCTTCTACAACATGATTGTCTGTCGTGCTTAATGAACACTAAATGCAACAACTAAGGCCAAGTATCCCAAACATTAAACTACTGTGTTTCTTCACCATTAAGTAGCAAAAGTTAATAATAAAACAACACAAAATCAGCATCTCGCCTCATTACTACTATTCCTAGGGTTTCGAATTTCAATATCCAGGATAAACAAAAAAAACAAAAAATAAATAAATACTAAATAAATAAACCTCACCTGTCTGTCACATTGCATAAATGTCATAATCAATTGTAACGCCAAAATACAACAAACACACCAATTCTATAGATCATAAAAACATTCGCATTCAAATACACTTTAAAATTCAACAATAAATCGGTCAAAAGAAGCAGATCAGAGAAACTAGAGATCTTTTCACATTGACCGAACGCGAAAAAACAGAGAAAATACCTGGAGGAGGCGGAGATTTGCGAGGCGAAGGAGACTGATTCTGCGAACCGTCAGCAGACGCAGCAAATCCAGAATCTGCTTCTTCCATTGCCATATTTCAATAAATTACTCGAAAAAAAATGTGTATATATATATATAGTTTTCAGAGAGACAGAATAGAAAAGTCAGAGCATTAGCAGTGTAGAGTCTAGAAAGAGATATAAGCAGAATGGGGAAGAAGAAAGAAATTTGGAAAAATTAAAACGAAGCGTATTGAAGAGAGAGCAGAAAGAGGAGTCGGTGGGAGATTTTTATTCTTAGTATGCAATGAAGGCAGGCTCACAGGGGAAATCCCAAACAACGGATATAGGCTTGGTGTCATGTGAGCAAATTGAAATATTTACTGAGCTGTTGTTTTAGGGGGTGGTGGGGTAGGCAGCCCTACGTCTACGTGGCTATGTGGTTTTATAAATCAAGTCAGATTATGTATATAAAATCATAGTTAATATATAAAATTAGAATTATTGATTATTAAGATTTTATCTTGTAAACTAATTTTTAACTAATGATATTGAATTATAATTTTGTAAATGATATTTTCTTACTCAATTATGTTAACACTGGGTTTGGATGGGTTATAATTTAGATTTGTATTTGAAAGAGAATTAAAATGAAAGGATTTGAAATGATTTAGTTTTTGAGTGAATTTGAAATTTAAAATTTTTAGTAGTTGAAATTCATTTTAATTTTAGATGAATTTAAAATTTGGTCGACTAATATTTCACATCACACAGTGAAATGGGTTTGAGTTAAGGATTTGAAATCAAATCCACCCATCCAAACAGACTATAAGTGAAATTTGACTAAAATTTTGAAATCAAATGGTCCAAATGGATGCTATAAATAGATGCAATTACATTTTCATTTATGCTAATCGTACTACATTCTCATCTATATTAATTGTATTGTTTAAGGACCATTTCGGTAATATCATGTATTTTAAAAATTTATATTATACAAATCTTTAAAATTAATAAAATGATATTTTATTATAAGCAATCTCTTCTTTTTATTATTTTTTTGGGTTTTCTTTTTCCCCAAGTAATGGAGTCTTGTTCCTTTTTTTGTATAATTTGTATCTGAAATTGGTGATAAGTGAATATAGTCTATTAACTACTGGAATGAACTTTTAGGGTTCTGTTTTTAATCTTGATTGACATGTGATTAGCTTAATGTGAAATGGTTATGGTAAGAGTTGAGAACTTCTAAAACTCTTATTATGTTATGTAATTGTCAAATATATATAGATTCAAGGCCTAATTAGAATTAGAATGCAAAAGATTTGGCAAAACATCCATTTTCTAATCAAAATTAGTTTACTTCTTTTAATTCAGACCATAGAGGGGATGAGTTAAAATCGTAGTTCTACAAAGTCAACCAATTTTTAAAAGAATTTTGTTGGTAAACAGCAAGCATTTCAACTAAAATATTACAAATTGCTGCCTGCAATATATAGTCAAATTAAATTGGGATTCAGGGTGTGTTCGTTTGGATTGAAAATATTTTCCTGAAAATTTTTTGGTGCCAAACACCGGAAAATATTTTCCGTTTGGACTGCTCAATCCCTTCCTGAAGTGGCATATGGCAAACCTTTAAGTGTCCTTTATAAGTTTAATGTAATGTATTAAGATGTGTATAAGAGACAGTAATGGTACATTATATAGGTATATAGTATGAAATACAAGTTAAAAATTTTATGAACAATATTTTTCATGTATTATATAGTCCAATTGTAAATTTTCCTCAAGAAAATATTTTCAATCCAAATGAACACACCCTCAGTGTAGATTTTTCTCCAATCCACAGATCTCATGGTACACAAGTAAAATGACATTTCGTTAAACCACCAACTAGTAAAGCATTCAAATAAGAAAAAAAAATGTATATAACCAAAGAAATGGGGTAAATGCATCAAATATTTGGCATTTCAGAATAATTTCTCAGCCCCATTGATATTGTTGCAGGAGGCCCGCAGTTGATTTTTCTTGATCAACTTGGGAGTTTTTTAAGTACTATTTCATTTAGAGTGATGGTCCACTACAATATATCATATTAATCATACTATATACCTATATAATGTACCATTAAGTGTATTATGTTGCTAACAACCATACTTTATTATTGTTTAAAAAAAAAAAATTTACAGTAGATTTCCGCATATTTCTTTGGTGACTCAAAATCTCGAACCCATTACCTAAATTATAAGAGAAGCGTAATCTTACAATTTGAGATACACTTCGTTGTCAACTAAAAACAATTCAAATGATAAAGAAATGATATGAATATAGATCAAGAAATCTATTCTATCTACCATAAACTGAATCATATAAAAATTTCTTTATGAACCTATGACTGCCGATACACATAGGCGAACTAGAAAGAACTTTAACCAGATGTAGTTTGAACAAGTTAAATTACGGTGAATAATAGTAAATTGTTGTAAACTCTCATGCGGTATAGTTTTTTTTATCCATAACCTCGATATATTTTGATAATATACTTTAAATTTCTATATGATTTGTCTTAAAAGGTAAAATTGACGGAAATCATCAAAATGAACGGTGTTTAAAAAGTACGCACCTCGAAACGACTGTCTAATGAAAAATATAATTTTCTCTCAAAAAATTTTGGAAAAATTTCTGTAAACCCCATATGGTATAAATCTCAAACCCATGACCCCATATGTTTTTGTAAATATACTCTAAATCCCTGTGTGGTTAGAACTAAATGATAAAGTAGGCATAAATCATCCAAACTAATCATATTTACTACACGACCCTATTACAAATTGTTGCCTTAAAATTTGTTTTCCTTCCTAAAAAATTTAAAAATTTTATGCTCAACCTACCCTTATTGTTACTTATATAAACTTATTCTCAAATTTGTTACACTTATCTACCATTTACAGCCAAAAGTACAACTATAAGGATGCATAAGGTATTTTCTCGTAATTGTTTTTTTTTTTTTTTTGTACATTAATGTTACAGATCTTTGATTGCAATAATAAACTAATGACATTTTCTTCATTTTTCATCATACAAATTGAAAGTTATAATTTTTTAAAATAGAGATAAATGAATTATCTAAAAGTTTTTATATTAAATTATATATGGGGTAAAAATATAATTTCGAAAATTGTGACTTTACATGTATTTTTGTCTGTTTTATCATTCCATTTAGGATATATTTTCAAAATATATAGTAGTTATGGAGAATCATGTCACATGGGGTTTACAATAATTTAATCTATTTTAAATATGAGGATAAAAACATAATTTATACCAAACCGTTAGTTTATATGCTTTCCATCTATTTTACTATTTAGTCCAGACTACCTAGGATTTACGGCAAATTTTCATGGGGGTTATGGATAATGTAGGCTTCATTCATATGGAGGTTTACGATAAAGGTCTAAAAAGAATATAAAGTAAAATTATATTTTATAAAATAAATATAAACATAAATTTGATCTTTTGTGATTATAATTAAATTTTATAATTTTTTGTGATTAGAATTAAATTTTATAAAATTTTATTTATATCTACTGATGTTATAAAATTTTTCCTGATTACAATTAAATTTTATAAAATTTTATTTATATCAACTGATGTTATAAATTTTTTGTGATTAGAATTAAATTTTATAAAATTTTATTTATATCAACTGATGTTATAAATTTTTTGTGATTAGAATTAAATTTTATAAAATTTTATTTATATCAACTGATGTTATAAATTTTATAATTTTTAATTTATATTACAAAATTTACAAGTAAATGAAATATTTGAGTGTACCTGAGTGTTTCCGTTTCATCGGCATAATCATGGTTAATAGTAATTGCCTGTTATTAAAAGAGAAGATAAGGATGTGATGCCAAGATCCCATCCCGTTGACTGACTTTTATAGTCAACTGATATAGATGAGAAAAGATAATTTTAGCTGGCTTGTTCTATTCTACTTGCAAACTTGATTTCTAGATAGCTTTTAATGATTATTTATCCGCAAAAATCATATTTCTATTTTCTAATATTTAACACATTATTGAACTTACCAAAGAACAAATTTGATGTTCTTATCCTTTTATTTATTTCCAAAAGGAATTAAAAAGAGAAAGAAAGAAATAAAATGTAAAAACTGCCAAGAAAATCAACTGGTCAACTGGCGACAGGGGAAGACCAACATAGATTGAGAGAGGGCCCATCAGGTATCTGAGCAAGAATAATGAAGCCACTGAAATTGACAAGAATTTCCATTTGCATTTTCCACATTTCCCACCTCCCCCAAGCTGAACAGTGCATCCATTACAGTGTCCACACTACATTAAACTTAAAAGGACATGAAAAATTTGCCATATTCCACCAACAAATTCAGCTTCTCCTTTGCAACCTTCTTCAACTACACCTCAAAAATGTCCAAAATCATCCAATTATCTTCCCAAATATCCTGTCACTTTCAGATATTGACCATTCTCTTCTTCACCTTACCATTTCATTGCAACTTTCTTCTCATCAGACTATCAAAACTAATCAAGAACAAACCATTCTGCTTAAACTCAAAAGGCACTAGTTGAATCCACCCTCCCTTTCCCACTGGAATTCTTCATCAGACCACTGCACCTGGACAGAAATAACCTGCACAAATGGTTCAGTCACAGCAATCGAACTCTACAATTACACAATCACTGAAACAATCCCTCCATTCATATCGAATTCAAGAACCTCACAGTTCTTGATCTCGGATACAATTCTATCACTGGATTCTTCCCAATAGTTCTCTACAACTGTTCAAACATCCAACATCTTGACCTTTCTGGAAATTTCTTCATTGGCAGAATTCCTGATGATGTTAACCGACTTTCACCCCGGCTCGAGTACCTTAATCTTCAAGCCAACTTCACAGGAGACATCCCTCCAGCTATTGGGAAGTTAACAGGGCTTAAAAGCCTTTTTCTCACAGAAAACCTCTTCAATGGTTCTTTCCCTGCAGAGCTTGGCAATTTGCTGAATTATTTGCTTGAAGAACTGGTTTTGAGTGCTAATGGATTTGCACCACAGGCTATACCCTCCAGTTTTACTCGGTTGCCAAAGTTGAGGACTTTATGGATGTATGGAGCAAATTTGATTGGAGAGATCCCACAAGATATTGGCAACATGAAAGCTCTAGAACTCCTGGACTTATCAGAGAATGGACTGATTGGTAATATCCCTGGTGGGCTGTTTCTGCTGAAGAATTTAAGTACCCTGTTTCTTTTCGAAAACAGGTTGTCCGGGTCGATACCTTCTCCGGTGGAGGCCTTGAATTTGAAGGTAATTGACTTATCTAATGACAACTTGACTGGGAAAATACCTGATGATTTTGGAAACTTGACAAAGTTAACATGGTTGGGTCTGTTTTTCAATGAATTATCCGGGGAAGTACCAGTTAGTATAGGCAAGTTACCAGCACTGCAAGATGTTGGCCTGTTCAATAACAATTTATCAGGTGATTTGCCACCGGATTTTGGAAGATACTCTCATGCTCAGGACCTTCCAGGTGGCGTCGAACAATTTTGTTGGAAATTTGCCAAATCTTTATGTGCAAATGGAGTGCTGCTTACTGTGTTTGCATTCGACAACAATCTTACTGGAGAGTTACCACAATCCCTTTGCAAATGTGACAGTTTGTTGAAAGTTCGGGTTCATGGTAATCGACTTTCAGGCCGAATTCCATCCTGAAATATTTACGTCAAAAATGTAATATGTTTTTTGTCACTGTTTCAGGTATTTAAATAAACTAGTTTTGATCCGTTCAACGAATGAAAAAAAATTATAAAATTAATAGCAAGCATTTCTATTTTAATATCAAATATTCAATGCAATTTTAATAGTAAAAGTAAAATTGTTATATAAAATTTTAATTTTATAAGAGAATTTTAACCTTTAATAGTACCAATTTTAAATTGAAAACTTCACAACGTCATGTAAAAAAATTGTTCAATTGCCCCATATGAAACGAAGTTAGCATGAACTAATTAATAAATTTAGTCCATATTGCGTTACTATACAGCTCAAGAGCATAGTCGTGATACTTCCAGTGATAAACTTTGCACTATACAGTTTAAGAGAATAGTCCATGATACTTCTAGTGATAAGCTTTGCACAATTAGCAAGTAATAATTCATATATATCTTGTTGATTAGCTATCAAAATGATTTCTTTCTCACACTTTATTGAACTCAATCTATAACCTTTTTAACTTGTAGCAACTTTATTGGATTTTAAAATAGAACAATTTTATACCTGCATCACTCGGAGGCAACCTGATGTCAAAAAAGAAGAAGAACTCGTTCTAATTAACTCACTCAACCGAAAAGATCAAATTAAGACAAATGTTCGATCTTAAACGTAATAACAATCCAAGCTTAAACAAAAGTTTCAACTATGAATGTGCACATGTTACCAAGCAAATTACAATATGCTCATATAACAAAACTGAAATATTCCCAAGATACTAAGCATACAACTCAAGATTATTTAAATTAAGTGTAGATATGGATGGAATTTCTTCATGATCCCTGTTGAGTATATAAATATTTTCTTTTCCTTGGCCTTGTTTTCATTTGCAATAATATGCCATTTTGACTAACGTTATTTAGAATATTATTTTGAATGTTATTTGAAATAAATAGAGTAAAATGTATTAATGATTATCAAATTATTAGATTGTTGCATCCAAAGTTACTGAATTATATTTATTTTGTAAATTTGGTCACTGAACTACATTAAGTATGTGTCTAGAGTCATTTTGTATACAAATTTAGTCATTTAACTACCTTAAATGTGTATTTGCAGTCACCATGAAAATAGAAGGAAGTGATTCTAGACACACATTTAAAGGTAATTCAGTAACCAAATTTGTAAAATAAATAATTCAATAATTTATTTTGTATACAACAAACTAATAGTTTAGTGACCCTTGTATCTATCTATTACTACCTCCATATACATATACATTGCCCAAATAAAATGAATTACGGTTCATCTGTGGTTAGCCAGCCCGGAGAGCACAATGCCCTATCGGCTAAATATATGCTACATAAGATATCAAAATTGAAGGTTCTTTATAAATCCGTTCCATCCTTATTATATAACCTTACAATGGATTAGAGGTGTTCAGGTTGGATTATTGGATTGATGGATTTTTGGATTTAGGTTTTTGGATTTTTAAGTTGAAAATTTAAAATTCAACCCAATCTAAGAGATCTGTAGTAAATATAATCTAAGTATTATTTGGACGAAATTTCGAGTTACTTGAATTAAAAATCCCCAAAAAAAAAAATTTTGTTGTAAGATTAACTATTACAAATTAACTTTAATAAAAAATGAAATGGAAAGTCAAGAATAAAAAGGGAAAAATTATAAAATATCTTAAATGAATGTTAGGTGAAGAATGAAAAGAAAAAAAATTTAGATGCAATGACTAGAAAAATAATGATTGTGTAAAAACTATAAATAAATCATATTGGGTTATCAGATTATTGGGTTGGGTAAATGTTTCAAATACCCAATCCAACATATCAAGTTTCAGGTAATTCAACCCAAATAACCTAATAACCCAATTCATATAACCCCAAATTCATCTGAGTTGGGTTAATTTTGAATACCCCTACAATGAATATCCAATTTTCTCCCTTTTTTCTTAAGTAATGTTAAAGTGAATTTATTTAATCTTCGATTAGTTGTGCATGATATATATATATATCTGTCTCTTATACACAACTCGATGTGTCTAAAATTTATACACATGAATATATGTATAGATAACATCTTATACTAATAGAAGTATAACTTCTATGTTAATAAAGATGTTGTTGTTAAATGAATATTATATATACTGTCTCTTATACACATCTAATGTGTAAAGATTAATATGTTCTTGGAAGTTTTAAGTAAATAATGATTATAAATATTTTTATAATCAAATTACATTAATTAAATATTTTTTTTTTAAAATATTGATACTAAGGCAAATGATTTTAGTTACTCCATCACTCTAGTTTAATACACTCCACATTTACTATTTTTTTTAAATTTTTTTAAAAAAAATATATTTTACTAAGGCAAATGATTTTGGCACTCCATCAATAATTTAAGGTACTCCACATTTACTATTTTTAATTAATATGATTAAAATGTTCAAAAGTTAGATCATATAATCTCAAGGCCCAAAATACATAAGAAATAATGCAACATAATGTCATTTTTTAATGAAGATTATCATATTACTTACAAAAATAAAATTGTTATGGAAGTTTCATAAATGAGCATATTAAATTACCTAAAAGGCTACAATTAAGCATGGCGGCAAATTTAAGCTTTTTATCTTGGTGAGTATGATAATTCGAGTATGGATAATAGTCAACAAAAGCAACTGGTAGATTTTTTTTTTTAAAAAAAGAACAATGAAAATTAAAGAATTTAAGAAAAACCAAAATCTTATTTTTTTTCACTAAATATTCAATTGGTGTACAAATTAAAGGGCATTTTTGGTGCTAAGATTTAATAAATCGTATTTTGGTTATATTACTTACCAAAAAGTAATTAATATGGGGTGCTCAAAACTTTTAATGGAGTGCCAAAATTATTGGACGTTTATTAATTCATTTTATGTATATTCGGTGGGTTTACAAATTTTTTAAGCGGTCCTAACTATTAATGCAATTTTTTGTGCTATGATTTGCACAAAGTATAGAATAGTCCAAAGTTAGAATTGAGCATCCCGCTTAGTATCCATGTCTGAATTACTTGAAAACAAAAATCAGGGTTTTGTCTTCCTGGAATAAGCTTTAATGCTCACTTTAGTACTTCGACCAAAGATAATAATTCAATAAGAATTCAAAGTTTAGAAAATTAGGAAAGTGATTCTTGAATCTGACTTGTCATTTTGTTATTTATGCCTGAAGTTGACAGATCGAATTATTCCGCATATTGAACATTTGTACTTAAGCCATTTGGACATATTTTATCTATAGTAATAAAATTATCAAATACCTCTAAAAAACACATATTTTGAATTACGTGTAATATTTTAAATGAGCGCTATTATTTTAATATCATCTACCAACTTATATTCAAATATGTCAAATAAGTCAAATAAGTCTATTGTCTCATTAAGAAAGTTCCAAAACGTATTTGATACAGCATTCAATTATAATGATTAGATTGCGATTGCGCGATCAATTCTAAGTACCGTATATGATATTCTAACAAAACTTTAGAATTACTTTATAATCAAATTAACATGGTTTATGATATGGTACTTTTAGTAATTTTTAGTACTTAATTACTGTACATTTTAGGATAGTATTTTGCTTTTGAAAAACCAATAATGTTTGTTGCCATCAAAATTTCACTGCTAATACTAAGTACTTCTGTGGCATACAAGTTTAGGCAAATGTCATTGCCACTTTGAAATGTTAGGAAAATTATATAGTTCCATTAAATAAATTATTTCATTAGATTTAAGGATATATATAGTTAGGGTTTTTAAATTACACAGTGATGTATTGTATAAATTTTTAAAATACAATGAGATGATTTCTTCAACTCTAGTACTGTAGAATTTTTCAAAATATTATTACCACAACAAAATAATTGTAAAATGACTAAAATATTCCCTTGTCCCCTTTTATTCCTTCACAATGGATAAAGATATTTTAGTTATTTCACAACTATTTTGCTGTGGCAATAATAATATTTGCCAAGTGTTAAAGCGATGATTATCTATTTCTAGCCTTGTTTGGAAACCACATTTTATTTTGGCAAAACTATCTCATTAGTCCTTCACATTATTCATTTGTATTTATTTAATCAATCACTTTTAAAATGATAATTTTTAATCCCTTATAAATATAAAAGTTGCATTTTGGTCCCTAGATCAAATATTAGGCACTTTTGGTTTAAATTTGTCTCGTGTTGTTCACATAATATATATATTTTTTAGAACAAATTAGGAAATTCACTTTTCCTTCCTACAAAGCACAAGTATCAGATCGGATCATAAAATTTAGAGAAAAATTTAGGGTTTATGATCATAATCCAATTGAAGAGGGTAGGGATCAATTGTAAAGCATAAAATACAAAGTAATGTGGATTGAAGACTTATCTTTTGTTGTTATCGCCAATGAAAGTCTCTTACTGTCATGGAATGATGATAACCCTACTAGAGTATTTTATAAGTGTGAAGGATGAAGTAAGTGATTGATTAACTATATGTTTGTATTTTGTTTATATCATCATTTTAAGAATTGATTTTCAATATTTTGGCCCGAATTTTACAATTTGGTCTTAGGACCGTGCTTTGTATTGGGAGGGAATAACAATTTTTGAATTTTTCCCTCGAAAAATATGTCATATAAATATCACATGACTAATTCAGGCAAAAAAGTGCTAGAATCTGGTAACAAGACCAAAATGCAACATTAACACATTGATGAGTAATATAGTCCCTTCCAAAATCACATTATGTTGCATTTATATCTTTGTATTTAGACTGATAAATAGGGGTAAGAATTCGAATAACTGTTAATCTTTTCGCAACCGATTTCACTTCTTCAAATTGAAAATTCAAAATTGGTTAATCGAAACTCAGTTAATTAATTGGTCCGATCGAGTTTTGAAAATAAAAAATCGGTTATAAAATTAGAGTTGAATTTTGAATTCAGAATTAACCAATTTTTGAATTCAACCGAATTCAATGTTCAAATCTTGACTCCCTCCTATACATATTTTTTAGAAAAATATATGTATAGAATTTCTCTTCAAAAGCTTTCAAATAAAATCTTTAATTCTTATCGTCAAAGCAATTTGAAGACTTGTAACGTTACTTCATCTTTTTAAATAAATATACTTTTTATATAGAGCAAAAGGCCGTACATTCCCTAAACTTTCATAAATTATTGGATTTGCCCACTAAATTTTTTAAATGGCCAAATTGGTCGTTGAACTCTCAAATTTGGCATCCTTTGCTCCTTCTATCCATTTGGTTTGTTAAGTTGCCATTAGTCAACAACACGTGCCATCCACGTGATGTCTAATGGTCTGATCAAAATTATCCATAAGTGGATATGGATTTACCAGATATGATAGAAGTGGACTAGGTAATTCGAAGGTAAGATGACTACTTTGATCCCTACATGAGATATGGTAAGAATGCTTCAATTCTACATCTTTATTGGTTAAAGAAGGTTTTTTTTTTTTTTTTACTATTATTGTCTCTTTGGATATAGATTATGATGTTTGCTTGAAGTGTTTTGCATGTGTAGATGAAAGGTTTTTTTATTTGATGTGGGGCTAAAATGAGTAAGGTGGTCTTCCACCTTGTCACTTAAGTGGATAACATGTTTTATTTATTCTGTGGTCCTAGTGTTTTGTGGGTGTTGACAAAGTGCCATGTTTAGGGTATAGGGTCTCTTAAACATGCCCTGTTTAATTAATTTGTTTCCTTTTATGCTTTATCGACATGAAGGTTTAATTAAATGTTTGAGTGAAATTTATTGTTGATTATGACATACAGCCCATAGAAGTAGTCTTCTCACATTCAAGCTTCATCGTGGAGATAGTATAATAGGGGACATAAAGTACAAGAGTTACAGTGATGGGTTAGTCAACTACGTAGACATTTGTAATGGTGAGAGATTTTCGTTGCATGACATTAACTTGATGGCTAAAAAACTGGGCATAAGGCACTAATTTTATACTATTACATTGGCCCAACTAGTGACCTTACTAATGAGTTGAAATCGTTATAGACAGATGAGGATATGATAGATTTCTTAGTTAGGTAGCAGAGTACAAAGTGATGGAGATATATTGTGATCATTTGACAGATGAAGTAAAAAAGTTATAACTCAATCAACCTCAAGTGTTCAAATTGGAGAAGAAAAGTACTCTAATTCTAGAATAAATTGTTGAGGGGGTGGTACAAGTAAACCTCAGGTTGTAAGAGGTAGATACAATGGAATGTTTTTTAGGAATGGTATCACGTATGCTTTGTAGGCACCTAAACATGATGATGCTAAAGTAAATAATTGAGTTGAACTAAATGGTGATGGGGCGGGGCCACCAATGGTGGTGTAAATGGTGGTGGTTAAACTAAATAGTGGTAAGGACTGTAAGAGTGATAGGGCAAGGGTAGTGGTGCTTAACTAAATAGTGGTAAAGTTAGTAAGGATGGCAGGGCAAGTAAGGTAATGAGGCCAATGACAATGGTGGTGTTGAACTAAACGATGGCGATACCAGTTGGGTAGGTGGGCCAATAGAAAATGGTGTTAGAGGTAGTGAGGTTTATGGGACTAGTGAGGCTGGTTGGGACTGCGAGGGAGATAGAGCAATTGAGGGAAATGGTGCTAAACGAAATAGTACTTGGGTCAATGAGGGTGGAGGGACAAGTGAGGATGGTAGGGTATAACTAAATAGTAGTGGTGTTAATGAGGTGGTAGGGCAAGTGAGGGTGATAAGGCCAATGAGAGTAGTGTACTGAACTAAATGGAGGTGGGGCTAGTAGAACTGATAGGCGAACAGTGAATGGTGTTAGAGCTAGTAAATGTGATAGGCCAATAAGAGTAGTGGTACTGAACTAAATGGAGATAGGGCTAATGGGACTAGTAGGTCAACAATGAATAATGTTGGAGCTAGTAAGGGCGGTGGAGCTAATGAGGGTTGTTACACAGACGAAGATGATAGTAGTTGTGATGAAAGATATTTTAATGGGTATTCCAACTTTTGTACAGATGACCACATGGACTACGGTTGTTTAGATATTTATGGATCTCAAGGTGTTGAACATGAGGGTGTAGGTGTTGTTGGGTCTCCAAGTACTGATTATGGTGGTACAGGTGCTGCACAGCAGACACAAGGTCAAGAATAGCAGCATGTTGGTAGTGCAACTAATAAGCAAGCAAGAGCACACCGTGAAAATGAGCATGGTGAAAATGATTTTATTGATCCTCTCTTGGATAATACTTAATGCCGGGAGTTTAATAGTAATCCTAGTTAATCTAAAGATGAGGTTACTAAAAGGTAGCCTAGCTACACAAATTTCAGACCAGATAGGGATATGAAAAACCCTACATTTGAGTTGGGTATGAAGTTGGTAGAAATAAAGTTTTGAACAAAGATGCAATTAACAACTATTCAATAGTCAATGAGAAAGATATTTTTATGTATACAAATGACAGAGATAGAGTGAGGGCCAAATGCAAACCACCTCCCAAGTGGTTTGCGTATGTTTTAGACCAAATGAAAGCATTTGGCATGCATGACCTTATTGTGAATTCTATAAATCTTTAACACACCAATTACAACCATTGTTGGAAAAATAAGAGGGTTACATTTAAATGGTTAGCAAATAGATACAGGGAAAGGATAAGTTCAAACTTAAAAATGCCAATAAAACAACTAAGGCAAACTGTTGATGAAGATTACAACACTGAAATTGGTAGGGATAAAGCATACAAGGCACTAAAGATGGTAGTTAAAGATATAAAGGGTTCAACAAATGAACAATATATAATGATATAGAGATATGTTGAAGAGCTTAAAAGATATAAATGTTGACATTACTATTGAAGTTATGTACACTCCTTTTAGAGAACTTGGCGTATAATCCAAGGTTTATGAGATTCTATTGTTTATTTGGTGTACTAAAAAAAGGATTTACATTTGGATGTAGGCTATCATAGGCCTTGATGAATGCCATACCAAGGGACATATCCAGGGCAGCTATTAATAGTAATGGGGATGGATCCCAATAATGGATGGTGGCCTATTGCTTGGGTAGTTGTTGAAAAGAAGGCAAGAGAACAATGGTACTGGTTCTTGGAATTGTTGATCAGAGACCTTGAGATTGACAATTCCAGCCATTGCACATTTATGTCTGACCAACAAATAGTAAGGTGAATGCTTACAACTTGTTTTACCATTGCACCTTTATATATTCTCATTTGTATTTTCATATTTGCAGGGTCTTGCCAGTGCCATTGCTAAGCTGTTGTCCAACTCAAATCATAGATTCTGTATGCAACACATGTACAGGAACTTCAAGAAAATATACCCTAGTAAGGCTTTGCACGAGATGTTGTGGAGCATTGCAAGTTCCAGTAAACTATAGAGATGTAGGAGAAAATGATAGAACTTAAAGATTATGATCCTAAAGGATTTGTTTGGGTAAAGAAGGCACCATCACCTAATAGTTAATGTCTGACATTCTTCACACTACACAAACTGTGACATCTATCTTAAAAACATCTGTGAATCCTTTAATACTCTTACATTATAAATATGTTTTTAAATCTGGAAATCATTAGGAAAAATTTTGCCCAAATGGAATAGATGGTGATTAGATGAAAAAGTGCCACAGCCTGTGGGACTATCAATTAGGAAGATCATTAAGGATAGAGTTAAGATATCGAGGTAGTGGAAACCACTATTAAATGGAAAGGGTAGTTATAAGGTCAAAAGTGCCTAAGAATGAGCAATATGTTGTTAATCTGACTAATAGAACATGTGCCTACAAGTTGTGGCAAATTTCTAGCCTTTCATGCCATCATACAATTGCCTGCATATACAGGAACACTGGTGACCCACACCACTATGTAGATCTCTGTCTAGATCCTACAACAAAGACTTATTCCTTCAAATTTATGATATTATGTTGTAGCCTGTAAATGGACCAAAATTGTGGCCTTTGTCTGATGAAGTCGATTTAGACCCACCTATTCCATGTGTGCAGGCTGGTTGACCTAAGAAGTCAAGAACAAGGGATTCCAATGAGAACAAGAGATGTAACAAGTAGAATGGAGTTTAAAGAGTGAAGAAGCATGTGCTTATCCATGGTAGTAAATGTGAATAGGCAGGGTATAATTTCAAAACATGCAAAACTGTGACTGAAGAAACTGAGTACCAGAAGGACAAGAAGTGCCAATTCAAGGCCAAAGTACGAATAAACAGTATGTCTCTTCAAGGACTTCTAATGTGAAAGAGAGACAACCAACCAAAAGAAGGTACTAGTAAGTTTG
Organism: Cinchona pubescens; assembly: GCA_025175665.1. Taxonomy (NCBI): domain Eukaryota; kingdom Viridiplantae; phylum Streptophyta; class Magnoliopsida; order Gentianales; family Rubiaceae; genus Cinchona; species Cinchona pubescens. The sequence goes on along the minus strand of JANKKI010000258.1, from coordinate 2,180,014 downwards.
GGGGCTTTAAACTATATTCCACTACTAAAAATAAAATATTTAACTGTAACTAACAATGGGCTTGTTGCAGATAAAAAAAGAAAACAGAAGTGTTATAGGTGATACAAGCCTGTAATGCAGGTACTGGTGAAGCTGATGCAGAGAGAACATGTACAAAACCAACTTGATTGCATAGTAATTATTGTGTGCGATTAAATAAAATTCTCCCTTTATAAGCTACTTTGGTACGTAAATATAGCTAGTTGGCTATTAACTAAACATTGGAGGAGAAAAGTGAAATTTTGGAGAATTGTGGAAAAAGGCCGAAACGTAAAAAACTTTAAGTAAAAAAACAAAAATATATAAATAAATAAAATAACATAAGAAAATAAGATAGTAGCAAGATAAATAAATAAGACATAAAACCACAAAATAAAATATAAATAATAAGCATGACATTATATTAAATTCATAGGAGGTGGCAGCAGTTGTGGTATCACTTAATTAACTAGCACTTGTTAATAGCGCCTATGCTATAGACTAGAGTACTGAAGTCTTGTGGCCTGATTTTTTTCAAAACTTAATATACAACTAAAATACTAGCTGAAAACAATCTAATCTAATCAGAGTTTGTACAAGAAAGAGAGAGAGAGAACAACATCTTTAGAGAAAAAGCAAGAAAAGAAAGAAATAGAGAGGCCGAGAGGAAGAAGAAGGAGAAAGGCTAGCAGAACAAGAAGGGGTAACTTTCTAATCATTTCTTAGGCTAAAACTGATTTATTAAAACTTTTCTTACACAAAAATTTACAGTAGTTGAACAATTAATTGTGTAAAATTATGTAGTTTAAGTAAGCTACTGCACAACCTATAAAATTTTATTGATTTTAGGTCAAGTTTTGATCCATGTTTGTTCATAAGACTTCATTTATGTTTAAAAGTAATATATGAAGGGTTGTATTAAATTAAGTGAAAGATTTAATTATGAAATTGTAGGAGTTGCGGGGATGAATTTTCAGCTTAACATCACTTTAGCCAACAAGGTAAACATAATTAGAAGCAAGATTTTCATGTGTGTGCCTTATGTAATATGAGTTATACTATTTTGTGGATGATTAACTTCCTGGTAGATTGCAATTTAAGGGAGCTAGCATCTTAATTTGGCTACTTAATATCATATTAACAATATATAGATTTTGGCTCTACTAAACTCTTAGCAAAGGTAAAATTATGGACTGTTTTGAGGGCATATGAATTAATTTTAGGTATTGATACAACCTTTAGTTTAGTATAATTGTGGGTGCAGATTGCTCATCCTAATGTGTTGATTGAATTACTTAAATTACATGCTCCTCGTTCAGGTTCAATTAGAGCAACAGGGTGTTTAAGGGCCGAATGTCCTTAGACTTTATTTATTGGTCTAAAGGAGTGTGTGTTAATATAGGGTGTATAACTTAGCAAAGCTTAACTTAAAATTTACACAAACTAACTAGATATTGGAATAATAAACTTGAACTTGCTACTTCTTACATATTTGTGTGTGCCATATTGTACCATGTTATAATTTAGGTACGTGTTCATTTTTATTTTTTAATTTTCGCGGGGAGAATAACCTGAATTGGGTACTTATGGTTAAATTGGGCAGGTTAAAAGAAAGATAGACATTCATATTGTGAAAACTATCACCAAACGGTGAGTGTCCTTGGTTTTTGTTTTAATATATATGTTTATAATGAATTCAATAACTTTATGTGCTAATTGATTACCCAAGTTAAGTATATGATGTAATTAGTTTACCTTGAACTCTTCAAGAATGAGTAATTCGTTTCTGTAAAATTACTTGTGCATGATGTACTCCCGATTGTGCACCTTATTGCATCGGGGAGAATGGGGCCCTTGCAATGTGTAAGTAGACACGTCGAGCCAGTAACAAACTTAGTCAAACCGGTCTATCTACCATGGCTATGCAACTCAAGCACCTTGGATGGGACGATCATTAGTGCTTCGGTGTGTGATTTTATATCAATATTCTGGAGTTTAACAGTCTTGTTGTGGCAATTTGGTGTTGGGTTTCATGGCTGAAAATTTATTATTTGGAGGCATTTATTCGAATTAAAAAGATGAAAGCTGAAAAGTGGAGTTCATTTATTTGCTTGGTGGACATATGGCTTCAATTTGAGGCCGACTGCATCCATCTCTATGTGAATTTCATTTTGCTCCATATGTGTTTATTTATTTTAATATTTTAAGGCAACTATGTTTCCCTTATAAGAACATAAAGCTGATTTTGTTATTTGGACCTTATTGTGCATAAGCTCATAATACTTCGAAATTTGTTTTTCCTTACAGATCCAAGAATTTTGTGAGAAGATCGTGTAACAAATAGGAGTTTCCTTGGTTGACTATAGTTGTTTGTAATGATTGTACTAGTAATTTAAAGTTTGTAATTTCTAGTTTGTAGATATATATTGCTTGCTTGTTTATACAAAGGTTGTATTTTACTTAGATTTTGAAACCTAGATGGCTTGTATTATGTATTAAAGTTTGTTTAGAAAATGTATCAAAGTTTGTTTAGAAAATGTATGCATACTAAGTTTAGATTTTTACTCGTGAGTTATAATCATGATTTAATTTGTTTAGTCCTAGCAAGACTTAAGCAGGCACCCGATTAGGCCACTTGCTGGTAAAGGATCTAGTTGGGGAATCACAACAGGTGTTGGAAAGACTATTGTAGGTGGTGCAGGTGAGGAGATGAATGATGTTGGTGGTGCAAGTTATGCAGGTGGAGTAGGTAGTAAAGGTGATGGTGCAGATAGTACATGTGCAGAATTTATTGTTGTAGGTAGTGCAACTGGTGAAAATGATGGTGCAGGTATTGTTTCATGTACTGGTGCAGGTGCTGGTGGCGACAGTATTGGTGCAGGTACTGCTGGCAAAAATGTTGGCGCAAGTGGTAAAAATATTGGTGTAGGTGCTTTGGAGGTTAATATAGGTAGTACAGATGGTACAGGTAGTGAAGGTAGTAGTGCGGGTGGTGTTGCAAGTGGTGGAAAAGTTGCTATAAGGAGCAAAAAAAGAAAGACAACTCAATCGAGGAAAAAGACAGAGACCTCTTCAAGCACCTGAATCCCTTAAAAACACAGAACCAAGATCCAACACACACAAATATTCTGCAAGTGTCCATAAAAGGCTGTCTAGAACAAAAAAAAGACTAACTGAAACTAATAAGGGCATGATATATTCAAACTATGCCTACCTTGGAAAAGAGCCTGTATTTTGAGGTATCTTGGAAAAGGGAAGGAAATTAAATGATCAGAAATATGTATTATTTGGCTGATGGAATACTTTTGTAAAACGTATTAAACCTGGTTTTTGTCTTGTTGATGTGCAAGTGGCAATATTTATTTTTTTGGTTGTGAAAATGGTTGTAAACTTTTAGATGTAATTGTAACTGTAGAAGAGACAAATATTATACCAGATTGTAATATCTTTTGTTGGTAGATATATATAATACAAGCCGTCATTACTATATGAATTTTGTATTTTTTATGTCATTAGTAACTAATTTCTATTCGTCAATCCTCAGTTCTCATGTATGAGATAAATATAATTGTTCAAACAACATAACAAATTGTTAACATTAACAAAACATCCAAATGTTTATAATAGGGCCCTACAAAAGCTTACATTCCAATATGGAATATTCTACCCACTATCATCAATTCTCTAAGCATTTAGAGACCACAACCATTTGTGCATTTCAACAAACGCCTATGGTGCATTATAGTACAATACCTCTACTACTCGCCAATTTGCAATCTCTCATTAGAATCAATCTTGCCCCTAGTAAAAAAATCAGAAAATCATCACTATCCAACATGCCATGATCCCTCTTGACAACATCTTCCCTCTATTCTCTTATGCACATCTCGTCTTTTAATTGGTCAACTCCAACTTCCAAAGCTTTAGCTCTATTTTTCAACTTTTTGACTTTATCAAACAAATGCTTAATCCCAAAATCATAATATTCCCCTACAAAAAACCCATAAATAATGTAACTTATTCCCTCATAAAATTTAGTTCACAATTATACAAGAACTTACAAAGACAAAACCCATCTCTAAACCAGCACAAATTGAAAATCTATGTCTTGGATTGAGGTCAGTCCATGAAGTCTTCACAATAGTTCTATTGTAGCATCTTAATCAGAGAAGGTGCCAAATTAGATTTATAGCGAAGAAGAGAAATTTTTTCTAACATTTAACGGGCAAGTGGTAATAAGGCATACGGTGGCTGAACGATTTTGCCCCGTTCAAATATCATGTGAATGGCACGTGTTGTTGACTAACGGTAACTTAATGAACCAAATGGACAGAAGGGGCATAAGACGACAAATTTGACCAATTTGGCCACTTAAAAAGTTCAGTTGGCAAATCCAGTAACTTATGAGGGATTGTACAACCTTTTTGCTTTTTTATATAAAATGATTTTACAAACTAATACTATAATTTTACTTATAAAATACATATGTAGTCACACGGATGATATTGTAGATGCAAACGCGAATACAAACACACGCACGTATACAATTTATATATAGTCTTAAACAACATTGCATCGATTCAAGTAGTGTTATAAAATTAATAAATTACCCTCATATAGGTTTATGGTTGATTACACTTCACCCTTTGTAATGCTACAAAATTATACTGTGTATAAGAGACACTGCACATTCCCTGTCCATATTCTCATTCTGCCAGTGAGGATAGGTGGGTTGCGTAACAAACCAGAGTTGAATAAATTTTTGACAAAATCCAGACTTAAAATTTTACCATTATTTTAATTACAGCAACAAAATTAGGTGAAAGTTATTTGAGAGTCGCTGAACGGGAAAGACCCGTGACGACATTTGCCTTATAAACTCTTAGAACATACATAAATTACGTATAAAATTACATTAATATAATTATAGAGATTATAAAATAAAAATAAAGGAACAATTTATCCAATAAAAATAAGAGAATATACACGAATTTTACTAAGTATACCTACTATAAAGCTCTAATTACCTTAATTTCAATCCTAAAATTCATAAATGGTCAATTAGAAATCATCATAAGGATGATGACAAATGGATTAACACATTCTGATATTTTATCTAATTTTACATGGTGTAAAGTAGAAATTCAGGACATTATAGAGAGATAAAATACAAGTTTGTATCATTATAGGGGGTAAACTGAAACTAATTCTAAAATTATATAACAGAAATTTGATTTTTTTGTGTCACTTTATAACGTTTTGACTAACGGTTGAGTTTGATTATTAGTCTGAAAGAGTTAAGTATATATAAATTTTTGTTAAGAGACAAATCAAGACACTGACAGTTTTACAAAGAACAAACTGTAATTAAACCATAATTTTAAAACCCATTTCTAAAATTCTATTAAATTATTTTACCGATTCACTAATAGATTAATCGGTTCTCACCTTACTAATAAAATAGTTTTCATTTTTATGTTTTTGGGAAAGCGCTCGTCTGAAATATTCTAGCAGACCCAAAAGAAGTTTGGGCTCCAACCTTCCCAAAAAAACGCGTACGAAATTCAATTTTCAAATCTCAATCCAAACTGTCTAAACCCGAAATCCAACTCCCTAACACAATCCTCACCATTCTTAAACTCAAGAAAATCAACGGTCCAAATTCACGATTCGCGTCATTTCATATCCACCAATCAGAGCACACCCCAAATGTCCTATATAAACAAACCCCGCCCCTTCGAAATATATCCACATCTTCTTTCCAGTCTTCGATTCAAGTCCCTCAATATTCCTTCCCTAATTTTTAGCAAAAGAAGAAGAAGCGATGGCACCAAAGGCGGCCGAGAAGAAGCCAGCGGAGAAGAAACCCGCAGCGGAGAAAGCCCCAGCCGCAGAGAAAGCACCGGCGGAGAAAAAGCCAAAGGCCGGGAAGAAACTCCCGAAGGAAGGCGGAGCCGCGGCCGGAGAGAAGAAAAAGAAGAGAACGAAGAAGAGCACGGAGACCTACAAGATCTACATCTTCAAAGTGCTGAAACAAGTCCACCCGGACATCGGAATTTCCAGCAAGGCCATGGGTATCATGAACAGCTTCATCAACGATATTTTCGAGAAATTGGCTCAGGAAGCTTCCAGGCTCGCTAGGTACAACAAGAAGCCGACGATTACGTCCAGGGAGTTCCAGACCGCTGTGTTAAGACTTGTACTTCCTGGTGAATTGGCTAAACACGCTGTTTCTGACATACCAAGGCCGTCACCAAATTCACCAGCTCTTGAGAAATTTGATCATTTCTAGGGTTTTTTTTCCGCTATGGTTAAAATTAGGGTTTGATGATGTCATCCGTAGTAGTAGTTTAATGGCTAAAAATGGTGGTTTGATTAAGGCTTTTCTTTCTTTTGATGTAATGAACCAATCTCTGGTTTTTTATTAATCAAATTTCAGTTTCTTAATCGTGATGTGGGATTAATTTCCATTTTGATTGTCGTTCTTCGGCTGCGGCGTCGTTTCGTCTTTAATTTGATTATTTTTCTCGAGCTTGAATTAATCTGATTAATTTAATTAAAATTTTTAATTAAATTTGAATTTGAAACCGGGTGGGTGAAGAATTCGTGAGAATTGCGCTGAATTAGTTCAAATGCAATTTAATAATCTAACTCAAGTCCGCGTCACGTCATCAATTTGTCGCTTATGGCTGCAACTTACGTCATCTGAATCGGCGTACTTTAGTAGTAACTGCAGAGCTCATGGATAAATGCGCCGGTTTATTACGATACCGTCTTGTTCTTATCCTTAGCCGCAATCCAATTTAAACCACATTTTTTTTTTCTAGAAAAGGAAGAAGAAGAAGAAGATGGCGTTGAGTTCATCTTCAATGCAATGGTGCTTCATTTCATTCAAATTAAAAAACCCTAGGATTTCTTCACCGACCTTTCGAGTACGAGCTCTCTCGGATTCGTCAAAACCATCGGTTCGCATTTCTGCTGATTCTTCTGCTTCTCCCAGAGCTCGATTCGTCGCTCGCCGGAGGGAGTCCGTCTCCGTCCGTCAGCTCCAGCGTGTGTATAAGAGACTACTCTACTACTCCAGTATTCCTAATTCGCATGAAAACCGAGTTTTTCGCTTGCACAGAAAATACAGTGAAAATGTGTGATTAACCGGATCTGTTTATTAATATTGGGGGTGGGTGCAGGCGAGTATATGAGTTTGCCGTGCGAGTCAGTACTCGGTGTTGGATGCGGAGAGAATAGAGCGAGTGGATGAAAGCACCTTCAGGTGTTATGTGTACAGGATTAAGTTCTTTGCATTTGAAGTTTGCCCTGTTTTGTTGGTTAAAGTTGAGGAGCAGCCTAATGGCTGTTGTATCAAGCTATTGTCTTGTAAGGTATTGATTTATGGTTAGTGATTTTTTTTTTCTTTGTTTTATTCTTGCTTGCATAAGCTTTTCTCAAAAATTGGTTCCACGGTGGTGATTTCAGCTTGAGGGTTCGCCAATTGTGGTAGCACAGAATGACAAATTTGATGGTAAGTGTTCTGATACTGCAGTGATATTGTTGAAGTCTCCCACTTGTTCTTTTTGAGTGCAATTAAACTGACTTTATTTGTTGAATACAAAGCCTTGTTGGAATAATTTAATCACGCCATGTTTGAATTGTCGTTTTTTTTAGACGTGTTAATGATTGATCTACATATGAAGCACTGGCTATTAACTCACTGGGCATAACTGAATGGCTAGAGGCATATGGTTCGAGTTTCAAGGGGCTTAATTATAGCCGCAATTTACAGATAATGGCTACTCTATGGCATTTTTACTGATAAATCATCCTTTACATTGTAAATGGATGCACATTCTTGCAAACCCATGCACAAAACCTGAAGGATCGTAACAGACATGGATGCACAATGATCGAAATATGTGTACTTTGTCTTAGAAGTCGCCTCTTTTAATTGAAGACATGGTTTACACAATTAATGAGTATTCTCTCTGGGTTAATATGGAATATAATATTTTGGAATTACAAATCTGTCTTTTAATATATAGACTTACATATTTGCATCATATGCTTTTATAACATAGAGTTATAAGAGATTAGATTTTTTCTAAGAGACACAATATGAGTTCTTGCTATGGTTGAAGACTAAAAGGACTCTTATATAGATTGGTGATTATTAGGTGTTAGCATGCTATGACACTTCCTGAAACTGTAGCCCGAGTAGAATTAGAATGCCATAAGTATGATGTGGATTATCAACTAGCCTAAGAAGTAACTTTCTTTCCTGATTTATTCATGATAAGAAGAGAGTCAAATGGAATGGCTGTATATGTTCTTTTTGCAAGGTTAGTGTGAGATAATATTCTGATGAAATCTTATAAGCAAAAAGACATCTTCAAATCTGACAACTATATAAGAAACCTTTCTGATGTTTTAAAATCAATTGTGAAATTGTAGTTTACATGAACAATACTTGATTTTAACATGGTACATAGTTTTTGGCATCTGAGAAAATATAAATCAATAATGTAAGCATTCAGTGATGTTGAATTTGTTTAAGGTGAAAAATTAAGAATAAGAATTTCTTTGCTGGAAGAGTGATTATTTGTGTGTGGCTTGATTCTGAGCTTTATTACATAATTCTTTCAGGAGAGCTTTGACATTGATTTGGTATGGGCATGCAGCTTCCATGGAGAATAAAGTTACATGTGATACCACAAAAAGGGACTCAGCGGAAAGTGCAGCAACTCACTTCAGATGCAGTTATTGAGGTGGTGACTTCGAAGTGGCATCCTTTTTCTATGTAGAATCACTTGTTTTGACCTTGGTGCATCCTTTAAACTGCTTCTGCAATTGGAATGTGTTATGCAGGTAAGCATTGAGGTCCCATTTCCATTTCAAGCAATTCCAAAACAAGCCATTGAATCAACTGGCACCCAGGTTCTAGAACGAATACTTGGGATCATGCTTCCCCGGTTTATGGCCCAGGTATCGTTTTAAGCTTTTACATTCTTCTTTATATGTGCAAATTTATAGTTTTTGTTTAGCCTTTTGTCTCAAATATTAGTCTAGTCAGATCAACATGTATTTGTCTTTGTGATGGCTGTGGGTATAAGTTGTAGCTAGTGTCATATCCAATGTTTTGTTCCATTTTTGTTGTTTGACTTGTAGGTTCTATCTTCGTTACATAATTTAACTATAGGAGTGAAAGATTAAATACTTTTGGAAGTCAACTGAACTAGTGGATCTTGGTATATTACAAAAAAGTCATTCATATTTGGTTCCTTATCCTGCTTGGATCTTGATATATAACAAAAAAGTCATGACGCAGCACAAGCTGTGGGCTAGGCCGTCAAACTTGTAGAATAGATTTTAAGGCTGTAAAGTTGCAATATTATCGCAGAAAAACCACAGGAAAGGTGTAAATTCAGAACAGAAACTAAAGAGAAATTGCTGGGAAACGTGAAAATTAAGAGAATAATGATTAGGAAACACTAGGAATCACTTCTAGGCACCTTTAGGCATCACACCTAAAGCTGGATTGCATCACACAACCCTTTAGAAGACAAGAACATCTGCTGGAAATTTTTATTAAGCTGAAATCTATGTTCTCTTTGAGGAGAACAACATTAGTTATAGACTCTAAAGACAAATCCTATTTTGACTAGGATTTACCTCTTGTTTCCTAAAGAATTAACAATTCTAACTTAACTCTAATTTGGTATCAAAATTAAAATAGAAACAGAAAGTTCTAAATTAACTCTAAGACAAACTACTAAAAATACTAAAATACTAAATCAGAAAATCTCCTGCTAAATTACTAAAATACCCCTAAATATGCCAACTCCCAAAAAAGATCTTTGTCTTCTAGAGTATGCCAAATCAAAGCTTGGGCTTTGGAAGCTTGTTTACTACGCCTTTGATAGATTTTTGTAGATTGCTGCCATTTATCTCTATCATCTCTCCTTGGCTTGAGAAAACTCGATCTCGAGTGTAAAAGCTTGATACCTTCCTTTCATAAAAATCAGGATCTAACTGCCTAAATTCTGCATCAGTAATCCATGTACAATCAGCACGTGGACGCCCTTGGTAGCCACCACCTCTAGCTGACACAAGTTGATGGTCAAGAACATCATATACTTTCTCGCGCAAGCGAGCGGTAGGTGGTAGGGAAACTGTAGTAACTTTTTCCCCTAGATCAATTTGATGTCCAGCATAAGAAGTCAAATCCTCAATGTTGAAGATGTTGCTGATCAACTGATGCCCATATCTTTTGGTAGTTCAAGAACATAGGCATTGGAGCTTATTTTCTTGAGAATCTTGAAAAGTCCTGCACTTCTTGAATGCAACTTCTTGTAAACACCCTTAGGATACTGTTCAGGACAAATACGGATCATAACTTCATCCCCTAACTGAAATTCTGCAAATTTTTTCTTTTTTTATCTGCATGAGATTTGTATTTCTCATTGCTAATAGCAATTCTGCGTCGAACCTCATCGTGTATGTCTAGAACGCTTCAGCTTCAACACTCGGACGTGCACTAGATGGTAAAGGAAGCAAATCAATTGGTTTGCGAGGATTGACACCCATTACAGCCTCCAAAGGACTATAACCAGTAGATCTATTTACCGAACTGTTATAAGCAAATTCAGCCATCGGTAAAATTTGATCCCAACTAGAAATATGATCACCAACCAAACATCGAAGAAGATCTCCCAAGCTGCGATTAACAACTTCTGTTTGTCCATCAATTTGTGGATCTCATGGAAAGAAGAAGAAAACTTAAGTTTTGTGTGCGGCATCTTCCATAACGTTCGCCAAAAATAACTTGTAAACTTCACATCCCTGTCAGCAACAATAGTTTTTGGCAAACCATGAAGTCTAACTTCTTTGAAAAAAATCTTAGCAATATGGACAGCATCAGATGTTTTAGAACACGGCAGAAAGTGAGCCATTTTAGAGAATCGATCCACTACCACAAGGATAGAATCGTAGCTTCTCAATGTTTTTGATAAACCAAGGACAAATCCATGCTCAAATCTTGCCATGGCTCATATGGTATGGGTAATGGCATGTAAAGACTTGTATTCTTTTTGCGCCCTTTAGCTAGCTGGCAAACCCGACAACGGGGAATAGTTTTGCCAACATCTCGTCTTATGCTTGGCCAGTAGAAACGGTCTTGAACCATAAGAATGGTTTTATCACGCCCAGAGTGTCCTGCAGCACCGCTACCGTGCAATTCCCAGATTACCTGTCCCTTAGAGAAGCTGTACTTGGCAAACAAAGTTGAGTTCCTTTGAAAAGGTAACCATCATGTAGTGAAAAATTTGCATAATCAGCTTCTTGTCCAGCCGCTAAACCTTCATAAATGACCTTAAAATCCTTGCAAGTGGAGTAATCTTGCGTGAGAGAATCAAAGCCAACCGCTTGAATAGCCATAGATGTAAGGATAAGATGCACGCGACTAAGCACCTTAGCCACTTTATTCTCAGTTCCAGCTTTGTGTTTAGTAACAAAGTTGTACTGCTGCAAGAAAGAAGACCATTTACCATGCCAATGACTCAACTTCTTCTGAGAGTTTATATATTCAATAGCCTCATGATCAGAGTACAAGACAGACTCCTTATAAACAAGATAATGATGCCAATGTCGAATTGATTGAATCACAGCATAGAATTCCTTGTCATAAGTAGAGTACTTCTGTTTTGCATCATGCATCATTTAGCTTTTCACTGAAATAGGTGATTGGATGTCCTTCTTGACTAAGAACTAGCATCCTCCAATTCCCACATTAGAAACGTCACATGCCACTTCAAACACCTTAGAAAAGTCGGGCAGCTTGAGTACCAGAGCTTGAGTCATTCTTTTCTTCAACTCCTCAAAAGCTTTGGTTGCAGAACTTGTCCAGTTGAACTGCCCCTTCTTCAAACAATTAGTTATTGGCTCCATAACAGCACTAAATCCTTTGATAAACCGCCTATAGAATGTGGCCAACCCATGAAAACTTCGGACTTCATGTAGAGTGGTAGGGACTGGCCACTCAATAATGGCCTTCACCTTTTCTGGATGAGCTGCTATCCCTTTATTTGAGACAGCAAAACCCAAGAATACCACACTGGAACTCATAAAACAACACTTTTTCATGTTTATATATAGTTTTTCTTGCCGAAGAACTCTCATTACTTGCTGAAGATGATCAATGTGCTCCTCTCTGGTCTTACTGTAAATCAGAATGTCATCAAAATAAACAACCAGAAAGCGACCAATGAAGGGTTGAAATACTTGTGTCATGTCTCTCGTGAAGGTGCTGGGAGCATTTGAAAGACCAAAAGGCATGACCAGCCACTTATGAGACCATCCTTGGTCTTAAAAGCTGTCTTCCACTCATCTCCTGGTCGTATCCTTATTTGATAGTACCCTTTCCGCAAGTCAATCTTGGTATAAACTGTTGATCCAGCCATCATGTCAAGCATATCATCAAGTCTTGGAATTGGGAACCTGTACTTGATTGTTATCTTGTTGATAGCACGGCTGTCAACACACATTCTCCATGTTCCATCTTTCTTTGGAGTTAATAATGCTGGTACAGTACAAGGACTTAAACTTGAATAAATCCTTTGGCTAACAATTCGTCAACCTGTCTTTTAAGTTTAGCAACTTCACTTGGATTCATTCGATAAGACGGCAAATTAGGGAGTTGTGAACCCGGTATGAAGTCTATTGCATGTTGAACATCACGCATGGTAGGTAATTCATTTGGTAAATCTTCAGGTGCGTAAAATATCAGAAAAATCTGGCAACTTCTTAACTTCTGGAGGTACCACTTCAAAGTCAGTAGTTGCTGAAAATTTTACTTCTTTGGATACAAGAGCAAACACCACCCCTTGCTCCTTACTCTCCCTTTCAAAAGGTTTCTTGCTAAGAATTTGAAGAGCTTTGTTTCTTCTCAATCACTTTCTTAGGCTTTGAATCTTCTTCCTTAGCTGATCTTGGTTCTTGGTACTTCTTCATAGTTTCAGCGCTTAAAGGCTTTAGAACAATGTGCTTGTCATTGAACTTGAAGGAATAGGAATAAATCACACAATATAGAATCATATAACAAAGGTCGGCCAAGAAGAATGTGTGAAACTGTCATTGGAATGACATCACCCCATATAGAATTAGTGTAAGGTCCATGCTTCAATGAAATCAAGCATCATTTCGTCACTGGAATAGAGCTGCTGTTAATCCGTGCAACCTTATATGGTTCTGGATGTGGCTCTGTAGGTAACTTCAGTCGTTTGATCTCCACAGTCAATTCAGAAACAACATTCATACAACTAACACCATCAATGATAAGCTTTCTAGTCTTTTTTTCACAACAAACTAATGTTTGGAAAATTGAAGTCCTCCTCCAGTCTTTCTTTTGTGACTTTGGTTCAGCAAATATGCGTCTAACAACTGAAAGATAAGATGTATCTTCTTCCGCTTCTTCTAAGTCATCAATGTTAAGCCTTGTCATATCATCTAAGTAATCCGTACCTTCATCTTCCTCAACTTCAGGACTGTCCCTCTCTTTGGATTCAGCATCTATACGCAGATTTCTTTTGTTTGGGCACTCAAATCCATATGACCCTTTAGTCCGCGCCTAAAACACCCATCCTTGTTGTCCTTTCGTCATTCATCAACCATGGGAGCTTTATTCCTAGGATCAGCAGGCTTGTAGGTTGCTTGAAGATTCACTTGCTTGTGCAATTTTCCTGTCGGAGCAAACTTTTTGGTGTTTGTCTCCCCCGGCTTGAGCGGTGAGAGAAGCTTCCGAATAGGTGGTAGCCGTAGAAATTTCTCAAATTGTAAAGCCAACTGGAATGCTTCATTAACATCGCAAATTCAATGTCCTATAAACTGGTTGCGAATTTCAGGCCTTAAGCCCAACTTAAATCGAGCTAAAGATTGATGTGGACTTTCAGATCCTCCACAGTGAATTTTCAGCTCTCATATTTGTTCATGTACTCAATTACTGTCATCCCTCCTTGCCTTAAACTAGTAGGATTGTCAAAGAGATCGTATTGATATTGCTCAGGCAAATACTCTCTCTTTAAAAGTAGCTTGATCTCTTCCCAATTCATGCCTATTTGTCCTTGAAGTCGACGATCGTATTCAACTCCAGTCCACCAAACTTGAGCTTGTCCTATAAGTTTCATGATGGTAAACCTGACTTTCCTTTCATCAGTCATATCATACCAATCAAAATAACGTTCCAAAGTAGCAAACCAATCAGAAAAAACTTTAGCATCAATCATTTTGTCAAAAATCATGGAATATCAACTCTCACTTTTTTGGTGATAGCTCTAGCCGTATCATAAATATCTTGCCTATCACGCCTTCCATACCTTCCAGATTGTACAATTTGGTTCGCCATCTCCAGAAGAGAAGCTTGTGGCCTCTCAAGGTGCTGATTTGGCCCAAGAACATCTCCACCAGTTTGTGGGTGTGTTGTATCTTCCTGGATAATTTATAATCACAGGATTTTTCCCATTGTTCTTTGTTGCTAGAACCAGATCCACTTGAACCGTTGGTTTTGATTGAAAATTAGAATATCCATCTCAGAGAGTTTTGCTTCAATTTCAGTCACCTTTTGCAAAATTAGATCTATGAGATCATCCCATTCCTTGTCGGTATATCGTGGCCTATAACTCTGACCACTTCTTGTCGTCATAGGAAAACTTTGCTCTGATACCAATTTGACGCAACACAAGCTATGGGCTAGGCCGTCAAACTTGTAGAATAGATTTTAAGGCTGTAAAGTTGCAATATTATGTATCCGCGCAGAAAAACCACAGGATCTGTGTAAATTCAGAACAGAAACTAAAGAGAAATCGCTGGGAAACGTGAAAATTAAGAGAATAATGATTAGGAAACACAGGAAGACTTCTAGGCACCTTTAGGCATCACACCTAAGGCTGGATTGCATCACACAACCCTTTAGAAGACAACAGTGTCTGCCTGAAAATTTTATTAAGCTGAAATCTATGTTCTCTTTGAGGAGAACAACATTAGTTATAGACTCTAAAGACAAATCCTATTTTGACTAAGATTTACCTCTTGTTTCCTAAAGAATTAACAATTCTAACTTAACTCTAATTTGGTATCAAAATTAAAATAGAAACAAAAGTTCTAAATTAACTCTAAGACAAACTACTAAAAATACTAAAATACTAAATCAGAAAATCTCCTGCTAAATTACTAAAATACCCCTAAATATGCCAACTCCCAAAAAAGATCTTTGTCTTCTAGAGTATGCCAAATCAAAGCTTGGGCTTTGGAAGCCATTGTTTACTACGCCTTTGATAGACTTTTGTAGATTGCTGCCATTTATCTCTATCAAGTCATACATATTTGGTCCTAATCCTGTAACTCCATGTTCCATCAAAACTTTTTTCTCTGACCTCTTCTTTGATTATCCTCGTGTTCAAGTGTTGACACATCTTAATATTACAAGCTACTAGTTGACTGTTTTCTCAATATATAATGCGGTAATATTGATTCAACTGTAGAAACTTATTCATGCTATTTGCCGGAACAGCAAAGAAGATTGTTTCTCTTGATTGACAACATGACAGCTTGCATTGGACCATTGTGGGTTGTATGAATAGATGGCCTGTATGTGCATATACTGCTTCCGTGATGTGACAGTTTGTGGATGTAGGGGGGATTTATAGCAATATAGGTGCACAGATGCTAGACTTTGTGCGTGGATTACATGGATTGAGCTATGTTTCAGACTGGCCTCTACATCCATCATGTCGTGGTGGACAGTGGAGGGTATGAGGCCACAAAACTTTCCTGGAAGGAAGGTTCTTGGTTTTAGGTTGTTCAGATGTTCCTAAGTTTTTGACTTTGTAAGCAGGGATGGCAAAAAAATTATATATGTGTTACCAATTTACTTTGTCAAAGATACTAAGAGCAGCCTCTGGTATATCATGCCAATTGTGAACTCTATGCATCTTGTTGGGATGACCTGGAATGAAATCTGTGCGTAAGGTTTTATTTTGGTTGTTAGTTCATATCAAGGAGGAAGGGGAGAATTTCTGTATACATGTAGGGGCATTAAAATTCTTAGGGGAGTGAACAGTTTATGGAAGACCATGCTTTCTTGCTTTCTCATTTCTGTTGTGGCCAAGTTTTTTGCAGTATCCAGTTAAGGTGGGTTGTTGGGTTTCTCTGTGCTGTGTTCTTTCCTTGTTTTCTGGTTGGTTGAACTTTTGTCTCCATAATTCATATAAAGGCCTCTGGTGATGCAATTTACAATGCTTCAACCACTTCCTGGAGATAATCTTTTTTTTGTGCTTGATAACTCCTGAGTGATCCTTCTGTTTTTTCACTCTAAGCCTTTTCAAAGGTTTCAGCATGTCTGTCCAACTTAGACAACATCATTGCAACTCAAACCACCGAATTAAAGCCAATGATAAAAATGTCTTGCTCAGTTTCTTTTCCTTGTCTTCTTTTTGTCCGTAAGGTGTGGATTGGAATTTTGATATCCTAGTGGAGTTTGTCCAATACATAACTAAACCCTATGTTTGCTTGCTTGAGGTTCATGAACTCATTGCTTCTCCAGTCCCATAGAGGACTAAGTTATTGAACTCTTTGAGAATTTCTTCTTGTTGGGGTTTATATCTTGTTCCAGTTTGTACTGTATTCCACCAAGTGCATGATCCAGTTGAAATGCAGCCAAGATCAATGTAATTTAAGTTAGCAAAGTTAAGTCTCTTAGTAGCCTTCCCAATTTATTGCTTTTCGTTTTTGCTGACAATATAAAGCTGTGCCACCTGCCTGGTCATTGGATTGAGTTGCTCAATGGCTCCTTCTTACCTTGCTAAGATTCACCATTCTATTAAATGCGGCTAAGTACTTGGTTGCTATATTTGACCCATCTAAGCTCCTTCCCCTGCTTCAGTAGAATTTGAAGCATCTTGTTTAATGGATTCTTTCCCAATAGCTGTTGCCATCCGAGATTATAGAGGTTCATATGATACAAAAGTATGCTAAGATTGGATAAAGTTTCCATAGAGGCTCATTTCTATTACAACAGTACCATTATTGCTCTGTGCAAACATCTTTCATTGGCATGGCAAAACATACAATAGTAAAAATCATATTAGTTCAATTATAAGTTAACTGGCATGTTCATGTGGTACACTATTTGTTGTAGGCCTTACTCTAGTAGTCTAGTTATGGATGGGCAAAAATTCCCGTTGATCCATTCACCTACACGCTCCGCCCTTATACACATGAGGATGTGTCATCTATTGACAGGGTCAATTGAGGGTCGGGTACCCGCTCAATTCTATGAGGGTCGGATACGAGTCAGAGTTTTAAAAACCTGCGGGTATCCAATCCGACCCTTATGTATAATGTTTCCTACAATTTTTAGTGTAATGAAGTTATTCATTCATTTTTAAAATTTATAGTAGTATTGATTTTATTTAACTTTTCTTGGATAAATTTATAGTGTATTGATTTTATCTAACTTTTCTTGGATAAGTATAATGTTGATTTTGTTTTTCTTTTTTGTTTCAAGAAATGATATGATTTCTTAAATTAAAGTTTGTTAACTTTTTTTTTTGAACAATCTAATAGTGGGTTTTTTTTCTTTGTTCATCTCAGTTTTATAAAGAATATTTCTTAGTTCTAAAAATGGCTGATATAGATATATAGAATATTAGTTTGGTGTTTAAAGTGAGGTTAGTTTAGTTTTATTTTATTTTTTATTTTTTGGAAAATGAATGATGATAGGATAGGGTTGGGTACCCGACGCCCTTTCATTGGGTACTCGCTTTCCGGATATTCGGTGAGTGTGAGGGTGAGATTATGGTAAAAAAATAGTTGACCCGACAGCCCGACAAGTGAGGGTCGAGCCATCCAAATCCCTTAGGGGCGGGTACCCGCCCCATGCACCCATAAATTTAGCTACTGCCATGCGAGTAGAAAAACTGGGTTCAAGTTTCTATTTGGCATGCAAGTAGTAGGGAATTTATTTGTCCAAATGGATTTATATGGTTATGGGTTTATACTTCTATCATTTTGACCCTTATAAAATATTCCCCAGTCTTAATAATTTTATGCACATCATTCTATTGACTAATGTTCGTTCCTGTTTATTGCATGGTCAAAAACAGTATTGCATCCATCTACTACTGAACTCATCGTATGCATAGGTTATTGCCATTTTCATCTTAAAAAAATATTCTTTGATCTAATACTATGTTGTAAGCCATGTGAAACTCTCACTGCATGGATGTGGATTCCTATTAGCCTTTAACTCTTAATGGAAAACTGGCTCTTCCTGTACTGAACCTCAATCAATTTCTTTCCTTAATCTTTGGGTTTCTACAGTTCAGTCAGCAACTCAGCTAACCTTCAGCTTATCTAAGTGTTAGTTCCATCTGAATAGTAAATGTCTAGAAATTAATGAAAGTATCCTATGCCATGGTGATTTCTTCATGAATATCACAAATCACATCAATTTAGCCATAATTTTATTTGAACATCAAAGGTTGTGATGTTTAGGCTCGTGCTGTAATCTAGTCTTTGTTCCTTTTACCTTGTAAACCTTAGATTGCCAACAAATTAAAAACTTCTTTTAACCATTTCAAGTTCTTCAGATTTTGGTTTTGGAGTGGGAAGAATTGGGTGGGATGGTGTTTCCAGGATTTGTCCAAACGTTCAATTTGTTTACTGTCAGAAATAAGATCTTGGATTTGGAGTGGAAAGAATTGGGTGGGAAAGTGTCGTTAGGATTGCACAAGCATCCTATTTGTTGACTGTTTGTAGTAGTGGAGACTGATTTTTCTCTTTAACTTCATTGATGTTGGCTTGTATTTTTTTGTTTGATATGATAAGTTGATACCTAAAACAGAATATCCATTAACTTCCAAAGGTTTTAAATTAGTAGGTCAAAAACACAATATATGGAATTGAAATTTTGTAAGAACGCATATAGGGATAGAATAAGTCTTATATTTGGAGATCAAAGAATACTTATTAGTAAAATTTTAAGTATTTATGTTCAATTCTTCAGACAGATGGTGGTATACACCTGGGAGGTGACATATCAGATACAAACGGGTTGGATAAAATGGAGAATGTGCATCAGAGACAGGGTATACGTGGCTTTATGTTAAATTTCTGTCAAGACAGACAGACTTAGAAATATGCTTAAGGTGGTTAGGTGATGTGTTAAGACAGCGAGTACAGGCGCTTGTCAAGAGAGTGGACTTTAGAGAGAGTAATCAACATAATATGGGTAGGGGAATACCGAAAAGGACTCGATGGGTAATTTGTAAGAAAGATTTAGACCATATATGAATTAATAGTGTAGCAAGACTCATGCAGCTAACCCACATAGTGAGAATAAGAATTGTTTTGTTTGTTTTATGATAAGTTGATACCGTGAAAATTGTTTGTCAAGCCTTTGGTTACTATTTGGGATCCTTACTAATGAAACGGAGGTTACAGTTGAGATGTCTTGGGCAGTAGTGCTGCTCCCATTGATTGACTTTTTGCAAATGCTCGAGTTACCTCTGCTCTTTTTCTTTTGTCACTTTGTGAGGACCTTTTTTTTGTTGTTATCATTCTTCTGTCCAGATTCCCCTTGGTTTTCATTGTGTTTATCTTGTCCCTGCTTGATCATGCTTTTCTAATTTGCAGCTAAAGGTGAAGGATTATCAAGCGTGGGCTGCAGGAGACACTTCTAGGCAGGCTCTTGGTACTGGTCAAATTTGAGGATATGGAGTGTAATTTTTCTACCTTTAGCATAATTAGTTTCAGATTTAATTTATTAAATAGACAGAGTAGTATTGTTAGGTCCAAGTCCAACATTATTTTCCTACTGCTCCCCTGGCCCTATTCGAATAGGGAATCGGTAGAGGGAGAATCTATCTTTGTTAGTTAATTTTTTCTCTATGCATGTTCAACATATATTGATCCGCTTTCATGTCCAAGTTTCTTTGTAATGAAGACTAGTAAACTAGTTCCAGTTATTGATGCAAACTTAATCTGGTATTTACAAGTTACAAAAATAAAGTGTGCAACTTTTTTTGACTGTTTGGCTTTCATTTACATGCTTCATGGGTTTTATGTTATTACTGGAGAATGGAGATCATAATTTGCTCTCGGGCACTAAAGATACCAATGCTCCTGATATTTACAGCTGTTAGGGTCTCTAAAAATTATAAACAGACTGAATACTTGGAACCAATTATTATGTCTAGGTATGTATGTTACCAATAATATGATACTATTGAAAAGGAAATTTGTGATCGATTACTCGTGCGTTTAACATATCTCACATACAAAGATGAAAAATAAAGAATTTTTTTTTTTAATTTTTAGTTTCATCCATTAGACTAATGAAGAAAAGAAAATATTAGGAGAATTGCATTATTAACGGTTTCATTTTTTCCGACTGTACATATGTTCTCCATTTCCTTTTTGAAGTCGAAATCCGGCTTTAGTTTTCTTTGTTCAATAGCTTGTCCAGTCTTTTATTTCACATTCTGCGAAATGAGCTCCGTTCATATGCGTGTAGTTGAGTACATTTAAATGAACATTATGTGGTAAAAGTAAACTTAATTAAGAGGTCAGATATTTTAAAATCATATGAAATATTGTTCAATTACATAATTCTCTCTGCATTAATATAAACTCAAGTATTAAGGGATAAACTCCTCCTAGTGGGAAAAATTCATTTAGGAGGAGTTTGGTTTATGAGTAAGAGGAAAAGGAATGAGGATTGAGGTTAATGATACTCATAAATGTTATTTGATTAATCACTATGAGAATCATTTTATGAAAATGAATGTGTTGGAAAATGTTAACTTTAATTCTCAACTTATGATTTAGATTTTAAGTTGATTAATTTATCAATATAATGAAATATATTCTTTATTCAAGTTAAACAAACAATGGGGAATGATTTAAATTTATACCGATAGTGGAGTTATGATTCTCATTCTGATTCTGGTTTCAAAATACGAACCAGGTATCTCTTTACCACTTTCGTAAATTCCTAAAGCAATAGATAATTTGGTATAATATAACAAATAATTTGAGACAATGCAAATTGTCTAAAATAATAAATATAATGAAATGTACGGATCAGATGGCGAAATTTGTATGCTGCATTAATTTACTGGGGGGAAAAAATCTAAAGGGGAACGGCCAAAAACTTGTATTAGCCATGTCTGTTACCTAACTCAAGTAACTTGACATGTATATATCTCTAAAGATCAGAGGATGATAAAGCCTGCAAATAAGTTTGGGTTGGGCCATAATGCAATCAAATTGTTGTTTGTTCAATTTGTGGATAATGACTTAGAAGCTATTATATTGATAGGTTCATTTAAGTTTCAACAATTTGATTTTCTGGTGGCATTTTAAGTTAAAAGCTTCACAATTATGTAATTGAATGTCTGAATAGTTTACTTTTTGTCCGTTCTGATTAGTTCATTAGAAAACCAAGCTATATGTAAATAGACTCACGAGTTCAAGAAGTTTTCTTGTAGTTTGCCCAAATTTAAAGGACCAGGTGATTATTTCTCCGTACTCAGAGAAGGAAGATGTAATAGTTCACACCGTTTTGATCAATAATGAGCCACGTAAACCTGGTTCATTTTAAAATTTTCTGAGTATAATTGTCCAAATGTTTCCATAGGAGAGTACAAAACACGTGCAAGAAAATACTTAGACACACACATAATTGTGGTATTGAAGGTGTCGCACAGGCAAAAAGTGTTTTAATATGTTAGTTGTTACATGAAATTCTTCTGCCACAACGTGAAAAAATATTTTGATATGAAACTTTCGTTTGACACAATTGGACTCTATTTTAAATCTGGGATCAATACAAAGCAAAGCCAGGAAAACAGATAAGAAACTGGAATTTTGTGCACAACCAATATCTGCTGTTGATAAGAAATGCAACATAATTCTATCCTTAAGCAATAACTGGACATTTGCTACATTACAGCAACAATATAGTGTCCACGTGGTGTGGACCCAAAATGCAACATTTTCCTACATTTCAATTGCTTCTGAAAGCCCTATGATTAACTTAGGATTCTGATCAAATATATTGCACAATCCTCGAAGACCTTATATATATCAATCTCAATATATTATATAGTTTCAATGTGATTTGTTCCCAAAAAAGCCACCATTTCTGACCAATTATTCTTTGTGGTAGACCTAGAATATGTTATGTAATTCCAAGAGTGTAGTGGGTGATGGAAAAGATAGGATTATGGCTTCTTGGAGATGGAGTTTTGCTAAGCCCCTAGAAGATGATTATATGTGTATGATGAGGGATTCAAGAGGGGGGGACAATGAACATGGTGAAGAATGTGTGACAGTCATAAAATGGTTTGCAACATTTTTTCCTTTCCCAATGCATTTGTCTTGATGTCAATGGACACATACAATTTTTAATAAATAGATTAGTTGTTTGCGAGACAAGTATGACTAGAGTACCTAACATGCATTCCATCTTTTCTCTCTTCTTATAATTGATTAGAACTCATTTTTCTCGAGTTTTTTGTTTGTTCGGCGCATACCAATTAGCTAGTTTATATTCTGTAGAGTGGATGAGCAATTATTGGCTATGTTTGGATTAGGGTGACTTTTGGTAATTCGGTTAAAAGAGTTTAGTTTTTTTAGTTTCGATTTTTTGTGCAAAAAAATTAAAATCAAATTCAAATAAATTTACTTTTTGCAGTTAGTTGGTTAACTAAATTTAATTTTTAATTTATCTGATTAATCGAAATTCACTAATTAATTAAAAAACTAAATATAAAATTAATTACAAAACTAATAAAATTAATTAATAAAAACCTAAAACTAAAAAATTAAAATTAAAATAAAAAACTGAAAAACAACGAAGAAAAACAATATCAAGGTTTTGAATGAAATGAAAATATGGAATGTTACTGAAAAGCTAACAACTAAAACTAATAAAGTTAAAAGTTCGTTTATCCGGTTATTAGTTTTCAATAACTAAACACAAACCATATAACTAATCTCTTTATTCGTTTATCCGAACGCCGATTATTTGAACACTGAAAACTAAATTAGTTTGATTCAATTGGTTTGTTTGATTAAATTGAATTATAAACACCCTAGTTTGGATAGTTTGTAGTATTCACTATTGTCAAAATAATAATTTATAATTATTTGTGAACATGTTTTTCAATTATCTTTTTATGTAACACATGCACATTTTAAAATTTTTTATAATAATAGATATCCAAACAAAATTTTCCGTAACTAAATGGTCGACAAGACAACAGTAATCTAATGGGTATGGAAGGACAATAATTAATTCAACCATATAATTCTTCTTTTGATATAAGGTGGTTTCATGTGAATGTTTATTGAGAAAAATGTATGATCAGATTATTGTACAGATTATTCCATTTTAAGAACTAAGAAAACCATTTATTGTTGATCTTTTTTTTTTCATTGGATTGATCAAATTCAAAATTTTAGTTAGTGAATTCTCAGATTTATATAAAAAAAATTCTCAGATTTCAGTCTGTCTTTAAAGATTAATTCTACTTATTACCATGCATTGTAATATGTGAGCTCCACTTAAATTTTGAGTTTATAAATGACAAATGTGCATGCACTTCTATAATCGTGTTCTTCATCAAACTTAAATATGAATGATTGATTGATTGGTGACTAGTGGAGGATTTATGCGATTTTGTGTGACATGAAAGTATTAGCAAGAAAAATGTATTGAATAAACAATAAAAATTGGTATAAAATATAGGAATAAGTTATTATTAAAAAATAATAAATCAATAAAATTAATTATCTTGTTAAAGGAAAATTACTTATTTAAACAATTACCTGTCCGTCCGTCGTATTATCAAGTTCAACGTGGCCGCGATGATCTATGTTAAATCCTCTTATTTCATTAATGGAGAATATGGTTAATATTATTTTTATTAATATAATTATAAAACATAAGTACCTTAATTTAGATTGGTTAAATAAGCTTTAAAACAGTGATAAAGACAGCAACCTAATGACACTTACTCAATTGGAGATCTCTTTTGGTCGGAAATTGTCCATCATATGCAACTCAATAAATTAAAACAAAAGGGCCTTATCTTAATTCTTGCTTATGGAGAGAGGATGGCCAATAATTGCAATTGTTCTTGAACTTTAGTACTATGTATCCTAGTTAACAACTATAATTATTACATTTTAAAACTTTCTTGACTTGACAAAAAGCAAGTTTAGAGAATCTTTCTACATCATTATTTGATTGTGGAAACTCAATAGTGTTTCAATTCAAATTTGAGGTCACATTGTGAACGACAAATAAGGGATAAACAAAATAGAAAATTCTTGTAGCTTTCATTTAGTAAATCAAGAATTTGGAGCTGCTTTCCCCCCTTATTGAGAGATCCAAGATATGCAAAGAACAAAGCCATAAATGATGCGCAAGTGGAAAATTTTAGTCATTCCAATTTGTGGGTGTGGGACGTGCAAATGACATTTCTCTGCCAATGGTGCATGTATATGATTAATATCTATTCCGTCTTACTTCTTCCGTTTCATTTTAATTATCGTCTTGAATTGATATACAAAAAATTATCAAATTATATTAATTTTACAAAAAGATAATTTAAAATGATTAAATTACTTTGTATTATTAATATTTCTAATTATGTAGTGATTTCTCCATTAATATAACATTAAGGGTAAAAATTAAAAAAAATATTATTAAATACTTTATTAATTTTTTAAAATGATAAATAATTTGATAGAAAACGAGTTTCTTAAATCGACAAATAAAATAATACAGACAGAATAATTAAAAAATAAATTCGAATAAAAACTCAAAATGTCTACATGCACTCAATGCTCGTATGAATAGATAGAAATCATACTAATTCAACAAGTTTCAAGATTAAATCGAATAGAAAAGAATCTCAAATAAAAGAAACAAGAAATCACACCCTGAATTAATTGCTCTCAAAGACTCGAACACAAACAAACACACTTTTTTTTTTTTTTTTTGAAGGAACACACACGCTTGATTCACTTAATGTAAATTTTTGACCTTTTTAATTTTTCTAAATAAGTGGAAGAGATTTCAACATCGTCAGCTATGAAAACAACATATAAACTCAACCATTTATCTTACCTTCTTCCAGCTGCACCCGACTAATTTGCGTAAAAGAAAGACAAGGGCCTGATTTTTCTCGTGCCTTATCATTTATCAACAAAAGTAAACCTAATTTGGTCCTTCAATGCTCACTACTCACTTGTCCTAAAAGTTGTGCCTTTTTTCAAGTTCTCATGCATTCTCTAGTTTGATATGTAGACAATGAAATTTTAGAGAAATTCTGCGGTCCTTTTTAGGGAATCATTCCCTTATACTTTAAGAGATTGTACAGTACAACACTATGTGATTTAAAAACTTATATTGTACAAGTCCTTAAAGTCAGGAAAATGGTTCCCTCAACAGAACGGTAGAATTCCCCGAAATTTTATTTCAATTAAAATTATCATTTGTCTATAAATTAATTTAATTGCTATGATTATGGTTTAATTAAATAATGCTATATGTTATAAATATTTGGGATTATTGGTTATTTTATAGCCAATTATATTATTGAGATAATCTACCAATCAAACATATTTGTTCGCTCTTCCAATTAAATTGTGCTCGCTCTTCCAATTAAATTATGCCATGTCACATGTTTACAAGACTTGAATTCTGTGCTCGAATGCATATATATGTATACTAGTATTTATCTTTTTGTTAAATTAAAATAAGGAGATAATATCAAAATATTATAGTCCTTATGTATTCCTATTATATCTCTTATGTGTAAACAGATAGGATTTTATTTTTTGGTATGCAAGAAAGGAATTACACATGTATTAGAAGTTTTCTTATTTACTCCCCGCACATACAAATATACATACATATTTCTGAAGTCCAAAAGTTGTGAAACTTCTGAATCTTCAAATTTTCTCTTCAACTCTTCCATATATCAAAATTTGAAATTCTTTATCAAGTGTTTTTCAAATCTTCAATATCAAGATTTGAAGAAATCAATACTCGATTCGGGAATAAGCTGCGAAGCGTTCGGATCATGTCTAAAGTAAAGAATCAAAAGAAATTTCTCCACATATTGAGAATATCTTAGAGATTGTAACCATTTATTTCGTGTATTCATATAATTATATTTTTATCATTATATTTCTTGTTTGTTCAAGTTTTTACAAATTCATTAAAATATTTCGTTGCATACATGATCCTCTCGTTCTTTTTTCACATATTTGGCTAAATAATAATTTCCTTGTGAAAAGTTCAATGTTTAGTAGAAAGTTAGTTTCCCAGTGGCCTAGGGGTGTTCATCGGCCGATTTTTCGGTAATTCGATTAAATTTTTTTTATTTTTTCAGTTTTCGGTACAAAAAAATCAAAACCAAATTCAATCCAAACTTTTTTTTCGGTTGTTTAGTTAACTCAAATCCTTTTTTTTTTTGGTTTAAGATTAACCAAAGTTCACTAATTATTTTAAAAACCAAGTATAAAATTAAATAAACACTAATCAAATTAATAAACAAATCCTAAAACTACTAAAACTAAAACTAAAAACTAAAAACTAAAAAGTAACAAAGAAAAGTAATATTCAAGTGATGAATATATGAATAATGGGTTAATTACATTTACCTCCCTTGAGATTTAACTATATTACCAAACACACCTTGTTGTAACCTGTTGCACAATATTCAACAACTCTGAATCAGAACTTTCATCATAAGAATCCTTCTTTAATTAATCAATTGAAACACATCTTCATGTTGTTCATAAAATGTTTGTATCTAATTTAGATACTTGTTACGTTCAGTAATGTTATCTTCTTCCTTATACCTATATCTCCAATATTCAATTATCTCTTTGTATGCTTGGAAATCTTTTATTCTTTTATCTTCTACATAGTCTATTGTTAAAACTTCAGTTCCATCCCCTTCTACCTCCCTTAAAAAATATAGGAATTTCTTCTAGAGTCCTTTGGATTATAGACCTTGAAATGGATGTTTCACGATAGTCTTTGTTGGCTAAAGTTTTCAATAGTTTTTTATTATCATTATTTAGATCTACAATTTGATGTTTTTCAACTTTAGACTTAATATGCACGCATAAATTTATTATATCCCATACACTATCTAGTAAAATTTTAAGTTCCTACTAAATTTTCTTCATCGATTTAATCTATATATGTTTTATGCGAGAGTATTCATGTTTCCTCTCTTGCAATACAATGAATTTTCCTTCCTTTTTCTATTTTTAATTGTTTATCCCAAAGGACCTCACCCAACAACTCATATCTAGCTCAACAAAGTCCAAAATTTAAGCTTAAGAAGGACAATAAGGGTTAGCCTAATCTTTTAGACAAAAGGAATGAATTGATTATTTTGACACTTATGCACCTGTTGCAAGGATTACATCCATTAGGGTGCTAATATCATTAGCTTTCATTTATAACTTGTGTGTGTATCAAATGAATGTTAAAACAACATTTTTAAATGGTAAATTGGATAAAAAATTGTATATGGAACAACCACAAGGTTTTACATTGCCAGAAAATGAACATAAAGTTTATAAACTAATTAAATCTCTATACGGTTTAAAACAAGCACCCAAACAATGGCATGAAAAGTTTGAATCAACTTTACTCTCTAATGGATTTAGATATAATAATGCTGATAAGTGCATTTATTCTAAATTCATTAAAGAATATGAGCAGTGTGATTATTTGTCTATATGTAGACGATATGCTAATTGTTAGTATTTCTTATAAAGGTGTACTTGAAACTAAGAAGTATCTGTCTTCTCAATTCAAAATGAAGGATTTTGGTGAAGTAGATACTATCTTAGAGATTAAAGTTAAAAGGCATAGTAGGGGTTATGCTTTATGTCAAACACATTATGTTGAGAAAATTTTGAATAAGTATTAACATTTAAATGTAAAAGAAGCAAATACTCCTTTTGACCCAAACTTTAAATTAAGTGAGAATACTGGCAATCCTATTGCTCAACTTGAGTATGCAAGTGTAATAGGGAGTCTAATGTATGCAATGAGTTGCACAAGGCCAGATATTTCTTTTACCGTGTGTAAATTGTCTAAATATACTAAAAATCCTGAAAATGATCATTGGAAAGTAATTGGGATAGTGCTTGGTTATTTTAAAAGAACTAAAGATTTAGGACTTTTCTACAATAGTTTTCCAGTTGTGCTTGAAGGATATATATCTGATGCTAGTTGGTTTACTAGTATTAGTGATAAAAACTCTACAAGCGGGTGGATTTTTATGTTAGGTTGAAGAGCAATTTCATGGGTTTCAAAGAAACAAACCGTAATTGCTTATTCTACAATGGAAACTGAATTCATAGCCTTGGCCTCAGCTGGTAAAGAAGCGGAATGGTTGAGAGACTTGTTATTAGACATCAAGTTGTGACCTCAACCAATGCTAGCCATTGCTTTGAATTTATAATGAAGCCACAATACTAGAGTATTGAGTAAAATATACAATGGTAAATCTAGATATATAAGTCTAGGCATACTTATCTTAGACACATCTGTTAAATTATGTCGTTCGTACATACACCATGTAAGAACATATAATAATTTAGCAGATCCGTTGACCAAACCTCTTGCAAGAGATTTGGTGAGATCGACGTCATTAGGAATGGGATTGAAACCCTTTGTCTAAAACTACTAGCAATGGTAACCCAACCTTTATTCTAGTACTACCACATCTAGATTAAAAGGTATAAAGGGTAAAAATAATTTGCTAATAAGTAGTTGTGAGCACTAAAATTATGTGTATACTATTTCATGTTGTTAGTGTAAATAGTAACCCTTAAGTGGGAATGACGAATATATAAATATTTATATTCTTAATGAAATCATCTTGCTGTGCTTTTAACCTTAAAAACTTGAGAAGATTTCACCTATATAATCATAAGAAGTGGTGCCGCTTCTAACAAAAGTTTTGGATTCTCTTTTGTACATGATCATGAATTAGGATAGAGCACATGGTCGGTAACAATGCTAAAGCTATTTTGTGAACATATGTATAAGGTTAACAAGTTCATGTGTGATATAATTCTAGTCTAATTTAAATCATGGTTTAAGCAACAAATGCCACCTTGATTTGATTAGGTCTAGTGAGTTATTTACACTACAGAAAAGTTTAAGACAATAGTCACTTTTCTTTATGCATGATGTTAAAAGAAATAGTGAGTTGTATTTATATTACAAACTAAGTGGGGGAATGTAAATTTGTAGTTTGTGATGTAAATAAAATTGGTGGGTATGTGTTGTAATTTCAAAAAAAAAAAAAAGTTCAGCGCACATGCGTGCATTGTAGCAGCACATGTGCGCTGAAGGCAGTAGCCAGAAATGTTTAGCGCACATGAGCTGCTATAGTGCGCTCGCCATTGCAGTTGTCTGTTTGAAATTAAAAAACAGGTAAAATGGAGAGAGTTGCAACTTTTGGTTCAAGAGGGGTGTTCCATGGATTGAAAAGGTGTATTCCAATGGATTCCTCTGATCTTCCATCTCTATAAAAGAGAGTTATATCCACTAATTCAATATAACATTGATCATTAAAAATCTGTCTCTTCTTATACATTATTCTTGGGAAGATTTTTAATTTTTGCTATAAAAAATCTTCAAGAATTTGTTGTAGACAGTAGAGGTAAATTGTTATTCACCCAAAAGCAAACTATTGAGTATAGTGGGGGCAATCAAAATTCATTAAGAGAGAGAGTTATATTGCCTCAATGAAAACATGTCACATCTAGACCTATGTATAAAAGAAAAACACTTAGATCTTACTCCATTCTTGCCATTTCATTTACTCTATTTTTAACAGAAATAATGTGGATTTGTTGTGTGGGTTTGTGATGGTGAATACAGAGAGTGGTCGAAGAATGTATGGAAGAAGAGGGAAGGAAGAAGGAGGCCAGAAATAAGGGAAGGAGACGTCGGCGGTATGGTTTGGCAGCAAAGAAGAACGAGTGGGAAGAAGTGATTCAAAACACTTATTCTCTAAATTTTATTTTGAACCCAAAGTTTTTTGTTAATCCCAATAAACTCCAAAAATTTGGTGGGTAAAAGGTATTTGCAAAACCAAAAAAATTATTCTTTTCTTTAAGGGTATTTTTGACCACTCACACTAATTTTATGCTGACATCATTGACGGATATAACATTTTTAATGGTGGGGGTATTCGTTAAACATTTTAAGGAGTTGACTGCAATTTAACTAGATTACATGATATTTTTGGTAATATATGGTCAATTTCAAGAAAAATAAAATATAAATAACCTTTAATATATCATAGGAGAAATATCTCAGTACTTAATCTAGTATAATATTCTCCCAAGTACCAACTCCTCGTTTGGTATTTAGTAGTATACAATAATTTTAGAATCAATATTCCTAGTTAACGAATAAGATGAGAATAAATTTGTAGTTTGCTGATAAGACATTGCAAGAAAGTACGGTTAAACAGCGAAAGCATATTTTGTAGTTATAAGACTAATAAATAATGCAACATTATATGATAAGATGCAGGCTTAGATAAATGGATAAAATGATATTATTTTAAATTATGACTCCTCGGCACTAATTAGCCGAATGGTTTTTTATTTTATTTATTTTGGTAGGAAAAAGTTAGTCGCAATGACTTCTGATAATAAAAAATGATGACCGGTCGATTGAACATATTGACATTTGTTTCGTTGGTAAGAAAATAAAGAATGTCATTATAACTAATTTGTATCATCACATATAATGGTGATTGAGAATTTTATTTTGAATCATTATATATATTCAACATCCAATCGAAAAGAAATGAACCCAAATCATAAATTTTAATGTAGAACATCCTGCTTTAGATGATTTAACACGATATTACTTGAGTTTTAGCCAAAAGTATTAATTTAACATTTATATATGGGATACGAGGCTTTTAAGTTATACTATATTAATTTATTAGTAGTATATAGTTTTAATGTAATTCTTTAGCTTTTAGTTATAGATTATTTAGTATTATATGATTGAGATTCTTTATAATCAAATAACTTATGAATAAAATATTTAGTAGAACAACTATTACAGAAAAAACACAACCATCTCTTTATAATTTTAGAAGAATTATTTGAAAAGATTTCTGAATAAGGGTGTTAATTAGAGAATTACACATCTTTGAAAAAGATTTCATCCTTACTCATTGATACCAATTACTCAGCATGCCATAAAAAACAAACCTCAAATTACTCATTTGCATTCACTTTCGTTAATTTACTTAATAATGGGGTTAATTGGAATTGCACCCTTAGCTAGTAATTTTAGTACTTTAACTACTTTATTCTATTAATTTAATGTAGCACATTTCATAAATTAGCTGAAAATTAGTGAATTTGATAGATATATTTTTAATAAAAAGATTCTAATACCTGTAAATGAATAAGTGCAATATTGAAGTAAACACATATAAAAACAAGCATTAAAAGTTTTTCATTCAAAAATATTTTGAGAAAACTATTTCGAAATATTATTTGAAATAATACTGTAACTATTTTTTTAAATATGATATAAAAAAATGATTAGAAAATATACTTGAGTAAATATTATTTGGAGAACAATGAATAATTAACCATTTTCAACTGATTTAGACCATATGTAATAAGTTTATAGTACAAAGTATTAAAGTATTAAAATTAATAATTTATAGATCTCTTATGCAAATCAATAATAATTCACGGATGCAGAAAAATAATTAACCGTTAATAGTAATACTAGTAGACCTAGTCTCGCGAACACTAGTACGGTAGTACCCCAAGAAAAAGGTATAGAAATAGGCAACCGATGACGTGTCAACATCGACACTCAATCGGCCGCGTCTCTCTCCGACTCTTTTCTTCCACCAAAAAAAACTCCCGGTCTTTCCTCTCCTTTAAAAATAAAAAATTAAAAAAAAAATCTGAGACATTAATAATTTAGTAATTAATTTTCATAAAATAATAAAAATATGCTTCACTCAACTCAACCCCTCTCTCTCTCTGTCTCTCTCTCTCTCTCTCTCACACACACACATCTTATTATAATCACACACCCTTTCATCTTCCTCTCCTTCCTTTCTGCTTATGCGTCTCTCTGTCTCTATTTATACATTCCGATTTTCCTGGTAATTCCTTCTTCCCCGCCTCCCATCTTCAATTTCTCTAATTTATATAGAAATGATTAAAAGAAAATTAATTAATTAATTAGTTAAATTAGTGAAGAAAGCTAGGGTTTTAATTGTCATTGCACTTCCACCGACGAATACGCACACCTTCTGAGGTACGTTATTTCATTTCCTTTTTTTTTTTTGGGTACCAAAATTTTCTGAATTTATTCGTCATTATTTTTCTAGATCTTAATTTTGTTGAATTTGGTTTTTTTTCCTTTTCTTTTTGTGACAAAAGATTTGATTTATGTATTTTTGTGAACAAAAAATTGATATAGTGATGGGAAGAATTTTGGATTTTTCCTTTTTTATAAATTTTGACGTTTTAAATTTGATCAGGTGAGATGCATCAAACGAGTGATTTGAGTTTGATGAAAAAGTGCTCTGCTTTTGTGAATTCAATGGGGCTTCATCTTAATTTTGGATTAGGGTTAGGGTTAGAGTTACATTTAGGCTTTCCGTTGTTTCTTCAATTTATTGGGTGGATTGGCGTGTGAAAATTCAAAAAAATAAAAAAAAAATTGTGAACGTACTCTTCTAGGTTTGGGAAATTATGGGAATCTTTCTGTAATTTTGTAAGGGGGATTTTGTTGTTAGTTTTTTTTTTTTTTTGGGTGGTGGAGGTGGTGGTATTAAGGGTGATATGTGTAGGTTATTTAGTGTATAGTGGGTGAAGATGACAGATGTTCGGCAACAACTTCAACAGAAGCCTGAGAGCGCCACGTCAGCTGATGATGCTCGGGCTGAATTTGAGAGGGGATTGGAGGAGTTAATGCGAGGGCATTTGGATGATTGTATGTCTTTTGCTTCGTGTAGTTCTCCACGAAATACTGAGGATGAGGATGATGAGGGTGAACAACTTGTGAGGAGGAGGAGAAGGTCGGAGCTTGAGGGGGATGATCTGGCTGAGTCTTCTGCTGCGAGGCGGCGTCACTCCCGGATTTTGAGCAGATGGGCTGCGAGGCAGGCACAGGAGATGATTACCACTCTTGAGAGGAGGAACCGTGAGTCGGAGTTGATTGCGCTTGCCGGTTTGCATACAGTGTCCATGCTTGATTCTTCATTCTTAAGAGAATCACAGTCTCCGACTTCAAGGCGACAGGGAAATGTTGAGAGGCCAAGCACTCGGGCCTCATCTATTTTGCAAATGTGGCGGGAATTGGAGGATGAACATGTGTTGAATCGTGCTCGAGAGCGGGTCAGAGAAAGGTTGAGGCAGCACAGGAGTGTGGAGTCTAATACTAACGTTTCAAGCACAAGCATGTCAGAAAGTCGGGAAAGTGAGAATCAGGTTAGCCTGGAGGATGCTAGTGAGAGCGAAAATGAATATGGAACTTGGTCCCATGATCCAATTGGACGGCAGAATGGCAGCAGGGATCATGATAGTTCTAGTCGTGAGCAATCTCCTGACCTAGGTGAGGTTGAGAGAGAAAGAGTTAGGCATATTGTTCTAGGGTGGATGGAGAGTGGCATCACTGACCACTCGGCATCAAATGTTTCCCAGAGGAATGGTGGTACTAGAGGGGAATGGCTTGGGGAAACTGAACGTGAACGGGTGAGGGTTGTTAGGGAGTGGGTGCAGATGAGCAAGCCAGCAGAGAGGAGCTCGTGGTGGCCGTAGGGAGGAAGAAACCACTGCTATTGGTTCTCAAGCTGCTCGAATTCGTGGAGGTTCGGTGGGTGACCAGGAGGAAGGTCAGCCAGAGCATATCCGCAGAGATATGTTGAGGTTGCATGGAAGACAAGCTCTTCTTGATTTGCTTGTCAGGATTGGGAGGGAAAGACAGAGGGAACTTCAAGGGTTGTTGGAACATCGAGCTGTCTCTGACTTTGCTCATCGCAACCGAATTCAGGTTAGTGTCTTGCCATTGATTTAGCTATGGCTTCATATTCCACTTTATCCATGTTATCTCGACTCAGACTAAAGTAGTTGTGTTGTTTTTCATTTTTTGCCATTATCTCTACATCTAGTTAGTCAAGTTCAAGATCTGTAGTTACTTTATGTACTTGATTATTGAAGTCCATGTTGATGCAAGATATGTATAGAAAAAAAAAAGATATAAATAATAATTATGGATTTTTTTTTGGGGAGTAAATCTTACACCAAATATATCGCTGTTGTTGGCCTTTCATAGTCACTAATCTCATGAAATAGGCTCAGCCCTGGTCTTGTGCTATTTATACCTTGCACTGAGCTATGTGAAGATATTTTAGGTTTGCTTTTATTCTCAGACCATTGCTAGATTAATCAATAAACATATCTTAGACTACAAGAATTTTAAAAGCTGTAGCGAATTTATTGCATAATTGCTTTACACCACAAAAATTTATTGCATAATTGCTCGTAATACATCTAGATGTGCATCTGGGCTTCACTTCAATATAGCGTGTTACGCTGTATGCTTTATCCCAATGGGAGCCTTTGTGCTACACACACACACACATATACACGCACACACGCACACGCACACGCACACGTACACGCACACGCACACGCACACGCACACGCACAGCACACGCACACGCACACGCACACACACACACATATATATCTTCCTGATTTCATTCTTTTTCCTTATTTTCCTTTGAGACACTTTAGATTAAAATTGTCGATACTGAAGATTTCCATGCTTCAGTTAAATGTTTGATTGTTAGCAGGAAAGTATCCATGAAGAATGTGGATTGTGACATATGACATGTTTTTTGATTATAAATTATCCGACATTTGTTTGTTAAAGGAGCCATTGTCTTGGGCTTTTGTATTTTACTCATACAGACCTTCAACTTGTATATTTTGATTCAGTCACTACTCAGGGGCAGATTCCTGCGAAATGAAAGGCCAGTTGAGGATGAGAGACAACCTTCAGTTGCAGCTAGTGAATTAGTTCAGTTAAGGCAAAGAAACACAGTTTCTGGTTTGAGGTTGGTAGCCTCTTTTTATTTTTGTATGGGCCAGAGTTAAAATTGTTTCTGTTGTCATTCTTCGTGAATCTATTTCTTTTTTGGGTTAAACTTTCTTCTTAACCTTCTTTATCCTTCCATATATTCTAGGTTTATTATCATTATTATTATTATTTTTTTTTGGGGGGGGCGTGGGGAATGTGGTTTCCAAAAGGAGCATAATAGAAGCTCAGGTATGAAGTAGAAGATAACATTCCCAGCAGTTATTTCGCGGATAAAGAAAGTTGTTTTTTACTGTTACTATGGGTCAAATATAAGGTTCAATTATCATAGGAATGTGCTGATTGGTCTGGATTTTCGAGTGACCCTTTCTGTATGAAGATGTTATTAGTTTACATGTACTAGAAATTTAGTGACTATTCAGTTGTTCCATGACATTTTAATTTTATCTTTGCAAATTAATGGACAAGATTCAAGAAGCGTAACACACTTAATTCTTGATATTTACTTATAGAGTTTTTTTTTTTTTTTGATACTATGGTTGCTTCCAGAGTTATAAGGTATGTTACTGATTTTAGGAGATACATCTAGATGTGATAAGAGTCTGAGTCATCAATTGTAGACTCTCCCTTCCCTGCCTTTCCTTTTTGTGTGGTATCACGAACTTTCATGATCCTCTCCTGTTCCTCGTAGTGGTAAGTAAATCTTTGTGGGAAAATGCTGATGTTGTGCAAACCCTCTTTTGCAAAAATCGGTTCGGGCTTAATTTAATGCTTATTTGACAAATCAATGGAGTTTATGATATACTCATCCATCTGTGGTCATTCATGAGACACAGCTAAACCCTCCACTTGATTAATTTTTTTTGGTAAGTAATCCTTTTCTTTTTTGTGATACTGATGTGTATAATGACGGTTTTTTTATACCTACATACATAGGGTTTCTCCCAGAATATTTTTTTCACCAATCATAGCAAACTTTTCAGACCACCCCTTATGAAACTTTATGCTGCTATGAGATTTCACTTATTTATGGGGTCATTTATAAGAACATTTGTCTCTATGGCAGTGGTTGGAATTTAGTCAACTGTTTCAGTAAAGGATCAGATTTATGATGTAGGGTCTCTTGTATGTTGGTTCTACAGTCATGCTTTCCTCAATCACACCTGTTACTAAATGATTTTTGGCCACTGACTTGATAAGTTTTGTTGCAACAGAGATAAGGGTTTCGCTCTAGATTAGAAACTGCAGTTCAAAGTCATGTAAGAAACCATCTTGAAACCTCATCTATTACTAGCAATACTGATTCTATAAATTATTCAACCTCATTCAAATTATTCTCAGGACACATCAACATGAAAGGCTTGAGGAATCTCAATCTGGGAATCAGGAAAGCGACCTTCATCAGTTGCCAGCAAGAAGTGGAAAAGAGATAGTAGTTCAGCTGTCCAATTATACAGATCAGCAAGCTGTTCCTAATCAAGGTAGGAATAGGCAGGAAGAGGTTGCTGAAGACGAGATACAAAACCTTCCAGAGATGACATATAACGAATCTAATGAATGGAGAGGTGGCATTTCAGAAAGCATGGACACAAGTTGGCAGGAAAATTCAAGAACTAATTGGTCCCTCGGACCAACAGGACAAGGCGGAGAGGATCATGCATTGCAAGAAGCAAATGAGGTTTGGCGTGAAGATGCGTCTCGAGAAGCTGTAGAAAATTGGGGTCTGAAGGACCTTCTGATCCTCCAACAATGCGGCGTGCTGTTCCATATAGGAGACTCAATAGGTTTCACCCTCCTGATGATGATAATGTCTACAGTATGGAACTCAGGGAACTCCTGAGCAGGTAAATGTTATTTCTGAATCCCTCCTGTTGTTGCTTGTACTTGATTTCCTTATGTTGTCCTTTGATATTCCGCTTAACTTCGGTCATTTTTTGTAGGAGGAGTGTCTCTAATCTTCTTCGTAGTGGCTTTCGTGAAAGTCTGGATCAACTAATTCAGTCATACGTGGAAAGGCAAGGCCGTGCTCCCATTGACTGGGATCTGCATAGAAACTTGCCAATTCCTGCTTCACCAGAGAGGAATCTGGAACAGCAGAATGATGAACCCAATGATGATCAAAATGATGTTATTGGTAGACCTTCATTAGTACTACCATCTCCTCCAATACCCCCTCCACAACCGCTTTGGCATCAGGCTTTGCATCATTCTAGTTGGCCTCGTCGATACTGTCCATCGTTCTGAACTTGTGAGTAATCTCCTTTTTCTTTGGAGGCCTTTTTCCCAGATTTGGTTTGAAATATGTGCTCTAGACAATTTTGGAGGTGGAATTGGGCATTTAAAAAGAATCTGAAAGGAAACACATCTTGATTTGAATAACATTGTTGGAAAATGTTATATGATCTTCTATTTAAGAAATCCTTTAGAAAGTGTTCGACTTCCTGGAACCTAGACATTCTCCTTGTGGTGGTGTTCACTCTTTGATATTCATCGTCTGAGGAATGGAGGAATATTTTATTATGCAGTAATTACTCTTGGATGGTGCCTTGTGTCCACTTTTGGGCTTAACTCTCTAGATATGGTTCGTCCAATTTGAGGTTGAAAGAGACATATGGGATATTTGAAAGCTTACTATACAATTGAGATGCATAAATGCCACAAAAGTCCTTACATTCCCAAAACTATAAATTTGGACAATTTCTGCTTTTAAGGTTTCATATTTAAATGTCAACTGAGATGCTTAAATGCCACAGCTTGCTTACATTCCCCAAAATATAAATTTGGACAATTTCTGCTTTTAAGGTTTCATATGTAATATTCAATTAAGATGCGTAAATGCCACAGTTTGCTTTCATTCCTGAAACTATATTTGTGGACAATTTTTTGCTTTCGAGGTTTCATATTTAAGTTTTTTTCTTTTAACTCGAGATGAATTTGGATAATGACCATAACTTGAGACATACAACTACGTTTAACTATGATCTTTTTCATCTCTGTGGTCAGAAACATTAAAATACATGTCCTCTTATCTTCCTTCAAGTTGTTCATAAAAATTGGTGGTGTGTTGAGTACCTATTTAAGCCCCTGACTGCACGTTGTATATTTTTGAGCTAAATCGGTGGTTACTGATTTCAATAGGAGTGGGAGATGATTAATGATCTGAGGGCCGACATGGCAAGACTTCAGCAGGGGATGAACCACATGCAGAGAATGTTGGAGGCTTGCATGAATGATATGCAATTGGAATTACAGCGCTCAGTCAGACAGGAAGTTTCGGCTGCTCTCAATAGATCTGGTGGCCAAGGTTGGTATTGGTTTCATGGAAAAGTTCTCTCCCTTTCTTCAACTCAATGGGAAACTGCACAGAGCTTGGGTTCCCCATGATGTACTTTTTTTATTCCACATATTTGATACTCCTACTGGGTCAATTTTTGGGTTCAGTTAGTGACATTTCCTTCAACAATTTTCTTTCACATGTTTGATGCTTCAATTTGGGATCTGCTTGTATAAAATCTTTTAGTAATATGAATAAGTTTACAGACGTTGCAGAGACCTCAGAGGACGGATCCAGATGGGGTCATGTCAGAAAGGGAACCTGCTGTGTTTGTTGTGATAACCATATTGACTCCCTCTTGTACAGGTATGAGTGCTAATTTAAGAGATCTGTATTACAATGATAAGTAGTTATTTTTCCTTTTAATCACGTATTCGTTTTCATTTGACACGTAAACTTTTGTTCTGCAGATGCGGGCATATGTGTACATGTTCCAAATGTGCAAATGAGTTGGTTCGAGGAGGAGGAAAGTGTCCATTGTGCAGGGCGCCTATTGTTGAGGTGATCCGAGCTTACTCTATACTGTAAAAAGAATGACAGAAATTAAAATTTTGAGTTACAACTTTGTGAGGGAGCCATTACTGGCCTTCTGCCTCTGTGAAACTCTGCAAGGTTATCTCTGGAGTGTGTAGCTTGCCACTGTTCTTCTGATTGTATGTAGAATGCTGAGCATTGTGTATAATTGGAATGACAAATGGCATCTTCTGCTGCTTCATTCTTACGTAAATAAAAATCTCTATTCTTTTTAATATTCTTTTCGTAATGACAAATGTCTAGTGCTGCCATGATGCTGCTTCAGGTGCATCATTGTTACAATATGTGTCGGGAAACCACACCAATTTATCTTCCAAGTTGCTTTTAATCAATTGCTAATGACTGGAGTGTGATTGTGTTTGTCTGAAGTCGGGGAGGTCTGATTGAACTGGGAGAAAGTGCATACAGCATATACCGGCCTCTAGACTGGAAAAAATCTTTTAACTAATTTTGTGCTTGCGATGCTCTTGGGGGTGTACAAAGAATCCATCCCCTCACCCCCCAAAACTGATCAACCAAAACTCATTTAAACCACCCAAAAGTTGTGATTTATACTTAT
Organism: Cinchona pubescens; assembly: GCA_025175665.1. Taxonomy (NCBI): domain Eukaryota; kingdom Viridiplantae; phylum Streptophyta; class Magnoliopsida; order Gentianales; family Rubiaceae; genus Cinchona; species Cinchona pubescens. The sequence continues at coordinate 2,140,369 of JANKKI010000258.1, read as the reverse complement.
TTTTCTATTAAAGCGCATAAATCTAAAAGTTATTCCTCTTAATATCAACGAACTCTTATACAAATTTAACTGTAATGCTAGTCAGTCGATCCATGACATATCTCAGATGTGTTAAGAGACAAGATTGTATCACTAGGAGAAAATGACATATCTCTTTCTACTCGCGATACTTAGGCATGAATATATCAAGCAATTACCAATTGTTTAGATTTTTAAACATATACATTTTTTTCCTATTCTGCATTCTGCATGACTTCATATAATGTTTCGGGGAAATATCGAAGTAAAGCATGTGGAAGACAACGAATCACACAACATAGAGAAGAATCTTCTCCATTTCTTGACAAAATCATTCAACTGGATGCATAAAACAGAACTCATTTTTCAGAGAGTTTACAAAAAATCACAATTTATAAGATAAATAATCAAATACAACATGGATAGCATAGCTAATACACAACAAATGTAAAAAAAAAAAAAAAAAACCGAATTGAAGTACGAATGATAAACAGTATTTAATTAGGGAGAAGAAAGCAATTGCATGAGGAATCAATCAGGTCAGACTGAAACCGAAAATGCTTCAATACTGAGATCAATAAAAGGTCCAGTCCGCTTTGAATAACGGTTGCAGTAGTTTGATTAACTGGAGCCTCCGGTGGAAGGTAAAGCGCGACAACCGGTAATGTCACGCAGGTTAACGGACACACTGAGCTGTGCGAATAAGGTTGTTATTGACAAAGTTGCTACTAACGATAAATCGGTTATAATAGCCGTAAAGGATCCATCAGCACGAGTTGTAGTGTGGATAAGAGGTAAAGTCCCAATTACAGGATAGTGTAATGGGTACGAATGCAAGAGGTAGATAGCCCGGTGTAGGGTTTCTGGTTGAGGTGCAGCCCAACCGGCCACTTATCTGAATTCAGACTATGTTTTGGCCTCTAGTGGTTACAAAGAGGAATGAAAGGATAAGGAGCAAGTTGAGGGAATTGCAAGCCATGTGAGTCTATTGAAGGTTAGAGAATTGGTTTGGCTGGCTAGGGCTAGCTAGTATTGCTCATTTAATCTGTTGTGTACAAAATGCATGAATGATAACCCTATTTATAGATGGATTTTGCATGCTCTATATACTTTAAAAGAGTACTAGCTAGCTCCTAGTTGGATTGTTGTTCAAGAAAATTCTAATATAGACCAATGTCATATATCTTGTGATCTATAATTATTCACATCCTCTAACTTGTGAATAAAGTATTTTAATTTTTAAAATTTTTAAAGAACTTGAAAGATGTGAATAATTGTGAACCACAAGATATATGATAAGGTCATACACTTTAATAATTTATATAAGAATTTTTTTATTCCAAAACCACATGTAATGATAATATAAGAAAAGTGACGGTGAATGACGCATAGTGAAAAAAGATTATTGTGATAATTAAATATATCACCCGCATGATATTCACGACAGGACTCGAGGCCGAGCGTATCTGAGTTATTTTCTCTATCCATATTTCGTGGCTTCACCTCCGACACTGCTACGACCGTGCACGTCTCTATCCAATTGGTAATGGCTAATGAGAAAGGAAGGGAAGGAGTAGGAGTAGGTTGCACAGTTTCATTAGTAATTTGCATGTAATATTGGGGGGAGAAAATAAACTTTTCCAACAACAGGACGAAGAAGATAAAATTTATGGAGTAACTGAGACTCTAACTGTGGAATATTTTTCATCGACCATTAACAACCAAAGAAATATTTGCGGAGTTAGATTAACTCGAAAATTGTCCTATTATACACATCTTAACTCAACGACCCGATTAGTGCATGCACGCAAATTTTTTTTTTGGCCTTGTTTTGGAGGTAAATGCATGTAATTCCACCAGTTCCATAACATGCAAATTAGTTTTTCTTTTACTTAGCTCCCATAACATGCAAATTCCGCCAGTTCCAGTTACAACTACCAAACTTGATAATCCAAAAAATTGCTAAACAACCCTTGGCCTGTAGGCCTATTGATGCTATATGAAGTATTCACCCTGTAAAATAGTTATATGTATCCTATAACTTTCATGGATATTTCTGCAATACAACATTATTGTTAATGTATACTCTTTATATGGATGATCGGACATACTTGGTAAGCAGACCTTTTAAGTCTAACCTCCTATAAGTCAGAGGATCCAAACTTGGAGGTGGAAATCTCTGCCTATAATTTAATACTAGATGAATAAGATGTAAACAGAGGGAAGTGTGTATTCAAGTAGCACGCAACAAGTTATACAGCACTAAGCCTACAAGCCACATTCATCTCTCTCTTGACCCCTCTCTCTTACATCTTCATCACCTACAAAGCAGTTAACCGAAAATTTTGGGAGAATCTCTAATCACCCCATGGGCTTACTGTGATACTTAAGTTAGTCTTTAAAGTTGTATCGAACTCAATAATTGTAATGTAGATGATTTTAGGCTGTATTTTGATGGTGAAAACTTACTTGACTTGGTGATCGTTGTATTGTATTTACAGAGTTTGTGTGCTCTACTAATTGGAGTTCTATGACATATTCGAGATGTTTAATGTGTTAGAACTCTAAGAATCCATATCCAATTAACACTTGGAAATGCATTGTAGTTTTTCTCATGATCACTTATTAAGGTTAACTTGTTAACATTTCAGAACAGCATCTAGAACACTGGTCAGCTATTTGGATGTCTCCAATTTCTATTCCAAGTTGATAGACTTTCTACAGCTAAAGTCTCTACTCTAATTTCAATACCAGTGGCCAAACTAAAGCTATTTGTGGATAAGCAAACATGGTCTAACAACGTCAAGAAATGCCAATAGGGTTTGTTCAGGTAGTTTCGTTTAAGTTAGGCGACTAGACCATCAAAAGATCTAAGATTCAATTCTTATTGTCTTCAATCCCCTGTTTGGTAAGCAATTTGTAGGAATCATTATAAGTCGTTGAAATATGCGTCAATGACCTGTCCTTAACTGTCGAGAAGCACAGTCTGATCTAAATGCATCACAAATAAGCTAGTATAGTATTACAGCTGAAGGGGTTTCTTGTGCTCACCATATAGTCCAGGCTAACATGTATGATCACCACATTCATTGCCAACCCTTATAGTAGCTTCCCTGACTTGAAGAGGCCAACAAAACCATTAAAGCAATTTGTCCGTTTTGGTTGTTGCCTTCACATCTTTAAGCTGGTCCAGTTTGTCGGACAAAGTGGTCCTATTTCCACAAAGTGAAAACTTCCATACCACAAATAATGACCGGCTTAAGCTATTAGAATGTGGTATTTATTCTTTCTATATATAGATTAGTATGGAAGTACGTGTTTTGTATATTTAAAAATACTAATTGTTAATTGATTTGTATTGCTATGAATTAAATAGTAAACTATGATTGGGATACACATTGTTTTTTTTAGTTCACTTTATTTTTCTCTTATATAATTTTTGCTTAATCTTTAAATAAGTTAAAGAATTTTAAGAGATCTGTTTATTTTAATAATTCAAACAATTTCATGAAAGCTAAATAATTATATCCTTTAAATAACACATCTTCCTTGAAATTTAAAAATAAAAGTCTATTTCTCAATTGAGAATTATTGAATTATTTATTTCTCAATTGAGAATTATTGAATTATTCTTTCATGAGCTCATTGATATTCTATACAACTTCGAGAATTATTGAATTATTCTTTCATGAGCTCATTGATATTCTATACAAGTTGAAGATAGGAAAAATGTAAAGAATCATCAAATTGGAGCACAATGTAAGTATTATAGTTTATTATTATATCCATTTCGTAAATTTAATAATCATATAGGGGAGTGTAGTTTTGAAAAAATGTTAACAAATTCTATTGTATTTTACGGAACCCTTTATTCTTTTCAAATATTTAAGTGTTATCCTAACAATTGTGAATTTATCAGGCATTAAGGTATTTGATTATTCTTAAATCTCTAGACCTCTTTTGGAACCAACTTGAAGAAATCATTTGTGTTCAAATACTAAATTGCAATTTCTAATTAGGAAACAAAGAGTTCTCTTGAATACATAGTTTGCACAATTATTGAAATTATATTATGAAAATAGAAAAATAAAAAAATATTTTACCATTTGACAAATTCCGACATGAAAATTTATTGATTAATATATTATATTAAAATTATAAATTTGTATAGTAGTAAATTGAAAGGTAGATATTCAATAATATAGATTTTATTTGATAGAATAAAACTAACCACATATAGTTGCAATAGCTATCAACCGATATAATAATAATTCAAAAGTAACATAGATATTTCATATTTAAGATTTATTAGATAAAGTGCACTTTAAGTTTGCATAAAGATAATAATTATCTATATCAAGAAATTTAAATCAATATAATTTAGGAACTACTTTTGATTATAGGCAAAGCATAATTTGGATTAATAGGTGCTAAATATTTAATGCAGTAAAAGAGAACTACAAGTAAAGTAAGAATTGAATTATAAGATATGTATATTCTTTTTTAAAACGAAATGTAATTTAAACTGTAAGACGCTTCTCTTATAGTTTATTGGTCATGGTTTCGACTCACTAATGGGCACTGGGAGAGGTATGCTTTTTTGTATTTTTTAATTTTTTTAAAAAAGAAGTACATCTTTTTTGAAGAAAAGAAAAAATATATGGATCACATTTTCAACTCCTCTCCAACTCATCCAATTAGTTTAATAATAATTGAAAAGATAAGTTTTATATTATAGTTGTTTTTAGTATACCAGATAGAAGTCAAATATTTTTTTGAATAATATATTGGACCATAAATCTCTTTCATCATTATAAAGTCTCTAAACAATAACATTAGAGGCAAAATAAATAGTATTGGGAGGGGATAAGGTGAAGATATTGACAATATTTATGATGATTAACGTGTTTATTAATTCAATTTTAGATGATCTTGAGGCTTTATAAGCAATTTTATGCCTTCTTTATTCTTTTATTTCCTTTTCTTTTTATATCTAAATTAGAAAAAGATTTTAAAATTATTCTCTTAGAAGATAAAAGATTAATATTGATAAATATACTATTTTTTTTTTGTTAGGATAATTCCAATTATTGTTTAATCCGAAAAAGGTTTTGTTTCCATACTTGTGATATTTCTAAAATTCATCATTGGGAAAAAAATAATACTAGATGGAACTCTCTATTTTACATAAAAATTTACTTCAAAAGAATATTTTTCTAACTATAAAATAATCATTAAAATTGAAAATATATTTTTGAATGTGTGTGCTTTTAAAGAATAAAAAGTTGTCGATTCATTAATAGACTAGACATAAGTTTATATCTTATATAAAAGAAATTAACATTAGACACATGTCTACTTTCTTTATGTAAATAGACGTTTTGGATTTAAAAGGCCACATTGAAATTGTCTCTTAATTTTACATAAAAAATGGTATTTAGACAGATTTAAAATTGCCTTATTTTCCTTCTTGTTCTATTCTCAAACAAATTTTTCCTTATTTTCCTTCTTTTTCTTTTGTCAAACAAACACATTTCCTTTTTCTATTAATAGACTTGTTAATAAACTGTTAATTTCTTTAATAACATATAAATATTGTCTAGTCTATTAATGAATCGACAACTTATACATGTTGATAATAGTGACTTACGTAATTCCATTTAGTGAAAAATTTTATTCAATTAAGTTATTTTTTAATAACTTTATATAATTAAATCTCAAAAAGGCTAGTTTTATTTCCTCTTTTAACTTTTTAGATTTTTTTTTGTCTCTTATACACATCATATAACTAAAATATGTAAATTTATTTTTCAAGTAAATTTTATTTCTTTATTATTGCTTGATTTCTAAATTCCATCACAATAAAATTATTTTATACTTTTCTTTAATTTCTGAATTCATTCATAATTTTCTATTACATAAAGAAACTTACTTCAGTCAAAATTTTTCCTAATATAAAGTCTTAAAAGGTGTTATTAAGACTGAAAGCATATTTTTAAACTTGTGTACTTTCAAAGGGTTAATAGTATTTTGTTATATCAAAATACATTTTCTATTTAGAGGGCAAATTAGATTGGGTTTTTAGTTTGGATGACCGAATTAAGAATCTTTCAATTAATTATTAGGACATTTAAATTAGTTTAGAGGATCAAATGAGACTCTTTCAATTTTGAGGACTATATTGGAAATTTTGTTTTTTCAATTTAGAGGGTCAAAATTGAGACTTTTACAATTTAAAAGGCCACATAGAGACTTTGCTTAGTTTTTGGGCCAAATGGTAATTTAACCATTTAAAATTATCGTTGTTTTCCTTTTTTTTTTTTCTTTTATCAAACGAATTTTCCTTTTCCTTTTCTTTTTAATAGACTTGTTAATAAACTAATAACTCTTTAATTGCATAAAAATATTGTCTAGTCTATTAATGTATTGACAACTTATATATGATAATAATAGTTATGCATAATTCTATTTAATAATAAATTTTATTCAATTAAGTTCTTTTTTTTTTTTTTTCTTAAAAAGCAAGCCCTTAAGTTCTTTTTTTTTTTTAATAAATTTATTTAATTAAGTATCAAATAAGTTAATTTTATTTCCTCTTTCAGCTTTTTAGGTTTTTTTTTTTTTTCCTCTTTAAGGGTTCAAAAGAATAACTAACATATGTAAATTTATTTTTTAAGTAAACTTCTGTTCTTTATTATTGCTTGATTTTTAAAATTTATCCTACTAAAATTATCTCATACAGTTCTTTAATTTCTATTCCTAATATTTTCTTATATAAGAAAATTTACTTCAATAAGACAAATATATTTCCTAATATGAAATTTTAAAAGTAGTTTTTATTTCTTCTTTCACTTTTTGAGGAATATTACATAAATAACTTAAACAATTATGAAAAAAGGCATTCTGTTTGGGAACATAAAAAAATCATTAAATTTTATAATGAGGGTAACTTGGGAAAGAAAATATAAATCATTAAATCAAACTCCCTCTTTTAGTATAGTATAAATAAATAGATATTGGGACCTGTTGGCATAATTAAACTAAACTCTTTACTAATTAGGAATTATGCAATAGTTATAATTTAGTAGTTTAGTTATTAGAGGAATGTAGTTTTCTATCATAATTATGTTTAGAGTTATTATTTCAATGTAATTAGATTTCTTAGTAGTCAAGTTTGTTATCTTATAAATAGAGAGTTTGTCATATTAGTCACTTGAGAAGAGTGAATAGAGAGATTCCACCCTGAATGTAAGGCTATTATACTGTGGGTTTATGTAAGGTCTCAATATGAGAATCCGATATGTCGTTATTTTATTACTTCTCTTTTATCACATATATTTATATGTGTTAAATAAATTTATCTTCCACTTTTATTTTATTTTATTTTATTATTATTATTTTTTTTACTAAAAGTGCTATTAGAGTTCTAAGTTGTGTCATAGGTGTCTTGAAGGTTAAAGAAAAAAATTGTTGGAGTACTCGGATTTTTTAAAATTGGACCATGAAAGGTTGGTCTTGAAGTATTCGTTTGACAATTAGAGTGCAATGAAATTGACCCTAATTGAACAAAGATTTAAATAGAGGCTTTGTCATATTAGTTAATTAGTTGAAAAAAATCGAGTTGAGAGTTTAGAATAGAGAGATTCTAACTTGATGTTAAGGTTATTATTCCGTAAGTTTATGCGAGCCTTAATATGATAGTCCAATATGTCTCTTTTATAATTCTAGATCTTATAAGACATAGATTTATGTACGTTAAATAAATTTATTTTCTTCCGTGTTTTATTTTTGTGGTAACAAAATCTTATCCATTTTTGCATTATTTTTTGTTTTATTCTGTAATTCTCTGTGAAAAATGAAATGCATATCACTAGTGTACTTGGTGTATTTTTCATGTTAGGCAAATTTCTTAAACGGTAAAGGAATCAAATTTCATTCTTAAACTTGGAAGAAATTAATTTGATTTCTGAATATGATAAATTTGTACTTAGAGAAAGCACCCATATATTATTTTCTGCAAAGCATCTTTTAAGATGCTTTGTCAGAAAGCATCTTGGGTGTCGCATTTTGTGAATGTGACGTTCCTCTTTATATTTTAAAAAAAACGTGGACCCCAAATCATTCAACCTATACCTACTTCAGTAATTGCGCCACCCCCCACTCCACCTCTTTTCCCTTTCTTCTTCTTTTCCTTTGTATCTCTATCCAACAGATCTGCTTTTGCTGTTTGTTTGTGTTTATTTATTTATTTATTTGTTGGTTATTGCTTTTAGTTTGGAGTTTATAACAGTCCAAACCATCCAAGTAACTCAAGGATATGTATTTTATTTGAAATGTTAAGTTTTTATATTTACAAAGTAATAATTTATTTTTATATTATGTTTTTGTAATAGTTTATTTTGATGATTTAATGCATGTTTTTTTTATATCCATGTACAGTATTTTTTTAATGTCCATGTGTAGTATATATATAATTTTTTAAAAATATCAATGTGTAGAGTGTAGTACTCTTTTTTTTTTTTAAATATTCATGTGTAGTATTTATTTATTTATTTATTTTTATATATTCATGTGTAGTAGTTATTTATTCTAATGAGTTAAAGTGTTAAAACTTGTTGGCATCGAATTCCTTTGTTCAATCAGCTATGTGGGCTATCAATATTAATTTCCACCAACCCAATTCAAGCTTTGCAAAATGGTAGATTTATGCTACATCAAACAAACTTAAAAAGTTTAGTTGAATTTTTGTGCTTGGCCTGTTCAAATTTGTTTCGTTATAAAAAAAAATTGTTTAATTAAGATTTAAAACTGACGGATTAAGTTAGAAGGACCAAATGAACAACCCATATAATATGCAATATTGGAAATGGGCAACGGATCTATCGTATCAACTTCTGTTTTTTCAAATTCAATAGACGTCAAATTAGTTGAGCTCATACAGATTTCACCCTAAGCATAACAGACTTATCCAATATGATGGCACCAAAGAAGCCCGGCAAAATAAAATGCCAAGATTCACAATGAAATAGATAAACAAAAAAATCCTAATGCTCCTAGAAGATGCAGCCAATGCAGTATGACTAGTCACAATGCTAGAAATTGTCCAAATTCAAAGTGTTTTGGCTAGACAATTTTTTTTTTTGTATTTTAAAGCATTTTGTCTACTTTTAAATGTTTTATGTACTTTCTAAATTTTAAAATGTTCCATATTTTTTCTACTTGCTTTAGTTTATTTTGCATTATTTTCATATTCTTCTATAACCCAAAACTTAAATTCCCAAAAAAAAAAAAAACTTTAAAACAAATTAAACAGACAAAATAAATTGATAAATCTAACTAACTATAATAATATGCATTTTTAAAAATAAAAAAAAGACTTTTTTTTTTTAATTTTAAAAATGCAACCTAAAGGTAACTTTCACTAGGTTGATTTCAGGAAGGTCGCTTTCTCCAAATACAAATTTTTCATTTTTAGCAAACCCAAAAAAAAAAAAGAAAAAGCTTCACAGTTTAAGAAGATTTTGATTTTCTTTAATAAAATAAAATAAAATAAAAGTGGAAGATAAATTTATGCAGTGACAAAACTAATTATGACACTTGCTTGCTATTTATTTATCCCATAAAGGAAGAGGTCATATTTGGCTTTTTCTGTAAACCCATTTAATAGCTATTATCTTATAATAATTAGCAACTGATTATTAACTTAGGTGTAAATAAAATAACTGTTTTTATTTCCATTATAAACTTCCTCACTGTTTAAAAAAAAAAAAAAAAAAAAAATAATAACTTTCTCATTTCCTCACTATTGGTTGTGGACTTATGTTATTGTTGCAAACTTGTAATATTAACTTAATTTTTTGTATATGTGTCCATTAATTATTTGTTATATATATATTTCTAAATTTTTTTGAGTACTGAAATCATGAACTAGATATAAAGTTTCTAGTAAAGTATATTTTTTTGACTTAATCGATTATTGACTGAATGAATCGAATATAAATGATTCAACTTTATTTGAATTTGAAATTATTTAACTTGGTTTGGACTTCAAGATTTCTGTTTTGGTTAATTCCTCTTTGCACCTCACCTGTTACTATTTTTCACATTACATCTCAAACATTTTTTTAACTACTTTGCACTTTAATATTTTGTTTTCATGCCACTTCAGTACAATTATTAACAAAGCCACCGACCAAACGAATCTTTTAAAAGTTGAATTAAAATGGTGTCTTTAGAATTATTTAGATTTGTAAAGTGGTAAAAAAAACAAATTGAGGTGCAGTGTAAAAATTAATAACAAGTTGAGCGTGCAAAGTAAAATTTATAGAAATTTGTATATTTAAATAAAAATTTGAAAATTTTATGTTATCACTTCACAATATGAAATGAGTATTATAAGCCATTGGATAATTAAAAAATAGTGAGACTCTCATATTTTTCAATCATTTCAATGACTGTCATATGCGGCGTGAGTAATCAAGACTTACTCTATGGTTAAAAATTGAAGACGACATTCACCTTTTCGTCGCAGGCATTAAAATAAACCACATTGCGCGAATGTTCTTAAACTGCTATTGTATCGATTGTTATTTATTTTTAATTTTTTAATTTTTTTAAAAATAAACTGATATTGTACAACTTGTTCTCATTAAATCTATGACAAATATGCTCTACAATTAGCGTTTAAATACTTCATTCTTTTTTGCCTTTAGTTAGTAGAGAATAAGATGTACTAGCTAGAAGCACATTATCAGTTTCCATCCGTAGTTATTCAAAACGTTTCAGTTAAGAAGAAGAAGAAATGTTTAATGTCCAACTCTGCTTGTAAATTGACAAGATAAAATTGTGCATTTGTTCATCAGATTGCAACAACATAGAGGTCAGGGTGCAAATAGTTTCCCTATTTTTCGTATTTTTTAGTTAAATCTGTTGGATTTTGGACATTTACATAAATATTTATTGTGTAATATATGCTATCATAATTAATTGACCCAATATAAAGTGATCTGTTATAGTTTAAGATAAATGGGTTTAAGTCATCTAATTAGTATGGGCTTTTATGTGTAGATACCCTAAAATCTTATTTCCTGTTTTATGATGGGCAAAACCTAAGAGGATAAGAAAAGTATATCTATATATATAGGTTATGGTCCCCAAATTCTATCTTGTTGTGTTACTTTTCTTGACATCCCATCATCAGAAAAGTGAGAACCCTATTCTCTAAAATACATATATAGTAATTTGGAAGATCAATAACCACAATATTAAAGAATCAAATTCGCAGATTCAAGAATCACATCAATTCTTATGGATTCAGGTACGCTTTCGCATTTAGTATTTAATTTATAAGACATATTTTTGATGATTAAACATGAAGGATCCGGGTTATGATAACGTTGGTTGTCATGATATTAAAGTTAATTTAGTATTCCAACAAGTAGTATCATAGCATCTTCATGTTGAATCATTGGGAAATCAATTTTTCTTCATTAATTGATTTATTATGTGATATCATATGGATTCAGTTCTTGAATTCAACAAATTTTTTATGTGATTTAATTTATTATATTTAAGAACAATTGTGGTTATATTACGGATTTAAGGTTTTGGGTCTAATAATTTTTATATTTATTCGGATTAAATTGTTAGATTCAAAATTTTGGTTTTAATTTTTTTTTTCTTTTGAATTTGTTTGGTATAAGAATTAAAAAAAAAAAGGGAAAATAATTGGTTTGGTTTAATGGTCATGAACTTGGTTCATGACCAATTAAACTATTATGGTCATATATATATATTTTTAAATATTTGATAAAATAATTAAATTCAAAATTTGGTTAATTAATTAAATGTAATGTCTAATATTCAAAAAAAAAAATATTGATTAACACAACATGCTATCAAAATAGCATCTAGATTGTGTATAATATTTATTTTAAAATATTAAGATGATTGTATATTTGTAATTCGTGCGGATATTTATCAACCCAAAGGAAGGTTAATATTTGGCCAAATTATTTATACACCTGTAGTAATAAATATGTGACAATTATTTGATATTCCATGTGAATAATAAGTCAGTCCAAAGATAGACTTATTATTTGACAGGATTTATTGTCAATATTTGATTACTACACCAAGAGTACCACTTACAAGTTAATATTTATGTCCAAAGACTAAATATTAATGTTGTGTTGGGTATCTTGTGATGGGCCCTATCATTATTTGAATTTAATTTATTATTTAAGATTTGAAACTTATGTGAATATATTATTTTCTCAATACCATACGAGATAATAATCTTCTATGATATCTGTCAATATCAATTCCATCACTATGTTGAATGGAACCAATTTTAATCTGGAATGAAAAGAGAACGTAATGATCGTTCTTGGTTGCATGGATCTAGATCTTGCGCTAAGGATTGAACAACCCACTCCTCTTACAGATAATAGTTTCGTAGAAGAAAAAGGGACTATGAGAAGTGGGATCGTTCAAATCGCATGAGTCTTATGATTATGAAACGTACAATTCCATAAACATTCAGGGGCGATGTGTCCGAAAAGGCAACTATAAAAGAGTTCCTTATGGAAATTGAAAAGCGTTTTGTAAAAACCGATAAGGTTGAAACAAGTACGATTCTATCAAACTTAATTTAATGAGGTATAAAGGAAAAGGAAATATAAGGGAGTACATCCTAGAGATGTCTCATTAGCTTCAAAACTCTAGGCACTAAAGTTAGAGCTGTCATGAGGACTTGTATAAGAGACAGATTTTGATCTCTCTTATGCACAATTAGTCAATTTAAGGTCAGTTATAACTGACAAAGGATAAATGGTCTCTAAATGAGCTCATTTCTCATTGTCAGGTGCAAGAAGAGGAAAGATTGAAGTAAGAAAAGATCGAAAGTGCTCATTTGGTAAGTACCTTTAAGGACAAAAATGAGAAAAGGAAAAAGGATAAAGAAGTTGCGGGTGGTCCACTTCAAAAGAAACAACAAAAGAAACAAACTGAGGAATTTGGTTGTTACTTTTGTAAAAATTCTGGACACCTGAAAAATAACTGTACTAAATATCATGCTTGGCGTGCAAAGAAAGGTACGCTTCTCGTTTTAGTTTGTTCTGAGGTTAATTTAGCTTCAGTACCTCGACACACTTGGTGGATAGACTCTGGTGCTACTACTCACATAAGTGTGTCCATGCAGGGTTGCCTGAATTGCCGAAAGCCGAATGATGCTGAAAGATTCATCTATGTGGGTGATGGCAAACCAGTTAAAGTTGAAGCAATAGGGACTTTTAGGTTATTATTAAAAACTGGTTATTATTTGGATTTGAAAGAAACATATATTGTACCGTCTTTAAGATAGAATTTGATCTTCTATTTCTATTTTGGACAAATTCGGTTATTTTTGTTCATTTAGAAATATTCAGTTTAGTCTTTTTTTGAATTCAAATATTATTGGTACTAGTTTTTTGTCTTCTCATGATAACCTTTATTTAATCGAAACTATTGTTTCATATAATGAAACCTTGCATATAAGTTCACGTGGTACTAAACGTAAATTAATCAATGAGAATTCTGCTTCACTTTGGCATAGGCGTTTAGGTCATATATCTAAACAAAGAATTGAAAGACTTGTGTCAGATAGAATTCTTGATCTCCTTAATTTGTCAGACTTTCAAATATGCGTTGAGTGTATTAAGGGGAAACGAACAAATATAAAGAGATTAAGTGCCAGTAGATCTTCGGACGTCTTAGAAGTAATACATATAGAAATTTGCGGGCTATTCTCTACTACTTCTTGGAATGGTCAACAATATTTTATTACATTCATAGACGATTTTTCTCATTATGGCTACATTTATCTAGTTCATGAGAAGTCTTCTAAGTCATTGGACATATTCAAGGCTTTTAAATTGAAGTTGAAAACCAACTTGGTAAAAGAATTAAGGCTGTTAGATCTGACCATGGTGGTGAATACTATGGCAGATATGATGGATCAGGTGAACAACGTCCAAGACCTTTTGCTAAATTCCTAGAAGAGTGTGGAATCGTCCCACAGTACACCATGCCAGGATCTCCTAGCATGAATGGTATTGCTGAGAGACGAAACAGAACTTTAAAGGATATGGTGAAAAGTATGATTAGTCATACAACTTTACCGGATTCACTCTGGGGAGAGGCATTAAAGACTGCAGTTTATATCCTTAATAGAGTTCCAACTAAGGCAACAACCAAAATTCCCTATGAACTATGGACTGGTAAAAAGCCTAGTATAAGGCATTTACATATTTGGGGTTGTCTAGCTGAGGCAAGGCCTTATAGGCCAAAATGAAAAGAAATTGGATTCGAAAACGGTCAGCACCTATTTTGTTGGTTACTCTGAACGGTCTCTTAGATGACGGGGGTACAAATTTTATGATCCCATATCCAAATCCTTCTTTGAGACGGGAAATGCCCAGTTCTTTGAGGATATTGAGTTTGGGGAGAGAGATAAAGTTAGAGACTTTATCTTTGAAGATGAATCTATTTCCCTTCCTATGATTGTTATTGACAATGATCAGCCTTCAATTCCTGACATTGTTCAAGAAGCAATACCAGTACTACAAGACAATGTTGAAAATCTTCCCCATCAAGAACAACACGAACAAACAAAACAATCTCAAGAACAAATGCCATTAAGGAGATCTACTAGAGAACGGAGAAGTGCGATTCCGGATGATTACATCGTATTTCTCCAAGAACATGAGGATGGCATTGGATTGGTGGAAGATGATCCAATCAACTTTCATCAAGCCATGCTTAGTGCTAATTCTCACAAATGGATTGATGTTATGAATGAGGAAATTAAATCCATGAAAGACAACGACGTTTGGAAACTCGTCACACTACCCGAAGGTACGAAACCTCATTGATTGTAAATGAATATTTAAAATCAAACGAGATTCGAAGGGTAATGTGGAGAGATATAAGGCTCGTCTTGTCGTAAAGGGTTTTACTCAAAAGGAAGGCATTGATTATAAAGAGACTTTCTCTCCAGTATCATCGAAAGACTCTTTCAGGGTAATAATGGCTTTAGTGGCACATTTTGACCTTGAGTTACTTCAGATGGATGTAAAGACTGCGTTTCTCAATGGTAACATTGATGAGACCATTTATATGATGTAACCAGAAAACTTTGTGTCCAAAAATGCAAAGAATATGGTCTATAAATTAAAGAAATCCATCTATGGGCTCAAGCAAGCTTCTCGTCAATGGTATCACAAATTTCATCACATTATTATCTCGTTTGGTTTTGAGATGAGGATTTGGTCTGATTGTATATACCACAAGTTTAGTGAGAGTAAGTCATTTTTCTGATTTTATATGTCGATGACATACTGCTTGCCAGTAATGATATAGGTTTATTGCACGAAAACCAAGAGATTTTTATCTCAGAAATTTGAGATGAAAGATCTTGGAGACGTCTTTTTTGTATTAGAGATTCAAATACATCGAGATCGCTCTCGGGGTATTCTTGAATTATCGCAAAAGAACTATATCGAGAAGGTACTTAAGAGATTTGGCATGCAAGATAGCAAACCAGGAGATACCCCTGTTGCTAAGGGAGACAAATTCTGTCTCGCTCAGTACCCTAAGAATGATTTTGAAAATAAATAAAAATGCAAAAAATGCCCTATGCTTCGGCAGTAGGAAGTCTAATGTATGCTCAAGTTTATAAGCGTCCAGATATTGCGTATATTGTTGGGATATTAGGCAGATACAGAATATCTGGATTATGAGACCTGTCTCTTATACACATCTAGATGTGTATAAGAGACAGCCTCACTAACATGCTATATATTCAGCTCCATCAACAAATTAGCTATGAACCCAAGAAACACTGAACTAGATACACATCCATATCTAATTCTAAATATAGACAACTGTCTATTATATTTATTTGTTGGTACAAAAATAACTCGAAAAGTGTTAAGAAATACTCATAGCTCCTTCCATTCATGGCAGCTGAATTTATAGCATGTTATGAGGCATCCAATCATGGAATATGGTTGCGAAATTTTGTCACAGGACTGCAAATTGTGGACGGTATTGAAAAACCACTTAAGTTATTTTGTGACAATAAATCGCAGGATTATCTTCTAGAAATAATCTGAGTTTATACGAAATCTAAACACATAGACATCAAGTTCCTAGTTGTTAAAGAAAGAGTTCAGAGTGGTCAGGTGTCTATAGAGTATATTGGCACGAACTCTATGATTACGGATCCGCTTACTAAAGGATTACCACCTAAGGTCTTTCATGAGCACACTGCTCATATGGGTGTTATGTCTTTTGAGGATATTCAGGATTAGTGGGAGTTTGTATTCTATTTATGTACTTAAATCTTTCAAGACACATCATATATTTATCAATATTTTCTGCAAACAATAAAGAATTCAGTTTTAGAAATAAAGTGTTCAGTTTAAATTTCACTCTGACTTCAATTTCAGTTTGATCTCTATAAAGAATAAAGTTGGACCAGTTAAAAATAGGCATGTTTAAGATCACATGGCATGTAATTTTCTTGCTACACATCCATACTTGATCTATGTCATTTGGTTGTGTTGAAGTACGTGACCAAGAATGGGTTTAGTTACGATTAATTTAACGAAAATTGTCTTGATCCTATATTAACATAATTAATGGATGAGATTGTTCAGAAATGACTATGGTCATGATAGCTAAAGGTTTAGAACTCATAAGGTTTTATACAATAATATATATGTAGTCCAAGTGGGAGAATGTTGGGTTTTGGACATTTATAATATATTAATTGTGTAATATGTGCTATCATAATTAATTGGCCCAATATAAAGTGATCTGTTATAGTTTAAGATAAATGGGCCTAAATCATCTAATTAGTATGGACTTTTATGTATAGATACCCTAAAAGCATCTTATTTCCTGTTTTATGATGGGCAAAACCTAAGGGGATAAGGAAAGTATATATATATATATATATGTATAGGTTATGATCCCCAAATTCTATGTTGTTGTGTTACTTTTCTTGACATCCCATCATCAGAAAAGTGAGAACCCTATTCTCTAAAATACATACATTGTAATTTGGAAGATCAATAACTACAATATTAAAGAATCAAATCCGTAGATTCAAGAATCACATCAATTCTTATGGATTCAGGTACACTTTCGCATTTAGTATTTAATTTATATTTTTGATGATTAAATATGAAGGATCCGGGTTATGATAACGTTGGCTGTCATGATATTAAAGTTAATTTGGTATTTCAACAAAATCTACTTTGACCTTCTAAACTCATCACCATTTTTCACATTGCACCGAAAATTAATTTTTTGTTCACTTTATTTTCAAAAGTTTTTGTTTTTTTGACACTTCAAATCTTTATAGAAAAGTGACAGAATATTTTCGTCTCTTGTGCCTGTGGCTCTCTATATTGGGCAGTATAGAATTTACTACTACCTCTTTTCTGTAGAAGGGACAGAAGTGTGTAAAATTTTTTTCCTGCCTTGATTCTTCAGCTTGTCCCGTTTCACTCAATCTATGCGCTTTAGAAGACAAGTTACTTCCTTTTTTAAAAAAAAAAAATAAATAAATAAATAAAGGAGTGGTCCAAATTTGATCCCACTTCATGAACATAAACTATTTTGGCCTGAGTTATTTTCCCTTGATTTACCATTAATTTTTTCTTTGTTAAATAGGTGCGTACATATAACTAGCAAACATTCAATTACTTTTCTAGTCTCAAGATTTAGGATAAAGTATTAAGAAACAAAATCTTTAGCAGGTAAAATGATAAAAAAAATTAGCTCGGAATACAATATGATAAATAATGACAAATTTAGAAGGACAAAAAGGATGTAACCCCATTTTTTTTCCTTACCCTCCCATCTGTTACAAAGAAAAGTTCAGAACTAATGCATGCGCTTTAAATAAATAACGACATTTTCGATACTAATTAGTAGAAAATCCTCATCGTGGGCACACTGCTATAATCAAAATATTAGTATAGAAGTAGTATTTTTTTTTTCTTGGGCGATGAAGAGAATTTAGGAATTATTTTGACTCTCACATCAATTTCCTGGATTCCAGGAAATTCTTGCTTTTGGGTTCACGAGATGAAACGTATTCGAGAAAGGTAGCGAAATCTGTATCCTTGTAACGTCTGGGATTGGCTTCATCGACTAGCTTAGGTGATGGCCGAATCATGCAATTGAATGGCAGGCTGTGCAATGAAGCAATAGATATTCGAGATTTCGAAGAGTTTACAAGAACCCTATGCAGCACACTTTGGTATTTCCCGTTGCTAAATATCTGCCAAAAAAGTTGAAATGTAAAACAAACCAAGTTTAAATCTCCATATATTAATTTCACAAGAAAAAGAAAGTAAATACTATATGAAATCATTGTAAGATGATTAAAGTAATTCCAAAGAGAGTATTTTGTGCGTATGTACTAAAAATGGGGGAGGGAAACACTATTTTTTATTTAATCTCACGGTGAAAACAATACCACGATAACAAGTTATTTTGTGTAGTATGCCATCCTTTATTCTTTTTTCCTTTTTCATTTACAATGTTGTACTGATAACAATAATATCTTCATTTTTAATTAGAATTTTGACAAAGTTTTACTTGCATCTTTTTGCCCTTTCAAAGAACTTGATATTGGTATACAGTTTAATTAGTAGAGAAACATTACTAATTCATCTTAAATCTGAAGGGGTTCCTCCACCTTCATTCTCTTCGAGACGTACATCTCACTTTGTTATTGCAATTTCAAAACAACATTTTCATGAAGACAATACACAAGATCAGTCCACGAGTCCCAAAAACTTATCCTTATTCAGGTAACTTGAAAAAAAAGTACTAAAAAAAAAAAAAAAACGAAAAACTTAAGAAATTGCCCCAAAAAAAGAGCAAAATGCATTTTGAGTCCCCAATATTTGGGATATTACATAAACTGGTCTCCAAAGTTTCTGCCAAAATAAATTTAGTCCTCAAAGTTTCATAATCTAAATAAAGTTAGGACAATTGATGAAAATTTAAAATTTTTAATATAAACAGGCCACGTGTCGGTCACGTGGCCATTAACTAGATGCCTAAAAAAAATTAATAAAGGGAAAAAGGAGAGACCGAAGGATTAGGGTTCTTCTTAGACTACAGGGAAAAGAGAAATTTTGGATTAAAGGAGAGAAAATGGTTCATACACAACTAATATTTTTGGGTTTAAATGAGAATTTAACGTTAAATGTGGTTTTCAAGTTTTTATTTCTGATTTTTTTAAAGATTTTGCTTTTATCTACGGTTTTTAATTTTTTGGGCATTTACTTAACGGCATTAGAAAGTTCAATTTTTCATTAATTGTCTTAATTTTAATCAAATTCTGAAACTTTAGAGACCAATTTATGTATTACTTCAAACATTATAGACTAAAAATACATTTTACTTAAAAATAAAATATAAATAAATATAGTTCTTTAAAATTAAGATGAACGAACCTCGAGATGATCACCAACATTGACAACAAAACAGTTTGGAATGGGTTCAACTGTGAGCCATTTTCCTTGATGCTGTATTTGAAGACCCTTAACCTCATCTTGCAAAAGAAGTGTAAGCAATCCGTAATCAGAATGAGGCGGCATCCCCAGGGTTAGGTCAGGCTCTGGGCAAGAGGGGTAGCAATTCAACACCATGAGTTGGCTCCCATCTTCAAAATCTTTCCAAGTTTGCTTGTCATTCAATTTTCCCATGGGTTCCTCCAACAACCCCAGGCTCTCAAGAATTGCTTCCATTAGCATCAGGTACAAGAATTTGGTTTGACTTGAGTAGTCAACTGCCACCTCCCTATGATTAAAATATTAAAAAAGCTTTAGTACCATAGTAGTAAAGTTGCTCTTGGGATTATCCTTTATCCCATTTCCCGTCACAATCCCTTTCTCACTCTATGCATGTTTATTACGTGTATAATATTACCTTACAAGTATTTACTATACTAGAAAACACGTGACTATCAACAATAGAGTCAGATGAATAGGAGCTTTACACATATAATGCATGTAATGGATCAATTGAATTTAAGTACAAATTTTCACCTGAAATCAACTGGAGAAGATGGCCAAAATGAGAGGGCATTTGACATGGGATTGCAGCTTAGCTTCAAGAAATCTCTCCAACAGAACACCTTATCTTTGCTTTGATTAAAACTTGTACCACATCGAACTGGCGAGTACATATCTGAAGACATGTATTTTGCTCTTTCATCAAAAGAAAGCTCAAAGAAACTTTTGCTCACTTCGATCATGTTCCCTATAACATCTCTCGAAATGCTGTGGTTTACCAACTGCACCATCAACCAAAATCATTAATTAAAAATCAGAAATAATTAATGCTAGCTTGTATAAGAGTTAGTATAATTATATAGGTCTAATCAGCCATATAGAACAGCAAATTAAACCCTATACCTGAAAAATTGCCGAATTCCTCGCAAGCTTTTGCTAAGGATTTAATGACTTGTGTTCTGTTGGGGCCTTGCAATTCAGCAAAATCTATAACAGGCAAGTTAAGATTTGTGCTTGTACAATGATCAGCTTCGCTCGAATTCGGTCTATCCAAGGCTGGCAATATGTACTTTGTTGGAACTCTAGTGATGATGCCATTGTTCTTATTGTTGTCAGAAAGATATTTCACTCCTTTCTGGTAACTGCTTTCAAATTGCTCATCATCTTCGCTGCAAATTTCAGCTGGCATACTTAATCCAGGAGCCATTATCAAAGAATTTATATGCGAATGCGTGAGAATACAAGATTTATAAGGTAATTATTATTAGTACTTATATAGGACTTTGATTGTCTAAATAGGATTCCAAGAATTGTTGGGAGGTTTTAGGTAGTGCAAGAAAGTTTGACGTGAAAGTGGACTAAGAAAAACTAAGTTTCAGAGAGAATGGTAGTTGTAGTACGAGAATACTCAATCGATAGCATATACATAAGATTAGCAATCCATTAATGGGTACTTATATATAAAGAGGGAAGAAAACAAATGATTTAGTAAAGCAAATAAAGGAGGGGTTGTGTAAATCGGCATAATGGACTGGTTCCATTCTTCCAATGGGTAATAATTTTTCTTCAATATATGATATATGCATGCAGGGATATGCGACAGCCGCGTTGACCTCGTTTCAGTCAAGATACCTCGAGGGAGAAGAGGGTCCGGTAGACGACTGGTACATACCAGGAAACGAAAAGTATATCTTCCACACTACGTGGACCCAACTAGACATTTTCAACTCTTACCTCTATCTCTCTCTACAACGTAGCTAGGAAAAATGAAAGAGTTTTTTCTTAATTTTTTTATATATACAATATAGATTCTTCGTTTTCAACTCTTAATTGGGGATCTGTTTCGAGTAGTTGTTTACTAGTAACTTTGCAAAAGGAATGACTAGCATAAACATTAGATATTTATAAAGTAAGGAACCCATAACTCTAAAAGTAAGAAATTCTTATACTTTATAGATGATTCAGTAGTTATAGTTAGTCAGTTTGCATAGAAAGAATTTTCCCTGTTTTGCTAGGGAAATTTTCATTTTTCGAAGTTTTCTTTAATTATTTCAAGAGTGTCCAAAAACTTACAAAATTGTAAATTCATGGTTTTCTTTTCCCAAAACTTATAAAACATTTTTTTCTTTTTTTTGGGGGTTGGGTTGTGGGGAGGGATTATCTTAATCTATTGCATAAATGGAGATAATTAGACTTCATATTCTGCATACTCCATTTTAATATCAATCCATTGAACAATATAATTTACAAGTTCGATTCGTTTAATATTGTCGCGAATGATAATTTGGGATGCAAACTGTGTAGATGTTCCTAACTTCCTATTATGGAATCATACTGTGAAAGCACTAGAAAATTAATTAATGACGAACATTAAATTCACAATATTATTCGAAATACAAAGTATGATGAATATATAAGGCAAAGTAGGCTGAGTCACATTGGTTTTTCAACTAACAATTTGGCAGAAGCAGTGGCCTTGTGTGAATCAGATTCTCAAGTTGTTGGCAAGCATTTCGCAATAAAAAGTTCGCCTCGAAGTCAAGTTAACCAAACTCGAGTCAATCTCACTTGAATTTGAATCACTTGACGAGTTGATTTTAAACATATATATATATCGATTGAGTGTTCGTAGGCTTTTTTTAGCATATATATAATTTTTTTTATTATATATAAAATTACTAAAATGTTTCTACTCTTTTAAAAATTACATATTTACCACAAAAAAAGTGAGTTATTTGAGTTCGAGTTCGTTTTACTTATTTTTGAGCGAGATTGAATCAAACTCGAGCTCTTATCAAATATTTCGAACTCGAGCTAGAACAGAGCTTTTAAAGTTTGTTTGAGCTCAAACTTGAACTTTAGCCTCATAAAAATTTCGAGTTCGAAATCGAGCAATGTACTATTCGCATTCGACTCAATTCATTTACACCCCTAATTGCGAAATTGTTGCTTCAGTCAATTCCAACAAGTTGGGCATAATTATAAAGAAACAAATTTAATAGAGAGGCTGATTTTTTTGGCAAAGTTGGGAGCGACTCAACAACAAGATTTCCTTAAATTAGAGGGGTCAATCTTTAATTTGTTATGTTATCATGATTTTACCCAAAAAAAAAAAAGAGAAGCGGATAGCAAATTGTGATAATGTAATTCCTTATTCTAAAATGATAACTAAGCAAAGACTCTTCACAATTGATTCATGTCTATATTAATTTAGAATCAATTTATAGATGATAAGGAGAATAATTAATCTATAAAATTTCACACGTACTAAATCTATGCACTAACCTATACACAAAACGTCTCCACATTACCAATTCTCTTAATTTCGAATAAGTTTTAACTATTCATTTTACGAGTAAATTTTAATTACTCATTTCATATTATAAAGTGACTACTTAGATGGTTTACTTCATCTTGTGACAGTGACTGGGTTTCCTCGATGTTTCAAATATCCTATTACAAAGGAGAATAATTAGTCTAAAAAAATAGCCTATTACAAGGACAAACAATTTTAATGAACAAAGATCTATGAGTAGAAGCGACAGCAATAATTGTAAACAAAGTTTGGTTGTGGTGGGTGAGCTGGCCTCCAGATTAAAATCATTTGTCCGTTGCCTTCAATTCATTGCATGCATGGCTTGCATCCACCTAATTACGGTGTAAACAACTTTGTCTCGCTAGCTAGCTAGGCCATAAATTTAGGATGCAAATTAAACGCATGGGAATTGATGAATTAAAAACTAACGGAAGTATAAATTAAATATATGGCATTGTTGTTTGTCAACTATATTATAGGATTTAGCCTTTGATTAAGGCGACTTGTCCAAAACATAAAATCACTCAAGCAAACAAAATGGTGCAATATTGTCGTCCAAAATGATTTTTGCTAAGAAATTGAGAGTTCTAGGCGAGAAATCAACGTCGTGCATGTAGCATCTTTAGATGTAATATAACCTGAAATATCACACGGTAAATGGGGACGATCATAAGGAAACTTCATCTCCATTATTGGTAATGACTAATGATTCTTTAGATTTATGGGCTGGTCGCAAACTTGACCCCAAGGGTCTTGATGATGCTAAAATAATATGTTCAATAATATACGTACACGTGGTTTTAAATTTAAGTCTATTAGGGGGACTTTAATAATTTTACTTTTACAGTTCAAATTGACCTAAATGGGTCAAACACTAAATATACTACCTGCGAATTAATTCGATCCATCTATTTTAAATAAAAATGTCAAAATGGAAGGTCACATTATTTAATAACTTTTTAATTTTCTAAACTGTGAATTTTATTAAAATTTACTCTCTAGTCTAAGTAATGATTTGAGTGTCAGAACCTACCCCAAGGGACCAAACCCTACCCTTATCTTTTCAGGTGTTTCAAATGTGAGTAATACGTGCGATGTTCAATTTTTTATTTTAGACGATATTGTACATGAACAACTCTAACTCAAATTTTTGTATCAATAGGTCGCTTTGGCAACGGTCATATGTCTTATATAGAAGGAAGGACTTATTACTCCACTTTGCACCCCTAGTTTATGGCTTATTATTACTTTACATCCCATACTTTAATATTAGACATCTCGAATACCAAAATTTTAAATTTTTCCTATTTCAGTCTAAACTTTAACAGTATCGATACATAAATTAATAGATATTTTAACTGTGCACACCATGTTCACTATTAAAAATTGGATCAAAGTGAGATAAATTTAAATGTTAAGGGTGTAATGTGTCCAAATTTAAAATTAAGGGTGGAAATTAAGTTAGAATTGATCATAAGTTAGAGGATTAAAAAATAAATTAATCATAACTACCTCCACTGGTACAATACACCCTAAATAATTGCATGTATGCACATACTTAATATCCGTCAATTTTAATAACAGTGTTAAAAATTAGATGAAAATGAAATAAATTTAAGATATTGAAATGTAATATATCTAAAATATTTATCTATAAAATATAAAGTGCAAAGTAAATCATCAATTACAAGTTAGAGAGTGTAAAGTGAAGTCTGCCTTAAATTGAACGACCTCTTAGTTATCCGTGCATGAACGCCAATTCTCGTATGTATAATAAATTCCCCCCAATAATACATACGAAGTTCGCCCCATGAAAGCTGAATTTCCCATGCATGTATAATTTTTCGATAAATATTTAGGTAAATTCGGTTTTTGATCACACTTATAAATTCTGTGGTATAGATTAAATTTTAGAGAATCTATGATATCAGCTGATGTAAGCAAGACTTTTTAAGGTTAATTCTCATGACAGGTGAGGTTAAAGATCAGATCTACTTAAGTATTTTTCTAATTATTCAGCCTAAGAGAGTTGAAGATTGAAAATTGAGAGTTGAAAGTTGAATTTAGTTGAAATTATATATCATAAGGGATTCCTTGTCAAGCTGAATATTTTCTTCAGGATGATTTGATTCAGTCACTTGGACCGCCTTGCTCGCTTCTTCCCGTCTGCCCGCTCGCCATTTCATGGTCGACATTGCTGTTCCAACTTTCAAGCTTGTGAATTTCGTCCGCATTCTAAAACAATTCACTATCTTATGTATAAAAGCGAGAAAGAACAATTTTTTTTTAGCAGTATACCTATATAAAGTGACAAAATCACTGATGTATTATTAGATTCGTCAAATAAGAAGCAAAATTCGATTAAGTATTTCAAATTAAAGAGTTAATGATTGAATATAATTTTGTCACGTAAACTGATATTGACAAATGATTCTAAATTTATGATTTTGCACATAATTTCCTTTTTTTTTATATTTTATTTTAATGTTCTAACTGTTATTGCCTTGTTAATTAATGTATATAGAGTTTTGAAAGTGAAAGGACGAACAATCTAGTGTTCTTGTTTTTTATAAAATATATTTTGATCATTAAATAATTATTATATATTTTAATAATTATTTAAGAATTAATAAGAAACTCTCATTTAGAATGAATGACTTATTAATTGTATTAAGGAAAATATGACACCTTATTTGTAGTCAAGCAGCCATTCACTCCAAATAAATTTCTTCCATCAATTATGAAAAATTATTAAAATGTGTAATAATTATTAATAACTACCATGAATTTTCAAGTCTCTGGGTGTTTGTACGCTTCATTTGTCTGCGTTAGCAAGTCTATGGCTCAACCACTACAAAGTTGGACTCCGTTCCAATTCAATTGCACACCTTCAATGACTAAGGTTCCTTTTGGCTCGTGATTTTTATTTTATTTTATTTCTTTTGAAAAGTTTTCTGTTTTGTCTTCAGATATTTTTGTAAGTAATTTAAATATATTTGTGTGTGAAATAAAAAAAAGTGATTATAATGCATACTTCGAATTTCAAACACAAGTTTCTGAAAACTACAGCTCTCCAAACTAAGCCTGAGTTTTGACCGACTTACTTTTAACAATACATCTGACTGGAAAAAAAAGAAAAAAAAAGAAACATGCTTGAATTATATTGTTAGACATCATGTATGAAATGAGTTCTTTAATATACAATCTATCTATTAAATATTACTTCGTGAACATTTTTTTTAAAATTTTTTAATAGTGTTCTCATGCTAACTATATATCAGTAACTTCTCATAACATTTCAATCTCTTCTTATTTTTAATTCAGTTTTATTATCTTTTTCATTTATATTTATCTGAAATTGTTCACATATGGTGTACATTGATAATAATGGTCATTAATTCTCAACCTTTTAGTTAATCACCATAGTAAAATTTTCAATCAATATGCGTCTTTGGCTTGTACTGGCAGAATGTAACCCTGTTTTTAGGATTTAAATTATCTTTATTTCTTATTATCTCTTGAAAAAAATGCAATTTATTTTCTTCTTTGTAAAGAATTTGACCACCTGAAGTTTTTTTTTTTTCTTTAAATTAATGAGTAAGATTGATATTGGCAGCCAGTAAATAGAAATGTGATTCTATTGGCTAGTATATATTAGTGGGACCCGTATAATTATAAGAGACAGAATGACTTACCCTGAAGACCTTGTCATGGTCTACATCCTTTTAATGTCATCAATTAATTAAATATGTATTTTGTAATTGATAGTGATAGATTGGAACTAAATTCCTACCCCTTTAGAATAAATTTACAACCGTTCATGCATTCAAATCTTGTGAAACTAGAAAATGAATTAGTCCGTGCACGAGGGGTGTTAAAGAATCTTTGGCTGAAAACGGTGATATAATGTTATAGAATATTGGAACAACAATATAGAGTCACGGATTATTATAAAAGTCAAATCATTATTTACAAAAAAATCAAATGAAACTATTACATCGAGTTAGGGAGATTAAATGGAATGTCCAAACTACATTTCACATAGGTAAAAGTTTGTAGCATATGAAGTAGGATGATAAATGAAAATTTTAAGTTTAAGATGATAAACATCAATTAGTCATGTCACTAGAGAGTTATAAATTTTAAATCTAAGGGAGGGATTTCTATTTTTTTTTAACTTTAATTTATTAAAACTCTCTATTTTTAAGGGCATATTCGGTATAAGATCTTCTGTCTCACACTTTGTTTTACTTCCTGTCACACCATCTAATAAACCATCAAGATTCTGTATAGTGATTTTAGTGAAGTAATCTTGACCGTTTATTAGGTGGTATGATAGAAGTGGCATAGGAGGACGTAAGACAGAAGATTTTTAGCGAGCATATTTGTTTAGCTAAGGATTTTCTATCCCACACCTTGTTACATTCCATATCACAATACTAAATAAACTGTTAAGATTATTTTACTAAAATTATTTCACAAATTTTTGATTATTATTGATTTAATAGTACGACAGAAAGTGAAACAAAGAATGAGACAAGATCCTATACAAAAGATTTTCCTTACAATCACACAAAACTGACAAAATACCTCATTCAACACCACAGCATTGAATTCTTTTGAACCCAATGACATCATAATTGGTGAAATTGCATTTAATTAAAATTTTTCACCATGTTCAAATACTAGTTTTCTTGGTAGAATCATAATGGTTCTCGACTTTCTTATGACATTTTTGTCTCAACATGTATCTTTTATCCATGAGAGTTGATGGTCAGATTACCGCTTCCAATATCTCTCCCCTTTTAACTTCTTCTGCATGAAGTTGGCAAAAAGAGGGATTTTTTTTTTTTTTTTGTCACAACCTTATCTGACATAGTCAATACAAATTGTATAAGAACTTCAACATTTAAAAGAATCAAGCAAAAAATCATCTTAGGGAGAAAAGTCTATAATTTCCAGATTATGATATGAAATTGACAGTAAAAAAATGAAAGTCCACTAAAAGCAAAAACCACAGAGAAATTAAATCATTACCTGTTAAGGCAAGTGATGATACAAGTACTAATTACCTACATGGCATCAAGCATTATGTTAATTGTTCACGTAGCATAGTTCATTAAGTTAAATATATAAATCACTCTAAGAGTGGAAAACAAGTCATCCTATTCCGACACCTTATCAAAATCTATAAGTGGGGGTTGTAACTTCAGTGATTATACCTTTACTCTCCCAATCCTAATCTCTAATTTTCCTCTCATCATTCCTTTGTGGGAATTGTTGGATATTTTAATAAAAATAATACATGTGAATTGTTTTAAGTACTTGAGTTTAAATCCCATGAGTTACAAAGATTTAAATCTCCTCATTTTTGTAACTTTTGGACTATTATATAATGTATTTGGACACTTTGATTCGTAGCTGAAAATTTTACATCAAAATTTAATTAATCTCTAGTTTTATAACTACTTAAATTGTCAGCCTATAAATAAGAGAGTATAAATATATTAGCTTTTTTTTTTTTCTAACTCTCTACACGATTTCTTTTTCTACTACATTGGGCATTAGAAAGGTGTTGGGTGTGAAACTTCTATTCACTAAATTGTGTAGATTTACTAGAAATAACAGTGTTTAGACTAGGCTGTTGTATTTCAAGAGCGACGCGCTATGTACCTACTATATCGTATAAAATACTGAAAGGGGTGCGAATCAAATCTACTTTTAAAACAATAATTTAATTTGTGCCTTACTTTTAACATTTGTTTAGCAAGTTGTTCGATTAACTAAAGAGTACGAGAACTAATGATTTAAGACTATCCACCTCTTAACAAATTACATACCGTGAGAATCCACAGCTCGAATGAAATCCAGTCCAAGTTTAAAATCTTGCCTCTCATTTTAAAAGACTAGGCCCACGGGTAATTTGCTCTAGGACTATATGTAAGCTGACACTTGATTCGTAGTATTTGTTGAACTCCTAATTTTTTGGAGGTGGTATATTTATGTTATTATTTGCTTGCTAGTTTTTGTCATTCTCTTTTCTTAGATATTGCCTTCTGAGTTGGTGATGATATGTCTCTCGAATGTGTTTCTTGATTGTCCTTTATATAGTCTATATCTTAATAAAATGATGAAACAGAGTTATACATATAGCAGAGAAAATAGGCCTTATTTGACCACATAAAAAATTCCTGCTTTTTGCTAGTCTAAACGTGGCGGATTTGTCGTAGATGCATGCCTCATTACGGATGCATATATGTTTGTGCCAAATGTGAATAAGAAGTTATTTCTTACAGATAAATTCAAAACTTGCGACATAATAATTAATTTGATCTGTGCAGGGCAACATTTGTGTATAATTTCTTATTCAGAAACCTGCCTCTGAAATTTTGCACATATATTAAGGTCTCAAAAAGAAGCTTTCCTTTTCAAATTACGTTGTTTACGAGAGCTACACACACTTTCAATTCTATTCTAATTTAAAGGTCTTTAATTTTGTTTTTGGTCCATGTGAAAACAATTATATTTCTTATGCATCATTCAAAGTGTTGGCTCCACATCATTATACTTATATTTGAATCAACATTATATAAATGATATTCTTGCTCCTCAATGATTGTAATATGCATCTATTCTTATATGCATATCTTATAACTGACCACCTATTTGGATTGTGGTTTTACTGATGATGGTAGAGAAAGGTGGCACCATATTGTTAGATATGTTAGACACATAGTAAGCTTAAGGTTTTTCGAGACAAAAGAATCTTTATCTTATATTCTGTCTTACTTCTTATCTTATCATCTAATGAATTGTCAAAATTCTAGAAAGTAATTTTAGTGAAATAATCTTGACAATTTAATTGATAGTATGACCGAGAGTGATACAAAATATGAGATAGAATCCTTAGCGGTTTTTGCTACTCAAAGGGCTAATCTATTATTTGTTAGCAAAAAAAATACACAACGAAAAATAAATTTATTCAACACATATAAAAATATGTGAGCGAATAAGAGTTATAAAATAACACATATCAAACTCTCATATTGAGATTCGCATAAACCTACGGCATAATAGCCTTAACATTACGCTAGAATATTTCAATTCTAAACTTTTTCAACTCAACTCTTCTCAATTGAATAAACTAAACATATCCTCTATTTATAGGGTAACAAATTTGACTACCAAAAAACCTAATTAGAATAAAAAAAACCTACTAAATAACACTCAATACCTCCTTAAACAACTAAATTACCAAAATCTAACAATAACATTTCTTAAGTGATAAGGAGTTTGGTTTAATTATACTATCAATGCTTCCCTTAAATCAAACTGTCCAAACTATCCATGAGGGTAGATCCAAACCATGCACGATCAAGATGATAAAAAATTTCCAAGTAATTTTTTCTACCTCAATTTGGTATCGTCAATTTGATTTAATTTTCATTTTCAAATTTTTTCAAACGATCCACGTATCTGAACTGATACATCTTCGTTGAAAATTTTTCTTCTATTTATCAATCTCTATGAATTTTGTGATAACTAGTATCAAAATTCACAATTTTTTTAAATCAATCACAATCCACTTGGCAGGATTTTTTTCCCTCCATCATTGCCCAACACCAACAAAAATAATCAGAACAGGATCTCTCTTTTTAGATCTTTGTCCAATTAGGGCCAATTTCAAACAATCTAATTGTCAAGAGAGTACCCTAAAACTAACCTCACATAGTCTAATTTTTCGATGTTCTTCAAATACTCTAACAAAAAACTTTTTCTCCAATTTTTGACAAATACCCTAGGATCCAACTCTTGAACCTAGAGTGTTGATACCACTTGTTAGTATAAAAAACAAGCAGCAAAAAATAAATTTATTCAATACATATAAAAATAGGTGAGAGAAAATGAGGAGTTACAAAATAATGCACATCTGACCTCATATTGAGATTCACATAAATCCATGACATAATAGTCTTAACATTAGGTTAGAATCTCTCTATTCTAGACTCTATCAACTGAACTTTTATTAATTGAATAAACTAAACAAACCTTTATTTATAACGTAACAAAATTGACTACCAAAAAACCTAATTAGAATAAGAAATTACTAAATAACGCTCAATACCTTAAACAATTAAATTACTAAAATCTAATAATAACATATTTTTTAATTGATAAAGAGTTTGGTTTAATTATGCGATCATTATTTCAGTTATAATATGCTTATATCTCGGTACATTATCAAACTAAAAATTGTGCAAAGCATTAAAATTTGTCATTTTTAATTCTTTTACACGCTCTAATTGATGTAGTCATATCCAATTGGATTAAAAGGTGGACTTTGAATTTTGCCATGGACTTGTCTTGCTATAATTCTTCCATATGTGTAAGAAGTGGAAATTGCATAAGAGCATGATAAATAGTGGGACCTATCAGCCAATCTAGGAGATGATTTTCTTATGAGAGTTATTACTGAAACGAGTGATTGGGGGCATTTGCTGTCAACTCATTGCTAAAATATTGTGTCAACTATGCAAACTGTATTTGCATGAGGTTTTGTCCATCTCTTTTAAATGACATGGGTATTAAGTAGCTATTCTTTTTTGGCAATCTAAAATTTTACATGAAAATTGCATTACATGATATAAGCTCGAGAAATAGTGGGGGTCTTCAATTCTATGTGCACTTGGCTTAACTTGATATGCCAATACGCATACAAGTATTTAAGTGAGGATAATATTATATTGAGAAGAGTTTATTATTTTATTCTATATCAATGAAAATAATAATTTCATTATTATTGATAGATCTGAAGTATATAATATAATATTGAATTCTTACCAAGTGATGTCCAAA
The DNA here is from genome assembly GCA_025175665.1 of Cinchona pubescens. NCBI lineage: Eukaryota > Viridiplantae > Streptophyta > Magnoliopsida > Gentianales > Rubiaceae > Cinchona > Cinchona pubescens. Next base: position 2,108,599 of record JANKKI010000258.1, on the reverse strand, counting down.
CCATGATGAAAAAATATAGTATTGAATCCTTATACTTATTATGTACGTTCACAATATTTTTAGTATTGTGGAATTGTGAATGGAAGTCATTGATAACACAACGAAAAAGTATCTGAAAAAGTATGTGAATAATTAATATTATTGCTTAACATATGAGTAATCTTTGATTTTGGAGTATGGTTATGGCATTAATCAAATATTCTATTTTAGATATTCTTAACCCTTATTTTGAATAGTCATTAATTATGGGAGATATTTTGAATCAAAATTTCAGAAAACGGTGAAAGCAATTATATGCTATATGTGATATTTTCTACGAGATTATATTAAAATAATCCCTAGTAGGTTAATAGATTGCTGACCATTGAGAATCGATTGAGATATGTGAAAATCTAAAGTATTTCTCAATAGTAGACTACACTATTGGTCATCCATGCTGATAATTCTGAATAGTAAGGTTATTGGCTACTAGAAGAGAAAATATTGAAAAAATATGATTTCATTTAATGTGAATATTTGCCTATATACTTAATTTATTTAATAGTTTCATATACGTGGATGATTTTTTCACGAAATGATGATATTAATATGACTATATTATATTGTCATGAGAATTATTAAAATATTATGACTTAAATATCAAAATTTCTTATCTTTATTTTTTATTTTTTGATAATACAAAAAACTAACTTTGAGGCAAAGAATTGAGTTGTATCAAGGGGATAAGACATGAGTCTAATATTGATAAAAATCACATTTGAGAATACAATCACCTAGGACCAGAGATCTCAAGAATTATGTTAGAGACAAATGAATTATAGAGTAGTTTGAATAAATAGCATGCACAATTTATGTCTTATTGGCAAATTATCTATCCCTATAGTGTAAGTGTATGTGCGTTCCTATGACGTTAAGTAAATGGTTGGGGTTGAGATTTTAATCTTTTAATGAGTTTTAAAGCTCTTATAGGTGGATGTCTTAGTCATGGGAATATCCTTGATATACCCATCTATATGACTGTGGAAATGAGACCGCTTCCTATGAGAATTTAGACTAATTCTCTAAAGCATTCATAAAAATTGAATAAAGTCGATGGCTGTAACATGTTGCCTTGAGAAGTTTGTTATAGAATATTTCGAATATTACGTGTGTAAAGTATTCTACATATCCATAGCGGTCATAATTTAAAGGTTAAGTCCACTTGATCCTCATATGAGAAAATTGAAACACTATGTAAAAATTTAAAGGCATTACAACTTTTATAAGGCATGATATTCTCACTAATTGTCCACATTATTTTTATTAAAATAATGGGGATAGTTGGTTGTTTCAATAAAAATAACACGTGAATTGTTTTAAAAACTTGAGTTTAAATTTCATGAATTACGAGACTTAAATCGCCTCATTTTTGTAACTTATGTAACATTAGTCTCCTCTTATATGTTTACATCATTTTGACTATTATACAATGTATTTGGATACTTTGATTTGTACATAGCTGAAATGTTTACATTAAAATTTAATTAATGTCTAATTTTATGATTACTTAAATTTTTAGCCTATAAATAAGAGACTATAAACATATTAGCTTATCTTTTTTCCTAACTCTCTATACTCTTTCTTCTTCCACTATATTGGGTATTAGTAAGGTGTGGGTATTAGTAAGGTGTTGGGTGAAACTTCTATTCACTAAATTGTGTAAATTTAATAGAAATAACAGTGTTTAGGTTGGACTGTTGTATTGTGAAGGCGACACGTTATACACCTTCTACACTAGTTATAATAGCGTAAGGGGCACAAATTATCTTAAGACAACGACCAGTTCTTGCCTCACTTAGCCGGAATCCATGCTTTCCTATATTTAACATTTGTTTTGCAGATTGTTTGAGTTGCTGAAGAGTACGAGAATTAACAGGAATACGTGACAAAAAGTCCGTGTTTGGACTGCTGTTGTTCTTGCTTCTCCTTGTTTTTTGATCTTTTTAGCAATTTCTATCGGTTCAAACTTCTGAAAAAATGAAAACTCACACTGTTGCTCATCGTACCAATAGCAAAGAAGTTGAGGGGATAAACAGCACCTCGTAACCTAAGCTAAGGCCCATGATGAGAATGGTAAGGTTGTTATCTTTATAACATTAATAGGTTGGTTTATTTATTATGTTAACAAAAATCATGTACCAATACAAAACAAGAAGAGATGACTATTCGGACAAAAAAAATCAAATTTTAAAATTGAGGACATGCATTAGATGCGGATATACACAATATATATCCAACAAACGAAAAACTAGATGTCTGCAAAAATGAAATTATTGTGTACTTGCCCAGGAGCAAGAATGAGGTTAACATAATAGTGGATATGGCACACCTAGATGTGTGCAAATCTAAGAAAATTGATCTAACCTAGCATGAAAAGTTATGAAAAATTATGGATAATAGTAGGTAATTATTAATTAGTCGGTTTGAGGGCATCATTGAAAAATCAAAAAGTGTTACACCAAATATTTTTACTTGTAAAGGTAGTAATTATGTGGTTGTCAAAGATTATGTATTTATCCATGAACTTGCACAATAAATTAAAATTTGAAATTTTGGACATGAAATGAATGTTTTGACAAAAGATATATATAAAGAATACCCAAGAAACCAACGAAATTAGAAGAATGCATAAATCAAATTATTACTTGATTTTTTCACATTTTGTATTGTTATTGTTGGTTAAAGATTTTGTTTTTATCAATGATATTACACGAGAAAATCAAATTTAACAACAAAACTAATGAGAACTAAAAATTTAGGGTAACTAAGAGTGTTCGTTCGTACCTAATTTATATGCCCAAAAAATTACTCAACTCGATTTGATCTAAGTCAAGAAAAATCTGAATCGATACCCAATAGGATAGATCGGATACCCGACCTTATAACAAGTTATACATACTTAAAATTCTTAATGACTCGTCAATTAAGGTTTACTACTTACAGGTTCGTTAGTTGAACATGGACATCTGAGCAAAAAATCAATAAATATTACCTGACAATAGATTTATTTTTTTTAAAAAAAGTTTTTCAACTAGTAATATTAGTAAAACTCATTTAATCCCAAAACAAAAGTTTCAGCCATGAAGTTAACCAGACTAGCAATAAAGTTAACTTCAAAAATATTCTGAATAATTTCAAAATTTTATCCAAAACAAAGCATTGCCAATAACAATCATGTTCTTAAGCAAAAATCCCTAAATCGTAAACCCAAATTTGTCGTCATATAATTGTACCTGAGTCACCCGAGAAAGAAAGAGATCATGTTCTTAAGCAAAAATCCCTAAATCGTAAACCCAAATTTGTCGTCATATAATTGTACCTCACTAAGTGACTCGAGAAAGAAAGAGTATTGGTTGTGATTTAATTAATGAAAGGGATGTAAATGATCGGTAGCGATTTAATCGACGAATGATAATGATCGGTAGTTAGATCTGATGATGAGAGGGAAGAGAGGGAGGTAGAGGTGAGATCTGATGAGAAAGAGATAAGAAAAATGAGAGGGAGGCGGAGGCAGAGGCTCTGACAAAGTTTAAGTAACCCTAAATAGTATATAAATTTACAAATTTGCCCTATAATGGATCGGGTTGGTTATCCGTGGATTTTTAAAATTCAACCTAATACCCGACCTTATGTTTGAGTGACCCAATTCTTCTATCCGGCCTAATTTTAGAATACGGTCCAAATATCTAATTTTTTTCGATTCAAAATAGACCGATTTAGTGAATATTTTGAGTCAGCAGTTCAAAATGAACACTCCTAAGGGTAACTAACTATCTAGTTTTATAGTAACTAGTTTTGGAGTACTATGTTACACGTGGACTAATCTAATTATGATATGTAATTGTGTTTTTTGAAGATTAATAAGTAAAAATGTCTTAAATGTATAAAGTATTTTAATAGTTGTTGAATTGGTTGGCAATACTTTTATTTAACATTTTACATTTTCTACAACAAAATTTAAGTATTTAAAAAAAAAAAAAAACTTACACTCCAAGTTGTATTGAAATCATTTTATGAAATACAAATAGAGTTACTCTTGAATATTGATATAAAAAAAGGTTAAAGATTTATATGAATTAACTATAGAAATTACTTATTTTCATGCTACTCTTCACTTTTCAATGATGGTTTCTTTAGATAGATTAGATATTTAATCCATTAGTTAATATAAATTTTTTTACGTTACTAGTAGCGACTGTAATCTATTTACCTGCATATTTTTTTACTTTCATCAGAGTAAAATATTATCTTAGAATTTAGAATAATGTGCATATTTCAAATATATTTCACAACTATATTTCATAGGCTTTAGTGAATTTTAAATTCAAGTTTGTCGTTAGTCATGCTACATGGGCCAGGGGAAGATGTAACTCCCAGGGTTTGTTGGGTAGTATGAAAAATGTTTTCCGTTTTCCTAGGAAAACATTCTACATAAAAAAGAACATTTTCTTTATAATGTTTTGATGTTTGCTGGACCGAATGATAAAATGAAAATTTTTTAAAAAATAATTTTTTATTTTTTTCATCTTTCATTTTGTCAATATAAAAAGACTTATACCAATTATAAATAAGTACTTCATAAATGCATATGGTTAATAAAAGACTAATTTTATTTAAAACTAAATTATAATACAATGTAGTTGTAATGTAAGCAAAATTACAGTTATATTATTGTAGTACCCATAAGAAGAGAAAAATGACGACAAAGTGTAATTTAGGTGGCAAGACGTTTCTCTTATGATTTGTTGGTCACGAATTCGAGTTACTAGAGGGAAAAGGGGAGAGGTAGTTTTTGAAGAGAGAGAGATAGAGAGAAATGAATGAAGAAGAATTAAAAATAAAATAAATTTAGTAATTAAAGTTATAAAAATACATTTTTGAAATTTATGTCACACTTGAATTATTTAAAAAATAACTTGCGCTCAATAAGTTCATAACTTATTTCCATACCAGAGAAAAGAAAATTAAAAAATATTGTATATTAAATGTCATATTTTCCAATATTTGACGCCAAAAGAAAATATTGAAATATTTTACTAGAAAATATTTTCTGTTCAACCAAACAGACCTAATTGCAAATATTTAGTTTGAAAATAAACGTACATGTCTCGCATTCATCCGGAAAACATAAAGCCCCTCGATAGGCCAGCATTGGGAAATATTTAAGTAAATTTAATTTTTAATCTTACTTGTAAACTTTGTAATGTAAATTAAATGTCATAAAAATTATGACATCAATTGATGTAAACAAAACTCTATAAAATTTAATTTTGATCGCTAAGTTTATAAGTAGAGTTCAAAATCGGATAGTATTTTCTGCCATCATTAATGAATTAGTTCATATAGAAATCTTTTGAAGAAAGAAAAGGTAAAGGTAAAATAATCCCCTATGGTCCTGTACTGAGTAGTTTTGAAAATCATATTGGAGTTTAATGTATAAAAGCCTATGAAATTGATTTCCAAATTCTAATTGCTTTAGAACCTCCTTGCTCATGATCTAGACTTCGTATCCGTCAAAAAAATTAACAAGAGGGTATGTTAATTGATACCCCTATTTAAGCCAAGCCAAGCCACGTTACCAACCTTTTCAATTATCATTACTATATATATACGAGCTTTGGTGTGATGATTATTTATTTTACCTATTTTATCTTTGATAATTTTAAAACTTTCTTTACATAACTACTTTTAAAACTTCTTTTTATTTCTTTAGTTAATAATTTTTAAAATCTCTCACACATTAACGTGTATTATTCACCAATAATAAAGTAGATTCAAACCAAAAATTTCTGTTAAACCAAATTTCCCATCAAACCTTCATATAAAATATAACAAAGAAGCCATTCTTACAAAACCTATGAGTGTAGGGTATAATTAATTTTGATTATTAAACAATTATTAGATCGTCAATAAAAAACTTATGTCTAATAATTGTTTAATAATCATCATAAATCTTCAACCTCAAATTGAAAATTTGAAACTAAAGAATTAGGCAACTCCCGACCCAAGACATTTGCTAAAGAAAAGCCCAATCTACAATTTACAGTTTTACACGAGGGACCATTTGGGACATTGGAGTTGGACAGTGCACGAGGAGTGAGGAGACAACTCCAACCCAAGTTATGAGTACCTTCGTAAAAGTTCTTTTAGTTGGATTGTAATATTGTACTACATCAAAACTTTCGAGAAAATATATTCTTGAAAGGAAAATTATTTATAAAATAAAAAAATTCACTATCACAGGACCAAATTAATTCCCGTGATAATATCAAATCTAAAATTTAGATATTTAGTCAATTTTTTTTATGAATTTAATAATATATTAATAATTTTATCATTTTATCACTTTAAAAACACGGTTCTTGAAATATTTCTGTTTTTGCTTATTCGTACTTGTATATACGAAATTATTTGCCACATTCCATCATAACACTTTGATCGAGTAAAAGATTTGGATGGAATGATTTTAAAAATCGATTTATCAGTATAAAAACAATCTCCAACCTTTGAATGCCTTTGTACCGAGAATATTTTAAATTTCCCAAAACATTCTTGATTTTGACGAGCGATTTTCTAGCAAACTACTATATTTTGAATTGATCAACAAATAAGTACTATATAAATTTACCTTTTATAAGCAATTACTAATATATCTGCATTGATTAAGGACTATTAGGCATAAAAGCCTCTCATAAACCATAAAACATACGAGTTACGTTATAGATGAAGCCCCTAAGAATGATCATATGCACCCTCGTGTAGCTTCTAAATTATATGAAAAAAAAAATGTTAGGGAATCGGCTTTGAAGAAATTGGATCTCATTATATTAATCAGATTCGGGTTTTGAACATGCTAGATCTGACCTAAATCTAACATGTTTACTAGCCTACTTTGAATCCTTATATCGAGAATATTTTAAATGAATACATCTATACAAAGTGACAAATAAAAGCCACTGAAGTGTCACTAAATCCAGAAAAAAAAAAAAAAAAATTTGACCGAATATCTTAAACTAAGAGGTCATAATTTGAATAAGATATTGTCACGGAAAATGGTTTTGACACCTGACTACAAATTTATGGTTTTGTAAATAATTTTTTATTTCAAATTCCCCAATCATTCTTGATTTTGAAGAGTGATTTTCTCACAAACTACTAGATTTTGAATTGATAAAAAATTAGGTATATAAATTTACCTTTTATAATATTAAATGCAATTACGAATATATCTGCATAGGATTGTAAAAGCAATTAGGAATATTATTAAGGATTATTATCACAAAAGCCACTCACAAACCATAAAACACAGGAGTTAAGATACAGATGAAGCCACTAAGAATGATTACATGCATCCTTGTATAGCTTCTAATTATATATATATATATATTGAGTAATATATATATATATATATAAAAAAAATTTATATTATATATGTTTAGGAAATGGGGTTTGATGAAACCGCAGCCTCTGCCTGCATCTCACCTATAATTGCTGCTGCCAACTGGTCATAGGCTTCTGCCCAAGCATCATTCACACTTTCCTCACTCCATTTTTCTCCCATTGCTGCTTTGATTGTTCTCAGTAATGCTTCTTTGACAACCTAATTATGTCTCTCACGTAAAATGCACAATTTTATTTCTTTATTAATTACTTGGTGATAAAACTTTAACAAAAGTTGGGACTATGAATTTACTAATTCTCTATATATGACTTGGACGGGAATACTTCTGGCTATCATATGTGCTGGGGATAAAATTTAGTTCGGATGAGCCACACTTGCGAAACCTCATGTGTCATCCGGACAATAAAATATTCAAGTGGAATACGTGGGACTTGTGATTGGCTTCACACGCGTTCATTTGTATGGCTCGTCCACAAAGATTTTAAATTCATCTATTAATAAAAATTACTTAAATAAATTCGATTTTAAATTTGATGTATAGATTTTGAGATTTAAATTAAATTTTATAAAATTTTATTTACATCAATTAATATCATTTATTCTATAAATTTTAATCTACAGCACAAAGTGTACAAGTGAGACCAAATATCAGATTTACTTAATCATTTCACAAATTAGTATTACTTTGGACCTCTTCAAAATTGTAGAAACAAAAATGAAAAAAAAATCAATTTAATCTCTTATCTTTAAGGATATCGACCAATTTAGTTCCTCATTTTTTTAAAAAAATTAACCAATCTAATGCTTGCGAATTAAATAATAGACAAATTAACGTAACAACCCACATAATAATCACGTGAGCGTTAACCTGGAGTAAATATGTTGTTGACAACTTTATTAGTTTGTCCACAATTTTTGTTATAAATCTTAAATTGATTAAATTTTTTTTAAAAAAATATTAAAAGATCAAATTAATTTTTGTGAAGAGTAAGGGATCAATTAATCAATATCTTAAAGGCAAGGATCAAATTTATCTTTTTTCCAAATAAAAATAGTAAACAGTTATATATTTTATACTAATTAATACCTCAAAGTGGGGCGCAAGGACTCCTTTCTGGACATGAACAGATCCCAACCATTTAAGAAGTACATTGCGAGTAGTGTCAGCAATCACCACTTCGCCTTTCTCCCGCAGCTGCGCTGCTGATTCGCAAGTCTAATGTAGTAGTATATAATTAACCTTGTCAGATTGCTATTGGTACAATGGACATTAAAAACAGTAAAATAAACTTAACCATTTATATATTATTGCTACTGCTTTCAAATTAATGCAATTATCTTGACCAATTAACTTTTCTTATGCACTTTTTAGTAAATTAAACCTCAAGTAATTATATTGCTTTTCTGATTTTCTAATGCCCCAAGAATGACTAACCAGCCAAACTTGTACCAACTTTTACCTGTCCTTGTGAATCATGGATTCTTGCTGCTTCTTTTATGTTGATAATATGCTTGAAATTAGCTGATAAGAGTGTAAATATTGGTTGTTTTTGTTAGATTTGGATTAACTGCTAATTTTTTAACAAAAAAAAAATTGCCTACGAGTGGTGGGTTTTAACTCAGGTCCAACCAGATTAAATAAATAAATAAATTTGGAAACTTGTACATGATAGAAGGAAAACTCCTTTTCAAAGTTTGAACCAAAAAAATAAAGAGAAATTTTACGATTCTTTTTAGGAATCATTCCCTTATACTTTAAATGTTTGTATAATATATCACTATATACTTAAAAAATTTATACTGTACAAATTTTTAAAATCAAGAGAACGATTCTCTAAAAAGAACATGAGAATTCTCTATAAATATAATAAGGTTTATAATTTAAATTTTGTGAATTGTTTGAGTATTGATTTTTGCAGCGCTAATCATGGGATGCGATGTAATTCTTACGCCTTCATGATTAAGTTAAATTATTATTTATTAAAGACCAAAAGATAAGATAAACAAAGCATTGCCAGCATATCTAATCTCCAAAGATATTGGAGAATTGACTTTGGAAAGTTTTGTTAGGTGGCATAGCTTAAAAAAAAAAAAAAATTTCACAGGCAAATATTTTGTTATTGCGCTTGGAAAAAACTTACATAAATTTTGATATTCAAGATTTATGATCTTTTTATAAAATCTTACTTACATCAGTTTATGTCAAAAATTTTGTAATATTTAATTTTTTAAAAGATCTAAAGTTGATCAAAAATCAGATTTACCTAAGTCTTTTTTCATCGCGCTTTAGAAAATGACGCAAGTAAAGAAAATTAAATCAAGAATGATCGAAACGACATACATATTAATATTTTTTTTTAGGAAGCGACCTTTGAGTTAGGCCGAAAGGTCACAGCACTCTGCCAAATAGCATTGAATGTCAAGCAGATATCTTATTACTGTATATGCAAGTTGATGAACATAAATTTTGTTTATGACATGGTGTTGAATTAGATTCCTTAACATCACTTTATATTATTCAAATAAATAATTATTACCATCTATTATATTATAAATCTATTTATGTAACATGTATCATGAATACGGAAATCAAATTGACTAAATAATTCAACATATTATGTTAAATTATATTACTCAATATTATTTTACATTATTCATGTAGATAATATTATTTAAATAGATATAAATTAAGATATTTATAATACTATATCATAAATTCATTCATGTAGCATATATCATTCATACAAATGGAGATCAAAACGACTAAATACAGATGGTATGCAGAGCCATTTCGCTAAATGGACCAAAATTATCAAAAAAAAGTAAATGAATATTATGTCAACATACCAACTTGAAAACTTTGGCAGCATGTGCCCTGAGCTTGGGATTGTTTTGTGGAATTTCATCTGTGTCCCTTAGAAATGAGAACATGTCCTTTGCAGCTGGTGCCTTCTCTAGGATCCTTTACATTACATATCCATAAATTAAGTATGAACCATGAAATTTGCACATATAAATTTGCGCATATATATATATATATATAGCATGAATTCATGTTACATATGTAAAAATATTGAAATTAAAAAAATACACATTGAGCATACATTCATGCCTGATGGTATAAAGGTTTTCTTCACCAACTAAAACAAAACAAAAATCGAACAAAAAAAAAGGTGATATTATGGGAATCCAATTATTATTCGCCAATGTATCTGTTAAAGGTGTTAAAAGTATAAATCACACATCGACTAGTCAAAAAGATCATGAGCTAATTAATAAGTACCTGGACCACTCCACTTATCACCAATTAGTTTAAAGATGGAATCCCATATTCTTTAACAGGGTATCAGAACTAACCCTTAAGTGTTTTCTTATCTATTCACACATGTTTTAGGTCCTGTCCACCCTTTTCCAACGGGCTTTCTTATGTCCAACTCCTACCAACAGACTCTTTACTGTTCAACCCCTTTCAACGGGTTATCATACGTCTAACCCACGTGTAACAGGGTTCCATTTCTAATCCAAGTCACGTGTGAGAGAGGATGTTAAAGGTAGTTAGATGTATAAATCTCACATCTACCAACCAAAAAGATCCTGACCTAATTAATAAGTTTTTAGGTCACTCTTATCATCAATTGATTTTAAAATAAAAACTCATATTCTTTAACAGTATGATATTGAAACATGTGATAGCTAGTTGATTATGAAGTTTTAATTGGTTTGCAAATATTAAAAGGCAATTACTATAATAATATGTAAAGCAAAATATGGGTGAATATTTTTGGTGTAATTGAACTTACAATGTAAATAAACGAAGACTGTGTAGAGGAATATCTTGTTTCATCAGCTCCCATGACTCCTTCACGAGAGCTTCTTGCTTCTCAGTCAACACCATTTTTTGCTCCTTTCTCTGATATTTGAACCGACTGTGAAGTGTGTAAGTAACCCCCCTCTCACTTTATATTGGCCTTTTTGGGAGATAAGAATCAACGATTAGGTAGATTTAAAAAATGCTCCATATTGGGAAAGATAGGTCGTGTGGCATAGGCAAGTCTTGGATTCGTGTGGATGTGGTAGGTTTGTCAACATTAGCATCACCTCTAGGGTGGTCAGATTTTTATGTGATATGTGTATACGCTTTAAAAATTTATATTGTATAAGTTTTAAAATTAAAGAGACGATTCCTCCCCGTAATGTTAAGCATATTCCCTTTTGATGAGTTTGGAATTGAATTAGATAAAAAACATTTTTAGTCTCAAAATTTGATCAAGTGACATTTTTTTCTTTCCAAAGTTTCACAAAAAATAAATTACATCCCTCATCTTCTAAATTTCTACTGGATTAGGAAAATTCATAAAAAATAGCAAAACTTTTTGTTAAAAATTATGAGGAAGAGCATTTTTGTTGGTTTAGCCAAAAAAAAGTAAAGATAGAGGGTAATTTTTAGGATTTATCAGATAAAGAATTAAATGTTTGTTAAGATAGAGGCATATAAAGAACAAAAAATTATGTTATTTTTATATCAATTGTTCTAATAGAGTTGAAATTTAGAAAATGAGGAACGTGATTCGTTTTTGTAAAATTTGAGGATAAAAAATATCACTAGGCCAAATTTTAAGAATTAAAAGTGTTTTTACCCTTTTTTATATTTTTAAAGTCTTTCTGCAATGAAGTTTAAGCTCAAGCCCAAGAGACAAAAGTTTCGACAAGTCCAACTATAACAATTCTTTCATTTTTTAGGTCCAACGATAATTCTTGCGTAAGCATTTGTGGGGTCGAAGCAGATTTTTTTTATAATAATCATTTGTCTGTCAAACATCTGATAACTTCTTAATATAGTTTCAGCATTATGCGTTTTATCCTTAGTTACTTCATAATACACGAGAATGATTCAATTTAATTTGATTCCATGCGTATGTGATTTACCGAAAAGTTACTGTTATAATTGCATTCATCTCGACTCAATTACCGTGGCTAAATAGGATTGAACTCTTGATCTTCTTATAAAATACCATAACTAGAATCACTTAATCGAAAGAAGCAAATAAAACCAATTATATTTAGGTAAAATAAATAAATAATATATAATAGTGACCAACCAACATTTTTTCTTTGAATATAAACTACTTTTTATCTCTTGCTTTGGTCATTTAATATATATTTTTACTCGACCAATTAAACAACTTAATGACTTGCTTTTACAATGGGACTTTTGTGGTAAATCGCTCTACAAGACTTTTGTAAAACACTTTGTGACGCCTCAACCGACCTGCATTCTGAAAATTTAGCCGGACTCCAATATACTCATAAAATAAGATTTCAAACTTACATCTCAAATAATCAAATAAAAACACTACAATTTACATACATAAATTACAACTTAAATGAATTAAATGAGTCTTTATGAATTACAAACTCCAACTAATAATTTTAACCATGCTTCTGTTGCACTTCTCCAATCAAAGTATATTAAACTCGTGCTTTGTACTTGAAAAAAAATTTTATAGATGAAAACCTAGAAACTAAAATTCAATAGTTTTGCTAATACTCGTATAAAATATTTTGTTTTGAAGGAAAAAAAAAATATATTTTTAATAGTACTGGATAGAAATCAATGACTTTCAACAAGTCATTTTCAATGAATGACAGTGAAATGAAACAAATAAAAATATACACAAGTTATAAAGAAAAATTAACACGTAGCATAATTTGTTGACATTATGCAATAATGTCTTTAAACTCGGGAACTTACAAATCACTTTACCAATCTTTGTATATATATATATATATATATATATAATTGTTGCGTGCTATATATATATATATATATAGATTGTTGTTGCGTGCAATTGATAAAATTATCACTGTCTATAATAACATTCAGCTAAAATCAATTTAGATATTCAAAATATCTAGAACATTTCACTTATTTTACAACAAATAAGGTTAAACCTCTTAATCTTATCGATACAAACGTGTCAAAGTAGATTTCAAGTAAATCATTAGTCCAAATGCCCTCTCGAAACCCCCAACCACATTCGACTAAGCCTACCATATTTCACATGAAAAATTATATAAATTCTAGGCCATAATACTTAGTTCGTATACCTTCTAAATGACATTACATGTACAATTAAATAATTATGCATTACTCAATTGAAAACTATATAAATTTTAGAGGTGGGTTGCCACTTTACTTGTCATAACACCTAATTCGTTCAACTTTCAAGAGCCATGAAATTACGTGTGCAATTAAACAATAATGTGTTAATCAATTGAGATATATTTACATTGTGGGAGAGTGCAAATAGGATTAACTATTAAATAATCTAACTGTTTCATTTTAATTGTCATTTTAAATGGGTGCAAAATAATTAAGAAAGTTATTAAATTATATTAATTTTAACAAAAAAATAGTGCAAAGAATTATATTTTACATTAATATTGTCGACCACATAATTTTCCCTCTATTAGTATGAGCAAGGGCGGACCTAATGGGGCGAGGAGGGACAACCGCACCCAAGATTTTAAAAATTCTATTTCCTACCCTTGAAATTTTAAGAAGTATTATTATACTATAATAAAATATTAGATTTTATGCCCCCTAAAATTTCAAAAAATATATATAATTATTTCCCAAGTATATATTTATATAGTCTTATCCTTAAATATTTTGAAATTATATATTATTTTTCTTTAAATTTTTAAAAATTTCAATAACCCCCTCATAAAAATTACAGAGTGATTAACTTTACCCCTAAAATTTTACAAAAAAGATTATAAAATTATCTCTACAAATATATGTCTATATAGTATTGTCTCTGAGATCTAACTCGTCTATATAGTCTTGCTCCCTCCCCTCAAGGTTCAACTCCTGCGTCCGTCCTTAGATATGAGGATAAAATTCGACAAAAATTAATTGATACTTAAATGATTTTTTAATACGACATATAATTTAATAAAAGATAAATTATTTAAATTGACAGATAAAATGAAAGCAGAAGCGAGTAATGAACTCGTGTTTTCTTTTGTATAAAATAACCAACAAAAATAAAAAATCAACCAACTTGTTACATATCGTTTATCCATGTCACGTTAGAAACTCCAGTTGTGGACAAAAAGTCCACAGTCCACACCAATAAATAAAAATTGTATAATTGCGCCACCTTCTCAAATCGCAATTTTTAAGTTATAATTTGAAAAAATTCTACAATTTTTTTTTAAAAATTAATTTTTTGTATTTTAAATATTATTATAATATATTATATTATTTATTTTAAATATTTATATTATACAAATTTTTAAAATTAAAAAAATAATTACCGTAAAATTCTTCCATAATTTGTACTACTAACAAAATTCTTGAATTTGTGGTTCCCAAGTTTAACATCTGAAATCCCGCAGAATTATCCTTAACTCCTGTAAGAACACCAAAAAAAAGTAGTAAAAAACTTGCACACCTCGTATTCTGGGAAACTGAGAGATTCTGATCATTTGCCGCTGGTGATTGGTTATATAACATTCTTGTAGTGCAAGAAGACACTTTTATGGGGAAGACAAAAGGGATCCGCTTATAACTATATAATCCAATTAATATTTTAACGCCCCTTTTCCATCACTTTCCTCAGATCTTAGCTTTTACTTTTTCCAATTCTCTCCGTCTGAGTGTCTGGTATTTATTTATTTTCCCTTTCGGCTCACAAAGAGGAAATACTTGATTTTTATCCAATGCTTTGCTATTTTTTGCATTCACATTAATTTGTCAAAAAATTTGGAATTATTTATAAGATTATAAATTTAAATTAAAGTTAATTTACGTAAAAAAAAATTATATTAAATTATCAATTTCTGATTTTACATAATTGATCGAATTTTTTTTTTCTTTTCATAGATTTAATGACAAGTGAGATGTCCTTTCTCACATGTACTTTGATCAATTTAGTAATGTTCTTGGATAGTAATTCTCCCAATTAATAATAATTTCAATTATGATTGTTCGAGAACAAGCAATAATTTATTGAAATATAAATTAGAAAAAACATTATCATATCACATGGCCACCGATTTGGAATAAAAATTAAAAATTTAAATTCACATGATTGACTCGGAATCAGTCTATATCTCTCTTTACACAAGTATAGTATAACTTTGGTACACCTACCATTCAATAGGTTTGAGTGTTTTATTGATTCTAGATAAAAGGTTAGAATTAGCACTCCATACAAGCTGTAAAATTTTGGATTAAAAATTTTTTCACTTGAATGCAGATTCTTGTAATTTATGTTAGATAAGAATCATCTTTTACAGTTTATGTTCAGAACAATTTATTTTTATTTTTTTTTTTTAAATATCAGTGAAATAAATTTAAAAGTCCTCGGGCATCAATCCACCTTGTAAATAATATTTTACGTTCTCACTAAATAACATATATATTCATGAAACTCTTAACACAAAATTTCATAATTAAACTGAATTTACAGCTTAATTATAGAGGATTAAAAATATTTTCTAGAATTAATTATATTGCCATTATCACATACTATATGAGTCCCCTTTAGGCTTTAACTATATTCCTGAGCACGTGAATGTTGTAATCATGAACTATAAATAATAGTAGGGCATTAATTTATGGTAATTAATTCAATTAATTATATATGGCCACCATTTTTATACCTTCTGTCTATAGTATGTGAGCTGCAGAGCTGCAGGCTCTTTAATTATTCCGTCAAAATTAAGATACGCAAAGTAACTTATGGTTTAAGCTCTACTAAAAAGCGGCTTCTTCTTTAATAGCTTAATTGTGATTCTCTGATCATAAAATGTGTTAATCTTGTTTTTAATTATAGGTAATCTACTTTTTTTTCCTTGTTAATCAGCAGTGAGGACACGTAAGATTGAAGCTTAATTACTCAACCTTCATACTTATAAGGGATGGGAAAAGCAATTTTAAGATCACTTACCAAAATCACTCAACGTGGTAAAATTATATTGAATTATCGATTCTTTGATTTTAGATTTTTGGTCAAATTCATTCCTTCATTCGTTTTGTCACTTTGTATAAATGCACTGAGATGATAATAAAATTTGTATATATACAGCCTTTTGCCAAGGTGAAATTTGATTAAATAATACATTATACAAATATATAGGTCAAATTTGATCAAAAAAGAAAAGGCATTAACAAATTAATAAACATGTATACAGCATTTTGTGAGTGTGAAATTTGATTAAATACATTATACAAATGTATAGGTCAAATTTGATAAGAAAGAAAAAGTATTAACATATTTCTTCATGAGTCGAGTATACAAGTGAATACCTTTTTTAATTTTCTTTATTTCGTTTTGTTTTATGTTATTTAATATTCTGGGTGTAGTGTTATACTGTTAGTTACTCATGGGATATTAAAAAATGAGAGACATTTGGTCCAGAAATATTATAGCTAGATAGATCATATTAATTATCCTATCTGTCGGGGGATATTATTGGTTCATCCCATAAAAATATTTACATTAATGTCAGAAATTACTTAGTAACATGTTGACTATTTTTTAAAAAAATTCACGTCCTGTCACAGTAATTTCATAGTACGAGGACTGAGGCATCAGTTATATCATACTAGTAGTTCATTCTAATTTTCCGGCTTCACCTTTTTTTTTTTTTCTTACAAGATGATTTATAGTAATCTCTGCTTATTTCTTAATAATTTAAAACTATAAACCTTAGGTTACAAATAAAGTATAGTTTTAACATTTAGATTACACTTCATTGTCTTTACGACTTTACTGTTATGGAAGAAATAAAAAATTATATAGAGAGAGAAAGAAGAGCAAGAACAAACACATAAAGGGTGAAATTCATTTTTTTTTTTTTATCTGAAAGATGGTGAACTCTAAAATCTGAATGGATTAGAATAGTCAATATTTTGTTAGTTTTTTCCTACATGATGTATAAATGGATTTTGAATTAATTGGCCAGGTGTATGCTTATCCATCTACTTGTTAAAATTAAGTCAAAATTCAACAGCTTAGGGTGCTTTTTCAAAGAACAAAAACCTTCAAAACCGGTTTGATTCCATGGAAACACTTGTAAAATTCAAATTTACATGTTGAAAAAAAAATCAAGTGATCAATGCTAGGTCATGTTAGACTTTTTTTTATTATTTTTTAATGAATTCTAGAAGAAATTCGAGCAAGTTTATAAAGATAAAGAAATGTAGGCCGCCATGTGAACTCGTGCTACTGCTACGGCGACTCCAATTATTGTCTCAAATCCCAATTCGGATGCACCAATTTCTTTGGGAATCGCGAACGAACAAGTAATAGTGTCCTCGGATACTGCTTTTTTTTTTTTTTTGGATAATAAAAAGTTGAGAGGACTCCTCATTCTCTCGGGTGGGTGAGAACAGGATACTGATATATATTTTAACAATTTACACTAATTCTTATTAATTGTATCTAGAGATTAAAAATAATTAAAAAAAATTTATATGATTTAAACATATTTCATTAATTTACCAATTGCTCGAGGGATTAAGGGTACTAAAAATTTTATCATTTAAATTAGTCGTATTATGTGAAACTTGATTGTCTTTACTGTATGATCTAAGTCTCATTCTCAACTCTTGGATGCAAAATTAGCAAGAGATCACTAACATATTATAATAGAATAGATTAGAAATAAACTCGATACGTTTAATCTTTATAAATAATTATGGATCCCAAATCATACAATAACAAGTAATCTTCACCAACTTAAGCATGTATTAGGTGACAGTACATGACATATTAGAGTGCCTAATTTTGTCAGTTTTAGTAAGGACAAAAAGGTGTCTATCAAATTCTCTCTCTATGTGGGCGTGCAGTACGTATGAGGAATACTTTAAAATGAAAATGAAGTTTGTCAATCCAAAGCCGTGTCTGTCACTCAACGATAACGTCAAAAATGATGGTGCATCATCAACCTAATTCTAACATTCTCACAAAGAAAATACATCTTAATTAATTAATGTAGCTGTATTTCATTCATATTAATCAATTAGTAGGTTGATTCCATCTAAAATTCGCATCCTCCCTCCTTCAAACAAAGGCAACCAACCACACATCTACCTTGTATATATTCTTCTCTTTAATTTCCCTCCTCAATTATACTAACTAGCAGTATCTAAAAAAAATAAAAAGATAGATAGCTAATATAAATTGATCGTATTGACTTTATTCCAACAATTATTATTTAAGATATTATCTAAAATATTAATTATTGGAATAATTATTATTGTAGCATTTTTTTGATACGGTGTATTGGAGATAAAAGAATATAGTAAAACATATTATTAAATGATTATAAAATATTATTTAAAAAATAACGAAAATTATTATGTCCAATCATGTCATCCTAATTAGATCCAAATTACACCAAAACATCAATATAATATTATAAATAAAAACATGAATTTTGAATCAAATAATTTTTCTTTTAACATATAAAAACGTGATATACATACATAATTGATAATAATTCTTTCAGCTATGGCTTTGTCATAAATTTCTTAACAAAGCAGTATAAGAAATTAATCAGGTGGGCATAGAAAATTTCTCAGCATTGAATCATAATTTACACAAGACACCTCTTTTTTACGACACCACCACCGGTAACAGATTTCGACACCACCTCGAACTGCAGGAAAAAAGATTCAACCTCTTCCCGTCCGACGACGGACTCAAAAAATTCAGATAACTTCCTCTTGCATGAGGAGGAAGCAACCC
This sequence comes from Cinchona pubescens, assembly GCA_025175665.1. Taxonomy (NCBI): domain Eukaryota; kingdom Viridiplantae; phylum Streptophyta; class Magnoliopsida; order Gentianales; family Rubiaceae; genus Cinchona; species Cinchona pubescens. The sequence continues at coordinate 2,089,393 of JANKKI010000258.1, read as the reverse complement.
TTCTTGGCTTCTTTGGGGCAGGTGGGCAGCTGAGAATTTTCGGGATCATATTTTCAGCAAATTTTGGTGTACGATACACCCTTCTTCTTCTTCTTCTTCATTGATGTTGGTGCTTTCTTGTGACTGAATAATCATGCCAATTTGGTCATCATCTTCAATATTATCTGAAGATTGTGAAATCTTGACGTTTAAAGCTGTTGGTACTCGAATTTCGAGCAATTCTTGGCGTAATTCTAGATCTGTTGACATGGTTTTGTGGGTTTTTTTTTTTTTTTTTTTTAAAGGAATTGGAGGGAAAGATGAAAGAAGAAGAATGGAAGAGATAATTATAGAGAGTGATTAGGGAATCAGGAAATGTGTGTATATGTATGGGTGGGGAAAAGAATAGGAGAGGCGTGCGTTGGAAGGTAATTGAGAGTGAGAAAAGGTCTTCGTAGGAATTCTTTAATCTTACACAACTATTAGTATTGGTAGAACAACTTTTCTAACGTCTACTTCAAGCTGTCTTCACTTGCCTCCAAATGTAACTGTCTGTCTTCTCCCACCTTTCTTCACAAACCTTTTTCTCTTGTTTTACATTAATTGGCCATTTTTTCTTTTTGGGGATATAAGAAAAATTCCAGAAGGACCCACAACGCGTCATCATACATTGGATCTTTTAGTCTAGAATAAATCGCATATGATCTATATTAGTAATGTAACTTGTTGTAAACAGAGAGAGGTTAAAAGTAACATTAATTCTGTAAATCGAGTGCATCTAAAAATAGTCTTTACACGTACAAGTGTACAGCAAGAGGTGACATTCAATTCTGCAGTTTTTACTGTGAAGATTGTGAGTTTATGATGAGTTGCATGTTAGAGCATTTATTTGGTGAGAATTCGTCATCTGAATTCATCACCATTTTGATTCATTTATGCTATGTGTTGTAATTCTGCAAGGCTAAAGATAGAAGGAATATAATTGCAAGAACACTACCGGGACAAGTTACCTAGGTTAGTGCGTTTTTATGGTAATTTTGAGCTGTAAACAGAGGAGCGTGAAACAATGTTCATTTAATCTGCTATAGTCCTAGTACGTCTTTCATGGTAATTTTGAGCTGTAAATAGTGAAGAGGGTGAGATACTTTACCACTATTTTATTTTATATTACAATATATCTATATAAAATGACAAAATAATAAAATTACTTATGTGTTGTTAAATAAAAGAAAGAACGAAATCGACTAAATATTAGTAACAAAATCTGCATCTGCCACTGAATGCAAACGAAATTCAACCAAATATCAATGACAAAGTAAAAATATGTCATTAGATCTGCTGAAAAAAAATAAATCCAACAAAATATATAAAATCAAGAAATTTGTTATTCAATAAAATTTTGTCATACAAATATTAATATTTAACAAATGATTCCAAATTTATAATTTCGTAAACTATTTTCCGTAAGTACTATGAAATGACAAACTGCATCTACTGAAGGGATTTATGGCACACATTGTAGGGCTTCTTAACCACGCCAGGAAAGAAAAGACATCCAATCTAGGATCTGAATTTCATGGTTTTCACTTTTTGGAATTTCCATGTGATGATGGAACTTGGAAGTTTATAACTTCCGTTAAGAAACAATGCTCAAAAAGTTTATAGCAACATTGGGTACAACCATCATTATTACATGGGCTCTAAGAAAGCCGGTGAATAAATCAATAAGATCAATGGCAACAATTTTTTCTGGGGTAATATTTTACATAAAAAAAAAAAGAAATTAAATTCAAAATATTTGTGAGATTTTAATCCAGAATCTTTGTATAGAGCTCCCTATAGGTTATCTTTATCAATTTCAATGAAACCCAAAATTTAACTTGAGTGCAAGAGATCACCTTCTCAGTAAACTAAAGTAGTTTTACTTAAGATTGAGAAGTACTTTTACAGTGTTGTTATGGAACTATGTCATTATACTTAAAATTGGGCAAGAGACACAAATGGTCCTCGTTCTTTTCTTTTCTTTTTTTTATTGAGGCAATTTGGTCCCTATCAAGTAGTACCGCCACAATTATTAAAATTTTCACCCAAATAGTTGCTCATATAAGGGAAAGTCGGTCATTTAACATTTAATAAAGCAATATAAGTATTTGTTCAATTAAAAGTGACAAAAAAATAAAAAAAAATAAAGAACCAAATTAAACAAACACTTATATTACCTTTTCAGAAAAATAAGCATCACAAATTGTCCCAATTTGGTTTCTTCATTTTGTCTAAATATGTAATCGAGTAAGAACTTGTATTGTCATTTCAAAAATGATAAATAACTAAAGCCCAATGATTTGGGCACTCCAAAATGAGCTTTAGGTACTCCACTCTTGTGCATTCTTTTTGTCAGGTTCAAAAATTAAATTGTCTTAATTTAAAGTTAAGAGACCAATACTGAATTAGTAAAAAAGTTCAGAGATTATTTGTGTCCTTCTTCCAAAAAAAAAAAAGGCTAATAAATCTTAGTGAGTCGGTGTCTTTTTTGACCTGTGAGTAATACTTAAAGTCACCAATAAGAGTGTCTAATGAATAAACAACACCAAGAAGACATACTACTTGCTCTTTCTGTCCATAAAGATCTTATCTTTACTCAATTACATTTATGCTTAATTCACAGTCTGAAATTGTAATGCTCTTTTGATGCTTATTTTGACTTCATATCCACAAACTCCTAGGCAGAGAATTGAACATAAGTTTACCTTAAGACCACCTTTGGCATTTTCTTGTTTAATACTCCCACTTTACCTCAAGACCTTCTTTGGCATTTTCTTGTTTAATACTCCCACTCTTTTCTGTGCCTTTTTTCACTATAAAACTAGCATAGGATTCCATCGTGGAGTCTTCCATACGCCTATCTACCATATCTCTCACTATTAAATAAATAAAGCATGAATAATTGAGCCTTAAATATATATATATATATATATGTTTTGGTCGGGTTTACCGAATACCCTCCCCATGTCCACCTCATCAATGAATCTTTCCACGTGAATTGTCCCCTTTGCTTATCAACTTGGTTTTCACCAATTACACAACTTCATTATGTGCTAGGATGAATACATATGTATCCTAATTCAAACATCAAATACTTGTGTGGACTATTATGTATGCATCGGAATCTCACAATATAAAATATTTCTTAAGTGAGTTTTACAAATGGGTCTACGAAGGAGCCCACATCTTCTTCACAGCATAAGTAAGCCTTAAATGAGTTTCACTGTTGGGGATCCATGAGGAAGTCCACGTCTTCTGTAAATCGTGTCCATTGTAGAATTTGTTTAATATAAATCATTTTGGATTAGAACACGATATTAATAAAACTATTAAATTACATTAATTTTACAAAAAAAAAATGATAGTTTGAAGTAATTATTACTCATTAAATTTTTTAACTGCATAATTCTCATTTTTCATCATTAAGGGTAAAGTTAAACAAATATCATTTAATATTTTTTTAAGCTCTTAAAATAACGGATAATTTAGAATAAAATAAATTATCTAAAATGATAAATAAAATAGAACAGATGGAGTACAAACATACAATCACGCTTTGTTTTATGCAATGCTACTATTACCCCTCTAGCTTAGGCAAGATCATCAATTTCATTTTACTTAATTCTTGACATCATCATTTAATTTGTATTATTAGGCCTTGGACCTCAGACTCATACCCAATTAATGCCTGCTGATTAGATGATAGGCAGTCATTATGTGTTTCTGGACATCATCCTTATCCCCATAATTCCATGTTCACTGTTTATCTCATGGAATATTGGCATGTGTTTCGTAACAACTAATAATTGCAGGGGTGAATTTCATGCCACCCCCTTATAATTGCATTTTACTGTGTAACAATGATTGTGAGCTACGTTTGCATCTTCTTGTTTTTATGTCATTCCAAGAATTTTTAATTAAAGAAGCAGCAAGTCTGCCAATCCTACCATTCCAAGTTAGGAATGGTAGAAAAATGATAGTATCATAAATTATTTTTGTATATGTAGTTTGTATCTTCATGAATCCTTATAATCACAAATTTTTTTGGTTTTTCTTCTCTTCTCTTTTTTTAGTAATTTCTAATTAATTTCAGTGGATAGAATGTCTAGCCCACTTTATTCCTTGCCTCGAGATTGCTTAAGACCTTTTCTCTCATTCTTTTTGATATCCTCCTTTTGTTACATAATCTTGGGAACCAATTAATCACAAAACAACCCCAAAAGAAACATAAAACAGAAGTCCTCACAATCTTATGTAACATTAAACTATGTTACTGACTCACTAAAGGCAGCAAATAAAAGTAGGGGGGGACAATATCCTTCCTTTGACCAGTTCCAACCTTGGGGATCACCCTATAGTATGCCATACAATAGTGTATGAAGAATTAAGAGCATAATAGGCACAACCGTCCCTAAGATTCTGAAATTTGCTATGTTACCTTTTAGATGAAGAAATTTGTTAGTTCTATTCTTATAAACAATGATTTTTATTTTTTTTTGGTTCTTTTCGAAATTTGATTCAAGTATTAAATATTATATTACATACTAGAAGAAAATCCTACCTGTTACGACATACATTATTTTGGAGGTTACAGGATACAACTATTTTGTGACATTTACCGTCTAATATTTATGACTTAAATTATTTTACAAGTCGCAAATATAACTATATATTTTGTGGCGCTATGTACACTTAAATACAAATAACAAAAGTTAATAATTACAAATCACAAATAATGGTATGACCTCTATCTATAGATCACAATTAGTTTTGTAATTTTGTAAACATTGATGAAAAACTTCTGAAATGGCGCCAATTTTAAAAATCGTTTTTGTTTAGTGCTGATTTCAAATGGGTATTCAGGCAAGAGGACACTCACATTCAGTGAATGCAAGATCAAGAATGCGAGTTCAGATAAAACTCACATTCGCGTGATATCACATTTGTGAAATGCGAGGTCAGGTAATACCATAACTTAGCATCTCATTGAAGTTTGTTGCAGGAACAATTAGGCTCCCTCTCATTACAAATGCGAAATATTACTTGACATCGCATTTCACAAATGCGAGGTCAGGCGAATTGTTTTAAAATTATTTTACAGCAAAAATTATAAAAAATTAAAATAATTTTTGCAATTTAAAAAAATTCCACTGCCTCACATTTGTTGAATGTGATGTCAAAAAATATTTCCTTTTTTTTAATTTAATTTTACCTGAACTAATATTTTTGACCTCGCATTCAACAAATACGAGTTTTCCTTACCTGAATATCTATTTCAAATCAACACTCAAAAAGAACGATTTTTAAATAGGCATAATGTCAGAATTTTCTCATACAGTGACTCTCATTTTAAGAGTCACAAAATTATTTGTGACTCATATTTTAGTTTTTTCTGACTTGTATTGATAATTATAAATCATCATTTTTCTTGTAATGGTATTTGAAAACCTTTGACACTAGAAAACTATTAACTCGGTAATAAGAGAAATTAGAGGGAAAAGGGGGGAAGAATTACGTTAGCTAATGCATCGAACAAAACATATTTTCGATCTTCAGATTGTGTTGCAAAAGGCAAGGAAGCTTAATTAATGTGTGGGCTTCTCCTTTCAGCTTTTGCTGGCTCCAAAGGTTGTAAACCAGCTGTGAGATGTTGTACTAAACTAGAGCCATTTAAGTACTTTTTGGTGCTTTTCACCTTCAAATCCTTATGTCTACCAATACCAATATTGTCAATTTCGTTACAAATTGATTTGATAGCAGGAAATTAATCATGTTACCATACCAGAAAAACGTTGATACATTCATGCAAGAACTTTAATGTCCTAAATATAATGCATTCGTCAATAAAAATAATAATAATAATTGTAATTAAAATGAAAATCATAAACTCTATTATCGGTGTGAGTTTATATCATTCATCCTCATTTAGTTTGAATAAAAAATAGATTTCATTATATTGATAAGTTAATCAATTTAAAACTCAAACCACAAATAGAGGATGACAGTGAATATTTTCTACCACTTTCATTCTCATAGAATGATTCACATAGTAATTAACCAAATAACATCTATAAATATCATTGACCTTATTCCCATTCTTTCTCCTCATAACTATACCCATAAACCAAACATCTCCTAAATCTCATTCCCGAATCTCATCTTGTAAAAAGGAAGATAATGCATACCATATAGACTAAATAATTCCATACTTTTCTTAATTAGTAGGTGGACTAACAGATCTAAGTGACCGGAGCAACGTAATCACAAAGCAAAAGATCCCAGAATGGTCACCCTTGGACTCTTGCATAACACTGCAAAAGTGGAAAAGTGAAGAGGGATGTTCCTTAAATAGTTTGTGTTGATGCTAATTTTCAGTTGGGGTTAAGTTCAAGAACATATTCGTTAGGGTTTGGTGTACTCACATTGCTCAAGTCAATAATGTTAGACATAAGCAAATTTCAAGAGAGAATTTAGAACCAAAAATATAGAAGTGTGTTGAGAATTGTCATCTTTCGTTTTTAACAGGACAGGCCAATCTACGGGTTGAAATTAATTATCTAGTTTATTTAAGCATGTGTCGGCTAATAGGATAAAATTATCAAAATATCGCCTACAAAGCCCGTGCCCGGAATCACGTGCTAACCCCTTAGTGTTTCATTTTGGCATCATCAATTTGGTTATAGAAGTTTCGCAGGGAGAATAGGGAACAAAAGGATATCTTTTGTGGAGAGAAACCATTTAGCTCATGTGCTGATGATCTTCTGCTTTAGATAAAACCATTGTAGCACTATAATAAATTAAATATTTGTAGGTTTATTGACTGCTAAGAGCGTCTCCCATGAAAAAATCAAAATTATCACGATTGACCAAACTGACAATTCACATATCAAATAGAGATGGCGAGTTCTTCATTGGATACAAGGCTAACTTACAAAAACTTGCGGCTGTTTAACTGAGAAGCAAAAGCAGATTTCCTCCGAACCATACCTACACTTATTTGATCCAGCTTAATCTGCAGCTCAGGGGAAGCTGCACGGATAGACCAGTTCCTAAATGATATCCATCCCACAAGGGCCTCTTCTACCTTATTTTTAGGATTACATATAAAGTACTGTATAAATTAGGGTCTAAAGTAACAAGTATATGTCAGAGAAATTCTTGGATGGACCGGTCCATGACACTATTCCATGGACCCCTTGGTCTTGAATCAGCCACATCACCCAGTTTTGGGTGATGTGGCTGATTCAAGACCAAGGGATTCATGCACTATTGCATGGATCTGGTCTACCTAAGAATCTCCCGTATATGTCATAATAGCACAATAGCAAATTTCCTGAACACATTATCACAAGCTCAACACCCTGCATATACTCTCAAAGGCAACTAGAATTAAAAAATTAAAAATTAAAAATAAAAAAAGCCCAAGAATCTTATTCAGTCCAAAACGTCACGAAAGCAATAACAATTGCCTTAAAGAATGCCAAAAGTGAATTGGTTTCAGATCCAGCAGGCTTCTCTGACGTCTTTTCCCTTGCTTCGCTGCAAAAGGAAAAACCCAACAACGTAAAACTGAATGACCAGTAGATAGAAGGTGGGGGAGGTGGGGTGAAAATGCACATTTAGCATTTTCCTGAAAATTGCTGCATGATATGGAACTGCATGCAAAATGTCTAGGATGGATTACCAGGAATACTTGCAGGTTAATTCTATCTAACTGTGAATTGCTCCCTCTCTTGGAGCTGCTGCTGTCTTCAACACAAGTTTTTACGTTGTTGAGATGATCGCTGATTGGTTGGAGCATTCACAGGCTGCAAAAGAATGCAGAAAAAATAGCACAACCTAACTCAAAAGAATGCAGAAAAAATAGCCCAACCTAACAGGATAGAGGTGAAATGTTCAACAACTATGATATGCAATAGTTAAATCCAAGAGTAGCACCGTCCATGGTTTTCCGTATTAAGCCACCCTAACTAATGCACTCTTGCTGAATCCCAACCAAATTGTGACCCTTCCATCATGGCAAATTATAAACTTCAAGTTGCAATCAATCTTTAAATTATCTTGATTAGAAATTAATAAACTAGTCCAGAAAAGTTCATTCGATGTTCAAGTTGTGACAACTCAGAGAAAATTTAATCAGCAAGATAACCACTAAAGGCCAATAAGTAGCAGTTGTACTCTACCAAATTGCAAGATCAGGATAACTTCATACTGGCTATGCTCACAATTCCCTGGTAAACCAATAGCAATCAGAAACTAAAGGTTTAAGGTCTAAATGTCATCACCCTTTTAACCTGGCAGTGTTACTGTACTGTTATTCCCTTTCTTTTCTGTACTAACATAAAAACAGGGAAGGGTGGCGGTGGGGTTGAAGGAAGAAAGAGAATGACATCATTTTTATTTTCTTTATAAAATCTACAGTTCTTGAAAGAAACACCTTATGTCTTGATTATGACTCCATGCGTTTCAATAGACCAAGATTAAAAACCAAGTTCATCCCTTCTCTTTCTAATGAACTGAAATTGCTCTCGAGTTCTTAAGTTTCTTTCTATTTCGAGTTTTGACATGTTGAACAGAGATACTTTTGTTGATATTTTCTGAGGGAAAAGGAAAATGAAAATTTTATCCATCCAATTTTGAAGCTGTGCATACACAAAAAGAATTGCGGCACCAATTCCATCATCACCAGTCTGTTACCTGACAGGCGAATGTCATGCTGCTGTTTTTTGACTAATAAATCATCAACTCCATATGCCTATGTTATCAGGACAATTGTTTTTCAGATGATATCCCAGGTACATGCAACATGTAATAAGTTTCAAATATCCACAGATTAGAGCTCCAATTCTTGTGTCTCTCTTTAATGTGCAGCATCAATACACCTGATCTTATGACCTCATTTGTACTTCCATCACAACGCCTCTGAAATGAACTCCATCAATCAGGAATTAGGGAGCAGGGAGAACCATCTTTATATACACAAAGATGACGCACAACCCAAAGTCATTATCAATCTTATTCAGAACTAGAAGAGTTCAGCTATTTTATACCATAAATCTTGGACCCAAAAAACAATCACATTATATGTATGCCATAGAAATCAACCGGAACTTATCCATGTGCATTAGGTATATTAAATACTTAAAAACAAGCAAAATACCTTTGTTTCAGCGACATCTTTAATATCAAGTGCAAGAGTTTCTTTGGTTGTAGAGCAATTTGACATTTCCAATGATGGATTCCCAACATTTAGGCTGGCCGTCATACCCACTGGTTCACTCTTCTTTTTTGGAGATGAACCAGCAACATCTGCACCAACTTCGACATTCATAAAGCTAGAATTGTTCTCCAAAACTTGTACTCTGTCCTGTTCAATTCCATTTAACTTCAGAGTTCTAGTTTCTTGACTTTCTTCTACTGATTTTCCTTCCAACCCATCAAATTTCTTGCCAACTTGATGCAGTGGAAATTTTTCGACTACTATGTCAGGTTTCACACAACTTCTACCTGCATCTGATGCATCAAATTGCTTACTTCCACCTTTCTCAACATCTGGGCTATCTTCTCCTACATCCACTCTGGATACTGGTAATCCATATTCATTGTTATCTCCCACTGCCTGAGCAATCATATTGACTTCTTCACTGACCAATTTAGACAAGACAGATGCCTATGCTCAGAAAAATCTCCATTAGAATGTAGAACTTGTTTTTCAATATTTTCCTGATGTTGTTCCTGAGCAATTTCCTGATGAAGTATAGACATGGAACTACTTAGAATTGGTTCATTAGATTCTTCATTCTCATCATCAGTTACCTGACCGCCATGGCCAATTAATTCATTATCAAACTTCTCACAATCAGGTCCTTGGAACTGCCCACCCAAATTTGGAAGGTGTTCATCAGTGGTGCCTTCATGAGGATAGGTTCCAGTTTCAGTTATACATTCTTTATCAGATCCTATACCATCTTTAACTGTCTCAATTACAACATTAACTACTTGCTCAATATGTAATCTCTGATGCTCAGAACCAAAGGATTGTCCATTAGAGTTTTCAACAAGTTCTTCATCACTACCATGATTTTGTTTGGACAAAGTATGAGATATAGTACTTGTTTCATCTAATGGTGTCAAACTTCTTTGAGGTTCGATTGGAAATGCATCACTAACGGATAATGCTCCAAAATATTTTCGTAGCTCTGCTCTTCTGAAGAAAATTTAGCTGGACCTAACACTCTGTTTTCCTGAATAATTTCCCGAACTGTGTAAAAAGAACCACCAACTTCTTTGTGTGTAAGATTCAACGATGGAAAATTTCCGCTATTTGAGTTTGATATCTGTAAGATAAGATGACAACGAGTACAATTAGTCAAATATATGAGCCAAACACCTGAAAGTCCGCAGCCCGTAGAAAATCAACAATCTAAGAGACCAATTGAAACAAGTTCTTTTTACTTATCTGTTTATTTAAAAGGAAGTTATATCTGTTACGTGTTATTGGGCCTTCTCACCCCAAAAGCTAGCTCAAAAAGTGAGGTTTTCCCTTGCACTTGTAAACCGACACCTAGCCCCTCCCTCAATCGATGCAGAATAAACCCAACAATATCTTCATCAAATTTTCATTCCAGGCAGAAGAAAAGGAGGTCAGAAGAAAGGGAAGTAAAAGATATTCAGAGATTCAATTCTTCCCTTATCCTTTTGACTGTCCAGGTAAAGAGGGTCAAGCAAACTAACATAGATTAATTCTAGTCCACAAACAACAAAAGGTGGGAAAAAGAAAAGAGATTTCTCAGTTTTACACTCTTCACCATTCATTCAGACATCATTGCTGAAGACTAATCTCTGCTACTCAAGGACCAGATGAAAAAAGTTTACATGCTATAACTCAATCACCCTTCTTATTCTAAAAGAGAAGAGTATGAATGTAGAAAAGAAAAACACCCAGACATGCACAAACAAAAGACCATTGCAATGTAGATAAAAGAGTTTCCTACAACAAATTTTAGAAAAATGAGAGAAAGTTTGAAAATGTTACTTTTTTATAAAGACTCAACCATTGTCTTCCTCTCCTCTTTTGAACACCTTATCCTTGCCTTTTTCCCTCCAGAGTTGTTACACGTAGCAAGAGCAAATGTTTGCCCAGCCCATCCACCTATTGTCGCATGCATCATCATCTTTATGAAAAAATTGGTCAGCAGTGCCAAGAATGTAAATCTACAAACAAGAAACTACAAAACTGAGCGCTAACACTTGCTTCTTGGAAAACTTAGGGATCTTTGCACGTTGGGGAACATATAGTATATGTCTATACATACATCTACTGTAGGTAATAACAAAGATTTTCAGTTGATAGCTTTTCGGGGGCAACAAGCAACACAGAAGATTGCAAGGGAAATTTTAGCAGCATGTAAATGTCACATAATCTTAAGACCAAATGAACCGTAAACTTTATGTCTCTGTGGCATCATACAGATCCTATTTTACGGTTGAATGGGCAAAAGGACGGAAACATCAGAGAGCATTACCATCATTTATAACTCCATTTTATTACCTCTTTGGCTCTTTTTCCTAACAATGTCAATGATTCGACACAAAATAGGCATAGTAACCAACTAGCATTGTGCTCAAGCCCACTAATAAAACTCGTGAAACAAACAAATTGAGAAATTTTCATATCTTTGTAGCTCCCCTATTTGCTTGCCCCCCAAAAACCCACCTAAAAAATAGCTCAAACGAGAATTTTCCCATTACCTTTACAGCATTCAAGACAAAAATTAAAAATAATAATAATAAATTAAAAAAAAAATCATAATTTGAGTTGCTAATTTCCCCACATTCCAGCAACTAACGAAGAACTGCATAATAGAGGGACCTCGATTTTGAAAGCCCTTCTCAATTTGACAAATGAAAATAACAAAATATTAAGAAGAAATCGTTGTTTAAAAAAAGAAAAAAAAAGAAAAAGAGGGTGCTGGGTATACAGCAAAGCATAAACAACTATTGATCAAAAACCAAAAAAAAATAGGGAGCTGAAAAGGAGGAAGCATGAAGAAGACAAAGCACATAAATAAAGAAAGAAATGAGTGCTTAGTGGAATTGGGTTTTTACTTGAGTCTGAGTGAGTTGGTTTGGAGATTTGAAGAGCAAAGAAGAAGAGTAGGAGCCGAGCCTAGCCTAGCCTAGCATAGCAGGTGAGGCAGTAGAGGGTTTTGGAGCCCCATACAGTATTGCAGTACTACAATTTACTGCTGTGCTTTGGCCAACATTCTGCTATTCCACTATTCCAGTGGCAGTGGCAGTGGAGACAAATTTTGGTGTAGGCGGGCAGGTTTCGGACCGAGTCCCATACCATACATTTCTTAGTTCAAAACTCTGGGCATCAACCAGTGATAGTGATACGAATTGATGTAGGAAGTTTTGGACTAAGAATCTCATTTATTTAAAAATTTCTTAATTTTAGTATTATTAGTAACTTGAGCTTTGGGGGTCTTATTTTAAATTATTTTATTATTAGTATTTAGTATTTTTCGTCCTATAATTCTTGTCATTTTTAGAAATTTAATTTTATAAAAATAGTGTGTTAATAAATGATATTTATTTAAATCTTATTAATTTAATGGTTCGAATTCAAATTTGAATGGTATAATACTTGTCCCCACTGCAAGACAGAAGGCTAAAAATAGAAAAGTAGTGATGATTAGCATACTTTAAATATGACAAATAATATTATAAGACAAACAAAATGACAAATATGACACTTTTAATAAAAATGGAGAATTTAACCGTGATAAAAGTCTAAAATAGTAAAAGGATGTTGGAAAATAGTACAAAACTAATATTTGAAATTTACATTTTTTTTAGATAATTAACATTGACTATCCTATATTTCACATATATTATATCTCAATAAGTTGTAGTATTTATTCAAAATAATAGTCCTATGACTGTCAAAATTGAGCCGAGCCTATTGGTATATATGCCCTCATTAGTGTAAAAAATTTCATATACAATTGGTATAAGAAAGACTAATCTACAATAAAACGAGTGAGAAAATAACCCAATAAAAGAAAATGAAGTAAAGAATCTCCCGTGTTTAATTGTCCATTTGGATTGTGTTTTCTTCAATGAATTTATTTTCCAAAAAAATATTACGGTAAAACATGTAAAGCCTAATCAAAAGGTAAGTAAGACGCATGACAATTTTCCAAAAAAATGTAAATCTAAACCATTAAAATAGTCATTATTTATAAAATTATTTAAAATAAATAATGTAACAACTTGTTGGATCTACTATGAGTGAAATAAAAAAATTATTAGAAAATATATTTAAAAATTAATAACAAAATATTATTCAAAAAAACAACAAATAATGGTAACAATCCCAATTCCGCTGGTTGAAAAGCAATTTGTATAATCACATCAAATTTTTTCTCTTTTCGCTTTTCATGTTTCAAGTAGCCTTAGTCAAGTAATATTTAAATGTGTTAAACATTAATTAGATAGTAGAAAATTCTATGATTTCATGACGGTACCATCCCATTGTATTTTAAAAATTTATACAGTACTGATGATACTATAATTTGTATCCTACATGTCTTTAGATATTTGTGTAATAATAATTACGTGGCCACCTCATTAGGAGCATTTATGTAATTAGATCTCCTGCCTAGTTGGCGGCTCAGACATCTCTCACCATTATTTGTAAATATGGGATCTTTGATCAGCCTTACTTGGAATTTCAACTCAATACAATTGCTCCATTTCTATCTCTATTTTCTCACTTTCTCTCTCTAAAATTTTTTGAATCCCATCAATTGGCGCTATCTGTAGAAAAAAAAATGAGCTGAAGAGCTCAAAAAGCAGAAAAAATAAAATAGCCGATGAGTTTGGTAATAAAAGAAAGAAAGAAAGGTTGAGACCTAGTGTTCCTCTCTCAAAATGATGAGCCGTTTTGACCTGCCGAAGTGCTTCAGAGGTTCGGATCGTGTTTGTAAAAGAAAAAAAAAAGTAGATAAAACGAAAAAACATGAGTGCTAGAAAGAGTGAGACCTATTGGTCCCCCATCAGAAAGATGAGCTACTCTATCCCGCCGAAATGCTTAAAAGGTCTGGATCAAATTCCAACAAAAAATAAAAAGCAAATGATATGAAAAAAAAAAAAAAAATGAGTGCTAGAAGATCTGAGACCTAATTGTCCCCCCTCAGAATGATGAGCCACTCCGTCCTGCCAAAATGCTTAAGATGTTCGAATTAGGTTCGAAAAAGAAAGAAAAGAAAATAAAACCAAAAAAGCATGATTATTAGGAGGCTGAGACGTAGTAGTTCCCCCTCAAAATGATGAGCCACTCCAACCAGCCGAATTACTTAAGAGGTACGGATCATGTTCGAAAAAGGAAATGAAACAAAAAAAGCATGAGTGCTAGGGGGTTGAAACCTAGTGGTCCTTCCTCAGAATAATAAGCCGCTCTGACTTGTCGAAATGTTTAAGAGGTCTGGATCCAGTTCGAAAAAGAAAGAAAAAGCAAATGAAACGAAAAAAGCATGAGTATTAGGAGGGTGAGACGTATTGGTCCCTTCTCAGAATGATGAGCTGCTCCTACCTGTCAAAGTGTTTAAAAGGTCCGGATCAAGTTTGAAAAAGAAAGAAAAAGCAAATGAAACGAAAAAAGCATGAGTGCCATAGGACTATGAGTCGCTCCGACCCGTCAAAGTGCTCAAGAGGTCCAGATCAGACTTGAAAAAAGAAAGAAAAAGCAAATAAAACGAAAAAAAAAAAAAGCATGAGTGCTAGGAGGGCTAAAACCTAGTGGTCTCCTCTCATAATGATGAGCCATTTTGACCCGTCAAAATGTTTAAGAGGTCCGGATCAGGTTCGAAAAAGAAAGAAAAAATAAATGAAACGAAAGAAGTATGAGTATTACGAGGAGCAAAACCTAGTGGTTCTCCCTCAAAATAATAAACTGCTTGACCCACTGAAGTGCTAAAGAGGTCCAGATCAGGTTAATAGGAACTAATTCTTCCCAATTACTGTGAATAAGAATTTTAAAGTTTTTAGTATTATGAAGATCCTCAGGGTCATTAAAGTTTAACTATAAAAGATGTTTAAGAACATTCCATGCATGATTACAGAGTGTTATAAATACTTTATACTTGAGAATTTTTTAAATTAAAATAGGTAAGTTTTGTACTTAGACCATTCTCTGGTTGAGTTTTGAGCCATTGTGGGGTGAAGACAAAAAAGCAAGGAATAAAGGAAAGCATAAAAGTAAAGTCATGCAAATGACAGCAGAATTGAAGAATTGATATTTTATCGATAACAAAAGCCTAATTAGTAATTATTACAAGCAAGCCTACAGTTATTACAATAGAAGTCACTAAGTTTGAGGCTGGGCTGCTGAAGTAAGACTTTCACCGCCAAAGCACATTGAGTGGGATCAGAGAAGGCACTTGGTTGGGCAGGCTCACAAGAAGGCTCGACTTTATCATTTTTTTAATTAACTCCAAGAAGTGGAGCATGTGCCTTAAAGTCTTGCTTCCATTTTTTTAATCACCTCATTATTCACGGAGGTGTTATATGGAAGACCGACGTATAGGTCAAGATTTTCACCAAGTGATAGCAGGCCATAGTGAAATCCATTACAAAAACTTGTCTAATAAACTCTTTAAGCATCTGATCTACTTCTTCCGAGGCCACAAACTCAATCTTGCCTCTAATTTTCAACTTTTTCTCCCTAGAAATGAATTTTGCCTCAGTCGGTTGGGCTCTTCTTGGAGTTGAAGGATTCTGTCTTGTCTCTGTCTGCAACATCAACACTGAGGGTCTTCTTTTCTAATTTAGATTGGTGAAGCTTTTCTTTAAGTTCATCCATCAGAGCTTTCCACTCTCCGTACTTCTTGTCAAATTCAATGTTACACTTCATTTCATTAGCCTTCACAGCTTTCTTTATTTTTTTGGCTAGTCTCACATTTTACATGGGCCACCTCTTACCTCATAGCAGCCATTTCTGAGGCAAAATTTGACTCCCTCTTCGTAATAACAAGAAGAATGGTAACAACTTGCAAGATTTGTGTGAACATGGACCAGAGAATAAAAAGCGTAAGAGGGGGATGAATGGATAGAAGAAATAGTATTGGCTAACATTTAATAAACTGACGTGAAGTTCATCTATCCTCTACTGTGGAGTCAATCTCTTTACATAGGTTACATCCTGAGACACAGCGATGAACTTTGCATGTTCTTGTGACACCTTGGAAAATTGAGATCTATTATTTATGTCTATGGTGGAGTTGACCTATGAAGCGAGTGCTCTTAGAATGGATAGGCTCGGCATTGAATCTATTTATCTTTAGGACTAGGGTAGATCTTGAGATACTGCCAACATCCTTTCCTCCTCAGGGATAGGCTTCTTACTTCTTATATAAAAACATGGTGCATGTAATAAGTGCTTGTTATTTGAACACATGTGTAAGCATTTAAAAGTCTAGGGGAGGAATTACTTACTATATAAAGTGAGGAATTGTTTGGAAAGGGGTAAATTTTTAGCACTTTGGCCAGCAACTCCGGTCACCAAACTTAAGATGGGAGAAGAGGTCCCCACAGGTGCACTAATGGAGGGGTTTGGTTCTTGAGAGTTTGAAGGGCTGAAATGGTAGAGGCTAGGTTTCTCCTTTCCTCTTTGTCCTTTTCAGAATTGACCCCAAGGTCCGAGGCGCTGATGGAACGACTCTTCTTCCTTGTTGATCGAGCTGGACTAGCTTGCGTCCTGTAACCACAACCACTGTGACTGTTTGACTACTGGATACTGGGTCACTTGTAGTAGAAGTTAAATCAATAAAAGTATCCACTGGAATGGCATCAATTGCAGCAGCGATTGACTCACTAGTTATTGCGAGAGTTGATTGGCTTGAGGAGCTGGTCCCACTAGCTAGAGTAGTTGGGACAAAGCTTCACTAGAAAGCACTCAAATCTACATAAATAAAAGCTAGAAGAATAGTTAGTTCAGATAAGAACAATATAGTAATAATAAGCACATACAACAAAGTGAAGTTCAGCGTTGGGCCAACCTTTTACACGGTCATAGTCCTCTGGAACTGTGTGACCAGGGAATAGACCACCAGGCTAGCACATTGTTAGAAAGGATGACTGGTTAGTTATGATAGTCTATCCTAAGGGTAGCGTTAATCAACTTTTTGGCGTCATCAAAATCTGGAAATGCTACATTTTTAGCCTTTAGAGCTTCCTTGACTAAGTTCCAAGGCCTCCAAGGCATTGTTGGGTCAAGGTATCGAACAAAAAAGAAGGACTTCTTCCTTCAATCATGGATAGAAGAAGGGTTACCCAAGATTAGCTATCATGGATAGAAGAAGGGTTACCCAAGATTAGCTGCTTCCTTGCAGCTCGGGGAGAAACGTAAAAAGTTCGTGGGTCGGAGATAACTTCAACATCATTCTAAAGGTCTCTAGTGAGAGGGAAACTTCATGTAATTTACATAAAATACAAAATTCATCTATCACTCTAATTGCATTAGGAGTCAGTGAGATATTCTTATATTCCAACGCTCTGATAATTGAACTAAGAGAGAAGCTATGGAGAGTTTTAAACCTACTTCAAGTTGCTTTTGATATATGGTTAGATAGCTAGGAAGAGGTAGGTGGCCTCGGTCCTTGGCTGAAGGAAACCTAATATGTACATTCTTATGGAATCGATATATGTCCCTAGGAATCTTAATATCCTTGGTCTCAAGGATGTTTGAGGTATCTAAAGTCTGAAGTTTGGGATAATCGTTTACAAAAGGTTCGAATGACGATGGTTCCCCTAGAAAATAAATTCAGGAGAGCTGTGGCAAGAAGAGCCTCGTCATGGGGGTTTATAGGGAAAGGGGGTTAATAGCTTTTCAATCATTGTTTTGAAAAAATTTGGAATAAAAACTTGAAAGACAGACTTAAAAGGGGGTGAAAGGTTGCAATTGAGTTAACTGGGGCATAAAGCAGGGAACTTTGGGAAAATTACTCGGATTGGAGAAAAGAAAATGTTGAAACTATTGGAGGATAGTAAGTTAGAATGTAAATACCCTGGTGTATTGGGCCAAATAGGTCCTCAAAAAGGGTGAAAAAAGGGAAGTAATTACATAGATTGGACTGGATTGATCAAGAGATTGAACCAGGGCGGTCAAGAAGTATGGATAGTTGGGTTGTGAAAAAAGAAAAGAGAAAAATAACTGCATTAACGTGGCTGTGTTGAACGAGGGAGTAACAATATTAAGTGTGATGACATGTGTTAATGTAGGTGTGAACCTGGGAATAATTGCATTAAATATGGAGCGTGGGAAACGAATTTGTGGTCTGTAGTAAATTCATTTAAGGCAAATATAGGGAAATGAAGTAGCATATTTTTCATCCAGAAAAAATAATTATGAGAAGTGTTTAAACAACATAATCCAATTGTCAGAAATGTGAATACGAAGGGATTGAGGGTGATAATTGAAGGGACATTTGGTGGAAAAGAGCTGAAAAATTTTCGCAAATAAGAGAAACTTCGAACATTAAATTCATCGAATGATTGAATCAAGGGAATCAATGATTTGAGCTTTGGCTTGAAAAAAGAGTTCTAAAATGGGGCTTCAAGAATATCTAGTGGTTAAGAGGTTCGGCTTGCACAGACAAGATCTTGACTAGTGCAAGTAAAATCATGATCTTGGGGCCCAACTCTAACTTGGAAAAAAGAAACAAAGTCTTTGGATCATAGAAAGCTTCAGAGCTTTGGCTTATGAAAGTTGGCATCTCAAGAGCCTCGGTTCGGGGACTCCAAATTAAGTAACCTTGAAGCTGCAACTTAGGTCCTCATCGAAACATAACCAAGAAGCTCCAAATAGGGACTTCATTAATAATTATTAGCTCAGCTATGTGGCAATGCTCAGCCTCTAGCTGAGAGGATTAATGATGATACTATAATTAGTATCCTATATGTCCTTAGATATTTGTGTAATAACACTGATGTGGCCAACTCATTAGGAGTATTTGTGTAATTAGATCTCGTATCTAACTAGCTATGTAATAGCTGGTATATCTCTCACCATTATTTATAAATTAGATGGATTCCCGTTCGTTGCATGGGAATTTATATTGGAAAATATCCTTTATTTTTAAATTTGGAAAAAATAATTTATTGATTTAGATTTTTTTATAAGTCAAGATCAATTCATTGTAAAATCTGAAAAAAAAAGAAGTTAAGTACTTAAAATGTATCTTTATTGGTTTTAATGTTTAACTAAATTCAAATTGAATTCATAGTGAATGATAATAATAGGCTACTTCAAAATTTCTTTTTTTCTTCTTTCTAGAACTGTTTGTCCCCAAATTTCTAATAGCAAGTAAAATTTATAACAGAAGTAAATAATTGATATTGTTTTATATGTAATTTATATTTAATTTTTCAAGAAATTCATTTTTTTGACGATTTTCATCATTTGGAGTCAGAGTTGAACTCAAGAGTATCAATTAAAAGAATTATCTGTGCTAAATTTGATCCCGCTCGTTGCAAAATAAATTGTTGAGATAAAAGTATCTAATTTATTGTGGGAGAAAGTCTATACAGGATAAAATTTCGAAGTAATTGAACATATATACGGTATGTAGTGATACGATTAATAAATAACTACCTATTTAAGAGTAGGATTAAAATAAACTTATCTTGAAAAATTTTTAATTTAGTATGAACATGAGCCAAATTTAGGAGAAACACTGAAATGCAGGTTGGAGTAATAACACCCCTATTAATCACTTTCTTCATATTAGTCAATCTGCATATACCTATATAATCAACCTTGTATAGTAAATTATCAGAAACCAAAAATAAGGATATAACACGGAAACCTAATAAGGAGGTGTTTGGTTACACATGAATCAATCAAATCATAATTGGTAATATCATTCCCTTACTTGTTTGGTTTAACATAAATGGGTTTCATTATGTTAATAAGTTACTCACTTAAAACTAATGAAAGTAGGTATTTTAACACTTTATTTACAATGATTTAGTGTTCAACCAAACACCATCTATGGGTATCATTAACTTTGATTCCCATTCCCCCCTCTCATACCCATAAACCAAACACCTCCTAAGTTTACAAATGATCAATCAAATAAGGGTAAAAATATTTCATGACAAAAGTTATGGTAAGACACTTAAAACTAAAGCAATTATTTTAGATTATTATATTATTTAAAATAGAGCCTTGAAAAACAATTATTTTATATTGTAAAGTAAAAAAATAAATGAAATACTGTTATAGTAGAGAAATATATAATAGAATATAAAACAAAATTAGATAACGTACCATGTAATGAAACTGCATAATGCTTGTGAAACATAAGCAAAATAAAATTAAAAAATAGATTAGAAAATGATTGGAAACTGAAATACTATAACAGACTCGAACCCAGTAATACTAATTATCAAGGTATTTAATAAATTAGTGGAATTGGAAAAATAATAAATGAGCCATCTAATTATTGGTATGTAAATTTAATGTGATAGCAACATAAAAAACGAATGAATTCGAAGTTCTTGATTCTTATAAGCAAAAGATTAGATACGATATGGTTTTGTTTATAAATTCTATTTTCCAAAAAGAAAAGATAAGATAAAAATCAGTTTGTTAGTAGAAATTTAGAGTTTCGATAGAGTTTAAATAGGAAAAGAAGTTGACAAAAAGTTTAATTATGATTTAGAATTGTAATTATCATCATTTATTGATTAATTTCAAATTGTCTTAGTTTGACTATATTATGTAGGATAAGAAGTGAAAAAACTTTTGAATATCTAAATATTTCAAATAAAAATGATATTATCCTTTAAGATAATAAATCAATATTTATATTCTTAGATTTTCAAATAAATAATATCTTGTTAGTCCTATAAATCCACAGATAATTTAAAAACCTTGCACACATGGCTAATATATATATATATATATTATTTTGATTAAAAAATATTATTGAAAAAATATTAATATTTTAAAAAGTAAAAATAATAAACATTAGATCGTCCTAAAAAAAATCCTCAAATCGCCCATTAGCTGTAAATTAAAAAAAAAAGGAACAATTATCATCAAAACTTGGTTAATCACATAAAGAACAACCAAAGGAAAAAACAATTTTCGTCAAAAGTAATGATCTAAAAGTAAATAAAAGGGATCGATTAACATCCCAACCCCTACTCAAATAAGAATGGACTCGAAAATGACCTAAATGAATGAATAGTTTATATGCTGAAAAGGTAAATCAATAAAATAAAAGGCTTTAGATGAAAGTGTAGGGAAACTAAATTAATATATATGGAAACTCCACCATTTAACATAACAGCAATATAAATTTTCGTATGCCAATTACAACAAATACAAACATATAATTTCATAAAACCTAGGGAAGAAATATATCAGACTACTAATCTATCGGTTGAGAACAATTCTTTTATAATTATAAGAAAATCATTAGTATAAAAATCAATTCCACAAATGATGCAATTCGAGGAGTATAAAGCAAGAATACCATAAGATAATTTTAAATTTAAAATATACCAAAAATAAAGATTAAATCATTAACGTGACATAATCAACCAAGTGTAACGAAAAAGTCTAAATACTTTACTCAATCATTGAATTAATAACAAAATTATACAATCATTTTCAATAATCCATGTCTAAAGAATTTTAGAGATAAAAAACTCAACATTAGGCCGGTCAATGGGTCGGGTCTAAGACTTGGACCCGTTTATCCGGGTCGGGATCTATAGCAAATTTTGATTATTCGGATTCGATCCGGACCCGTTTAGCTATTATAATAAACGGGTCGGATCTGAATCTTGGTGTTTCGATCCGATTAAGACCCATATCCAATTGTATAAGGTAAAATATTTAATATATAATAAAATTATTGTATATTAGTGTTATTTTATATGTATATATACATATGTATTGTGTAAATTGCCCATGTAATTTATATAATGTATAATACATACATAAAAATTAATTATGAACTCAATACTTTTGTATAATTAAAAAAAAAAAAGAAAAAAATTCGATAAGTTGTAGTAGTTTTATATATAATTTTAAAAGTTATAAAAAAATTATTAAGACCCGGATCCGGATTCGACAAGACCTAACGGATCCGAGTATGGATCTACTTTTGTAGACCCGTCGAAAATTCGGATCCGATTATATTAATCGGATCCGGGTTTAGATATGCTAGATCCGACTCAAATCCGACCCGTTTACAGGCTTACTCAACATATTACAGCTTAATCAATATTTGTGTTAATACTCCACTAATCATTCATGAAGAATCCACAAGTTATCCTTTTTCCTATACAAATGATATTGATACCCGTACACACGATTTAAAAAAAAAAAGAATAAGCACAAATAAATAATAATCAATACCTACAATCACTTTATCCAAAATAACCTAAAAAAACTTAAATACTTACTTCTTTTCTCCTTATTTGACTTCAGTACTATGACCATGTTGAGGCAAAAAAATGATAAGAGCTGCTTTCACCACAACTGAAATTCCATTGCCACCATATTTTCTTGAGTTACGATGCACCAAATTACCCATCCAACCCAACAAAAATATCAAAAATTTGATTAAAAAATATTTTGTTATGAAAAGTTTTAACCTTTTCTTATAAAAAACCATCTTAACACCAACCAAAGAATAAAAAACAAAAAACTAAACAAACAAACAACAAAAATCATCAAACATTTGTCAAGAACAAAAATTTGAATGTTAACACTCGTGTTTTACTATTTCAAATCTTGTAGTATTATCTATATTTAAGTATGTTACATAACTCCGTGTATCCTTAACATCAGAAAAATTATTAAAAATTATTACTATACAATCTCTCCTATTATGAAATTCGTGACGTAAATATATAAATAGTAATACTTATTTGTGAAATACTATCCATTCCAAAAACATTCATAACGGGTTCTTGATTTCTTTGACAACCTGCATGATTATTGGACCCAAAAAAAAAAGAATAAATCAAGATACAAAATTCTAAATCAAGAATCTTGCAATAAATTTTTTTGAGAATATTGAGCAAAAATAAATAGCACCCTATGTTTTAATGCAATTCAAAATAGTAGATAATTGCTTGTAGATTTATGATCTTTATAAGAAGAGAGGGGGAAAAAAGATGCAAATAATAGATGATAATGATATGGTGTTTTTGAATTTGTACATTGAAAATAATTGAGAAGATAACTTTCGTATGAGATATGAATTGAGATTTTTTTTTTTTTTATATTGAAAAAAGAGAAAGAGAGAAAGAAGATGACCTTTTGAGTTTGTGAAGAGATGGATGGATGAGTGGATTGAGAGGGGAATTGAAATTTAAAAAAAAAAATTGAAAAAAAAGAGATAGAGAGATATTTAGAAAGATGAATATGGATTGAGAAGGGTTAGTATAGCAACAAACTAATTTGTAGGGGAGAAGAGAGAGATGGAAGAGTGTGGAAGAAATTTGTTGAAAGCTTTATTGCTGTAAGTGTAAATCACTTCTCAATCGGATTGTGCCAAACTGCCACCTAGAAAAATAGATTAGAGAGATAATAAACACGTTAACTTTATTATATTTAGGGAAAATCGCTGAAATAGTCCTTAAACTTTTTTACTTTAGCTAAAATAGTCCCTCAACTTTTTTTGTAGCCAGAATGGTCCTCTAACTTTTATTTTTTAGCCAAGATAGTCCTTTCATGTGAAATTTATAAAATTTAAAAAAAAAAAATTATGGTGACTACACCATAAAAAGACTTTTTTGGCTAAAAATAAAAGTTAAAGGACTATTCTGGCTAAAAAAAAAATTAAAAGACTATTCTAGCTAAAAAGAAAGTTGAAAGACTATTCTGGACAAAGTGAAAAGTTCTCGTTACTATTTTCTTAATTTGTCCCTTATATTTATATATGATAGAAAGTCCTTGAGCCTTAAGTAAAACTTCAACTCAATTCAATTTCTCTATTTTGCTTTCTATTTTTCCACTCTCTCTATGCAAATTTATGAATAATATTAAGTACAAAAACTTGTCTAAAATAATTCCCTCAATAGAATTATAAAATTGTCAGTATGTCCTTTTTTGACATATCATTTGGTCCTTTACAAATGCTACCTGCTGACCGTTTGTTAAATAATTAGAATATCCCGATAAAAGTGGTTTGCAAGCACTTCTTTCTGACATTGTAAGAACAATCCAGTACACCAAATTTTCCTTATCAAGAACGAGTAAAATATTTCCATAATTTTGACAGTATCAGTCCAATGGTGGGCTTAATTTAACTTTCCACCCCTTAATGATGTGATGATCATTTTAGTATTACATCTCACAAGTGTGAGAATGAGAGCAGAATTTTCAAAAGAATGCATCATTATTGCAGTGGATATATACATTTCAAAGAATACAATTGTAATAGCACACTGCTACTGTGTCTTCAAAGAATTCCTGTCAAAATCAGTTTACCTCTAGATCTGGATAATCTCGAGGTTGTGCAATGTATATTCTGTTTGCTATGGGAGCTACAAAATTGCTGATGTGTCATTCTAGCTAACTTGCTCTTGATATGCCTCCTGCTACCTCCGTTTAATTGACTCGGTAAGGTCAGAAGAATAAGTCAGTTCCAACAACCATGATGCTGTTAAGGAACAATCACACTGATCTTTTATCTGCAAAGTCCCTTCGAATCCTCATACTGAGAAGAAAAAACCATCACCAGATTTACGACAAAAGCCATCAGAAATTCCAATAAAATTATAACTCTTCGTGCTGAGATCTACAGCTTTAATCTTCCAAGTGTCTTCTGCTTGTATCCATATTTCATCCTCTCAAGTAGTTTCTCTCTTGTTTTCCTCTTCTTGTCCATCTTCAGCCTATATCTTTCTTCTCTCTCACGCTCATATACACCTTGCCAGTAAACTTATCCCCCGTTAATGGCCATAACCACATTTCATATGGATGATCATTATCATCTGCAGCTTCTGCTAGGTCTTCATCCATACTTTTCAATAACGAGATGTTGAAGTACTTCACCCACATAAATCCATTCCGTTGTTCAATAGGATGTTGTTCTTCCAGCAAACCTGAATGAGGATCAATGTAGACCATCCTACGTGCACTATGATATGCCCAGATGTTGACCAGAAGTTCCAAAACCCGACAATAACAATGCTGCTTCTGGTAAAAATGAACAATTTCAACATAAGAAATATTTGCTTTGTCATTTTATTGATACAAATAATTCAGCCCATACATACCTCCAACATTGAAGACCCCAATAAACAACTAGTCACCTTGCTGGAATTTACATGCATATAATCGAGAGAATCCACAAATATCCTAGTATTACGAGGAATTTCCAGTCAGATAACAAAATGCAGGTATCTAACCACCCACCTTAGCTGTGGCATCTTATTCATGATATATTACAAACTTGCACATCTTATTCATGATATCAAACTTAAAAAATAGTTAAAGCAATATGTTGGTTTCAAGGTAATTACCGGGAAAACATAATAAATTCCATAAAAGAAGGGGTTGGCATGACCCAGCTGTGTAGAGCCGACCAACGCCCTCCATCTTCAGGCATGGGTGGAAGATGCTTCTATATGCGACGGTAATCCATACATTCTACGAAATGCATCCTCAAAAGCAGTTCTGCACAAATTTAGAATCATAGGAAGGAAATGAATATAAGCAATACAACCTTGAGACACTTTCTAGCTCCAATAATTTACTGATTGGCATCATAAAAAAGCCACCCTAATGTCTTGGAAGATAGCAGACTATGCTAAATGATCATACTAACCTTACTAGCATTTTAAGAAGAAAAGATTATTTCATCTTGTAAGAAAATTTAGCATCCTCCTAAAGGGAGAAGTATTTACAATTCAAAAAAAAAAAAAAAAATCTCTTTAAGAAACAGCATACGTCATATATAGAAAATCATGTGTTGATCTTCCAGTTGACTTACTAATTTATATTGAAACTGGTGCATCTGAGAGATAGTCCAAAAGGCAAAACCTACCAACAGTCCTCGAGCTGTCTACCCACTTAACTAGTAGCAAAACTAAAATGTAGCTGTTGCTAGAAAGCACTTATAATTGATTATTAAAAAGGTATCAAATATTTGCTTAAATGATCTATATTTGACAAGTATCAAGGTAAATTACACATTCTGGAGGAATAATCTCATACAGCATGAGCACAGGTATCATCCTAGGAGTAACTGCTCATGAATGTGAATTATTTAGTCTAAACTCTAAAGAAGACAGGCATAACTTAGTTTACATCTTTAGATATCCAGTTTAGATTTTACTCAAACTAATAACTTGGAAAACATGATGAATAGAAAAACCCTATGCATCATATGGTTGTGTTCATCTTTAATAATTCTGTGTGTGTGTGTGTGTGTGTGAGAGAGAGAGAGAGACTATGGTTAATGGGATTCCAGATAGGGAGAAAATATAATTTTAGAGGCTAGCTGAGGTCTTAGTTTCCAGTCACACCATTAAAGGATACAAGAAACTACAAAAATGCAGCAAAACAAAGGATCAAGGAAAATTAATTCACAGCCTATTCATGACTTTGAGAAATTTCCTTGTCTAACATATTTTGAATGCTAATTTAACTACCACTTGCTAGCTCCAATTTTCGATTTTAATTGGTTTTACAGTCTCTATAAAATTACACTTGGGTCAAATCAGGTTTCGATTACATCAGGTCATTTACTACTCATGGTCCATTTTAAATTTCTGAAGCCTGTGGCTAATGATAGTTAGAAGTTGAAATATGTCTAAAGTAAAAAGCTTTCAGAACTTTTTAAACTTCTGTTCGATTGTTTCTTGCAACAAAAAAACCCTAGTTCTAAAGCTTATGGAATCCAAGTAGAATCCTAGAGATATTCTTCTTCGCCTTCCCCTTTTGTCCTTATAAAATAGTGAATAGAATCTTTATGCCAAATGCCAATAATTTTTTTGCTTAAAAAATTCCCTACTTTGAATTCCAATAATCCTCCAAAATAATTCATAGTCTGAGGAAAAGTGAAACCCAAAATGCCACCCGGATGATCATTCCTCTCCTAGTGACTAAAACCACTGGTTTGCCAAAAACCACACAGTAGGACCCAGTCACTTCTTTTCTTTTGTTCTCCAACTCTAATTCATACTAAAGACAGCAAAAACTCGAGCCATCCTGCATCAAAGGGTCCTTGTACAGTTTTGACAGGATAAGCACTTCAAGGTTTTGAATACCAACTTCAGAAATATTAGATGGAACACTGAGATTTTCGTAAATCATGGGTTTCCTCATTCTATTATCAGATCAGATAAACTACAAACTAAATGAACTCGCTACTTGCTTTGGAACATAATCATGGGCCTTCTCATTCATTTATTTAATAGCTCAAGTCCGGGCACGAAGAACAATGTTCAATACCAATTACAAGAACAGCAAAAAAATGTATAACTCCAAAATGAACATGAAAGCCATTTTAAGGGACCTTAGAAGGAGCAAAGATGAATACTGCTCAAAATCACAAAAGACAAACAAAAAGTTGAGACCGACCCCTGGATCGCTAGGAAAATATTAAAATTTCTCTTGCTCATAGATCTTTCTCATTTGTTTTGAACTATATTTTGGTCTAAAATCAGACTATCAGAGTTAAGTATCAAAGCACGCTAAGACACAGAATTTAACATTATCTCTAGTTCTGTCCAGACAAGATGAACAGCAAAGTAGAAACAAGCAAAACTCTTACCTGCAGTTTCCTCCATTTAAAATGTCACACATGGACCAAAAAGTAAGCACATCATTACTTCCCATAAATCCACCATCCATGTCCAACTTTGCCCAAAAGTATATGACATCTCCTTTGGTGTTTTTGTGTACTACTTCTTCCAGAACCTGCTCGGCTTTTGTAGATAGGGTTGCCTGGTATACATGTAGGCCACGAAGACAATCAGATGAAATGAAGAATAATATCCTTTTTTCTAGAATACAAAGTAGACCAATTTATAGAAATGGAAGATCCCTTCTATCTTGCAACACCTTAGCAGGTACTAGAACCTCTATTTTGTGTATGAAATTTAATTAATTATATCTGAAACAGGCAATGTGGGTCAGAATAACATAATTCCTCCTATATACACGAGGAAATTTACGGCATACCTTCCTCCCAGCTGCACGCCAAGACTGAAAACCTATCCAAGGTCGCTTATGAATGTTATCAACCCCATTTGCAATTGAAAAAATGCCTCCAATCTCACAGAGTATGTCTCGGAAGTACGTATCATTGAGGACTGGCAGCCGAGTAACTGCATCGACATCATCCGACCTTGATCTTCTAGCTCGAGTAGACTGGGGAGATTTATCAACATTAGAACTAATCAGCTACACAACTTACAAGGAAAATACAGCCAAGAGGAGAAAAGAAGGGGATCACTAGAAATTTGCAGTTGTATAAAGCAAATCTAAAAATCAGCTATTTCCACTAGAAGAAAGTTTCTAGTGTAGGAAAAATCGTAACACTTTAAGAAAATCATAATGCTTTAAGATAATCCCTACACGGGTGTTTCTTCACACAAGGATGCAGGAACAGATGATGTAAAGCTTTAAGAAAATATTTATATTCTTCATTCAAAAATTACACTTCCAGTAAAAAATAACTGTTGAAAGAAAACCAGAAGACATGGTTCAGAGGAACTTACAAGACTCAACCCACGGTACAGTGAACCATGGTGCAGAAACTGCCAAGCCCCAGCTCCATGGTAAATTTCATAAATGCACAGAGGCTGCCCAGTCCTTTCCAGCTCTCCTTCATCCCTCTCATTCATTTCAAACTTAAGCTTTTCAGATTTACGAGCATTACGGTATAATTCATCCCAATCACCAATCTGTTTCTCCATTCTTTCCTCTATCTGTGTTGATCACAAGAATGCTCTATTCAGCTGTAATTCAAAATTCAAACAATCTGGCAGAAAACAGAAACTAGATATCAAGAAATATGCAATGTACAGCAGAAGAATGGTCAATACCTCCTCTGTTTCTAGAGTCTCTAGCTCCTCAGAACTTTCCATTTCCCTCAAAATATCCCAATCTATCTCCGTAGGAAAATCCTCTCCCATAGCTTCGGAATTATCACCAGAGACATTTTTCAAGGGAACTAGATTGGCCATGTCTTCTTCAATGTTGTACACAACACTCGAAATTATCCCATAACCACCGGTATGTGGATTTGCAATGTTACCAGCTTTTCTATCCATTTCTTTCTGGAAGAAGTTCCACTCCCATGAACTCTGCTTAAGCTGTGAAGTGTTTCCTGGCAGAAACACATCCGATGGGAAATTGAAGACATTCTCAAGCAATTTTGAATAACTAGTTATGCAGTCTGATGCTAGCATATTTTTTGCTCGCAGCCTTCCAGAGGAAGCAATAGAATGAGCAAATTTAGAGAGTTTGCCTTCTGATATCAGAAGTGCGAAAGCTTTTACAAGTGCATCAGCATTATGTTTTGCAATGATAAGTCCTTGGACCCTATCAGCAACCTGGAGATTTAGAAGCTTCATTAAAGAACTAAAGAACTACACTGACTATATTTATAATAATAAAAAAAAAAAACTACCCCTCCCACCCACCTACCCTCTAGTGACACAAACCCATAACCAATAGGTTATAGGGAAGCGTCTTACCACCTAGGTTGCACTTCGTTATCATATTTATAATAGTTAAGTTAATCAATTGCATATACATGAAAAAGGTGCAGAACCCACATATCTCTTTATGACAGAATGTTCTGGTGCAATGACAGGTATCCCGAAGGACATGGCTCGTGTCAGTAAAGGAGGAAAACCCTGCTCATCTTGGGAAGAACAGTAGAGCACAATGTCAGCCATCAATATCAAACCATTCACGTCACCATGAATGCCATAGTGCCTGAGAGATCCTTGATAGAGCCCCAAACGAGTAGTAACATCCTGAGAAGGATTCATACAATCATATGTAATTCAGACTTCACAGCTCCTTCCTCACCTCTCTCTCTCTCTCTCTCTCTCTCTCTGTGGCACTAAATAAAAGTTTAGATAGTTGTAGGGATTGTCAGACTAGAAACATGCTTTGTCAGAACTTTTTATTTTAGTATAATTAAATGACTATGAAGAAGTGTGGAACTAGCATTCTAGAAAAGAAAAACAATGCACAGGGGTACTTGAGCTCAAAAGGAAAAATAAAATACTAGACCACTTTATTTGCCATCTTTTATGGAACGAAAACCAGGAAGACCATTAAACAAAGAAGAACTCATAAGACAGTATTCTCCACAGCAGTGAATAAAATGCTAACATATGATATAGAGATATCCTTCAACAAGCAATTTTTATCATGACAAAACATGCATTATCTTTTCTCAAAGTCTCGATTTGCATGCAAAAACAAATATGTCAAACACTCCAATCAACTACCTTATGAAGTACAATCAATTCTACCTGTCCAACAAAGCATCATCATATTGACGGCTGGAGTTTCCACATGCGAAGACAAACTTGAAGGTCTCCTGGCCACCTTCTCTCCCAGCATAATTGAGTAAGAGAGGCTCCAAATCATGCATTGCCACAGCATAATCCCATGATAGCTCATCATAGAAAAAGGAGCTTCCAATAACCAAAACCAGCAGATCATCTTTGTCAAAACCATTCTCCTTCCTTAATAACAATTTGGAATGTGTCTTAGAGTACCTTTCTGCTGCCCAAACATCTACTGGTGATCCAGGAATTACAAAGAAGTTTCCAGTGTCAAGCACACTATATAACATCTGATACAGGAAGGTAATATTAATCGAGCATGAGGAAGCACACCATACAGAATTTCATATAAAATGTGCCTAAGAGAACCTAAAATAGTTCCTATTCCAAACAAAATAGAAGGATGGAATTTACCGGCAAAGAATAATCAGGAAAGACAACAACATTAGCTCTGAGAAAAGTATTCCTCCAATGAGATATGATATGTTCCCATTGACTGCTATCATACACTTGAAGACGATTTGCAAGGGTATCCTCTTGAATTATCCATATGAGTGGAATAGAGCAGAAAGGCTCCTGCATAAGGCTGCAAAAATATAAAACTCACACACAGCATCTCAATCAATTGGCTTCAGCATAGAGGACATAAATTTGTGTTATCCCATAACGTGCATGCAAGTACCAAAGGGGCAAAGAACACTCAATCCACTAATAATGTTACACTTTTCTACTTTAAAGAAACGAACTTAAAGTAGTCAGTATCTTCTATTGTAGTGCTTTAGTTTGGGATTTAGTGGAATACCATGTTAAGATTAGGCATACAAAGCACTAAGTGATGTTTTCTCAAAAACTTGTCGGGTGTTGACAAAGTTAAAAATCAATCCAAGTGTCATTATGGGACAAAAGGAACATATTACAAGGATTAATAAACTTGAGCTTGGGACAAAGTGAGACATTTTGCCCGTGTACATCTACAATGGACCTGACCCATGCAGAATTGGTCAAACCCTTCAAATTTTAGTCCATTCTACATTTTACTTTTTTCAATCAGTACAGACACTGAAAAGCATACTTGAAAGTGTACAATAAACAATAATTTACAAGCAGTGAAGAACTGCAGGGTGATAGGTTAAAGCTATGCTACAACAGAAGAATTGCGAGATTGAGGAGAATAAGTAAAGAAGAAAAAGATCAAGGAAACAGCAGTAGTTCTAACATCTCCTGTAGCTTTTAGAACTAGTTCTAGAAGGTATCTATGTAACCTTTTTCCTTTTATTTGCAACATTTGCTTAGTCTGTTAGTTAATAAGCACGCTAGAACCTGATGTTATGCTAGATGCCTAGTCAACAATGTGGCTTTTATAATATGTTAGGTCTACTTTCCTCTTCAGTCAAAGTACTCATATAATAAAACCAGAAACTTGTCTTAAGAGTGAAAAGGAGCATCTTCTTGGCCTGATGCATGCTTCACTTTCAGAATCCCAACCTTTGGAAACAGATTCCTCTTCTATCTTTCATAAATTAAGCACAACTTAGCAGTAAGAACTCATTGACCAGAACCTAGCTTATGATAATAAATGATACAGTTCAAAAGTGATGGGAACTAAAATTAATTCATTAGTTTTCATATGTCAAGAACACCTATACCTTGAAATGGCATCCTTTGCTTCAAGAGAATCTGCTATAATACCTTCAAAACTGCAGTAATGGATAACCATATTCATCAGTACCAATTAAAGGACTAACTGACATTCTAATTCAGGGACAAGTTGCTATTATCTTTTTAGAGTAAATACAGTGGAATTCATGAGCAAACCGGATGAAGGGACAAACATACATTGACCAATCAATATGACCATATCTTTCTGGACTTAAAATTGAGACTTCACCTCCTATTTCTTCCCACATTGATCGAGCATCACCATCCAGCAGTGCATATGTCTGGAAAAGAAGCATACATTAGGCCCTTAAACATTAGATCCCTCACATGACAATGTGCAAAAAAGTATATGCATTTAGTCAGGGAAAGAATTCACTATAGTGCCACAGGATATAATACGAAGGTCAGAATTGGGCATTTGGGCAGACTACAAATTGCCTAGTGGAGAAAAAGTCAAATTTTCATAACTAACTGGACTGAGAAAGGAGACCAGAAAACAAAGGAGGGAAGAGGGGTTGCAAGAAAGTATCGAAATAAAATAAGGAACACAACCCAGTCCAATGTAACTGATCTGTATCAAGTCTTTGACTAACTAATATCCTTCAATAAATTTTTCCCAAATCTTTGATTAAAGGCTGACCATAGGAAAATTGGTCTAGCATTCTCTACTTATTAGAGTCAAAGCCACATAAGTCCTCCAAAAATTCCTTCAGTAGCAGCATTTACACATCTTGCAAGGAAACATAATTCTTTCTTATTTGCAGGACTATTCTCAAACTATCAAATTCATAAAAGTATGTAAAAGATGAAGAAAGAACCCGAGACATGATTGAAAGTTTAATAAAAACTAAAACATTAAACGAAAAATGATAAGAGGTAGCTTCTCATAATTGAAAACATGGAATTCGAATGGAAAACAAACTGCTTGCAGAGACACACAAATGATAAACTTTTTAATCTGCTTAATGATGGTACATCCAGGCTCTTGCTCAATTCCCTCGATGGCATCCAAAAGCCAAAGGTTGCTTAAAGAAATCGACAGGAAGGAAAAGCAATTAGCCTTAATGAATTCAAATGTCCAGTGGAATGTAACCAGCCTTCATGTATCTTCTGGCCAATGACATAAATTTTCTGTATCAACTAATGCTATAAGAACTAAGACTTAAACAAGAAAATCCAAGACATAGTGGCAATCACTGCATTCGGGAAGTAGCATCAAGAGATTGAACATCAACTTATGGTTGTATTTCTACAGTTCTTGCCATGCCAAGTATTGAGGTTGAGTTTATTTTGATTGCTCCAAATGTTCCATACCAAAGTGATGTAGCCATGGTCAAATCAGGGAAAGAAGAAACAAATATGTGATCAAGTGTGTAGAACAATTTAGATTTATACTTCTACCAGTAAGAATAAATTAAAAATATTACAGTGTCAAGGCATGAATGTATTAGCTAAAAGCATACAAAGAAACAGTTTTTACAAAGTTACCTTGAGCAAATAGCCAATTCCCTTCAAGTTCTTCATCACCGTAGATAGCATCAGTGATGAAGGATCTTTCTTCATGTTTCCTAAGATCTGAAATTTGTAAAACAAAGCACTGTAAGGTCTATGAAATTCAAGACATCAAGACAAATGAAGAGCATTCATATGTAGAAATTCATTCTTTACCAAGAGTATACGAAAATGAAATAGATGAAAATGACAGTACACCATTTCCACTACAAGCTTTCTCATAATAACAACAAAATATTCAGAAAAGGTTATCCAGGCTTTTTCACTTTTATGTTTGTCAGTGATGAGATCCAAATCATCACTGTGTTCTTCTTGAAGTTACTTCAAGACCTTGCCTTCCAAAATTTGAATATCTGTACTGACTTGTTCCATATCTACTAAAATCAACAGTTATAGTCATTCAACTAACTTATTGTTGAAATTTCCAATACGTATCAGGAACTCTCAGCATTATAAATCAAGTACAAAATACTTTCTTCAGTTTCCACTCTTTTCTGGTACAACAATTCTCTTTTGTAAATATGTGAATATCATTTCACCCAGGTGGCAAGAATTTTCTTAATATTTTTATTTAGTGTCCCTCTGAAAGAAACACTTATGCACTTGAGATGCAATCAAATCAAGAAAAGAATAAGTGATGTGACGTTGTATAACTCCACAATTAATGAATCTACATTAAATAGAGAAAATGAATCTTGTCAGACATTTCGCCGAGAACTCAACTTTAGATTGAGCTTTGGATATGGCATTTCAAGACACACTCAAGAACCCATGAACATACCCTTTCATGTTTACCCATTCACTGAGTTTTATACCAATTAACTACACATATTTAACCTAGAAAAAGCGCTGAATGTGAATATATAACTTCTACTAGTCATTTGTCAAAACCAACCCACCAATGACTAAATATCATGACATAATAATAGAACTTCGCAGATATATCACATTTCAAAATTACCGATATCCATGATAATAGAAGATGTAGCCCTCGTCAAGTTTAAAGCTTGACTTCACTATGTTTCAAACCAAATCAAAAAAACTATAAGCAATAAAGTACTCCCTCTAGACCCGCATTTGGTTATGAACCCATAACAAGTTCCTAATTGTCTGAGCATCTCTTCTAGAATTTGATACACATATACCATATTCTGAGCCAAGTACTTTTGCAGAGGCATTTACTGCATGACTTTCACACTTAAGCACCAACAAAATATTACTTTCAGAAGCGTATGTGCAAATATGGATAACAACGAACTTCCTCATCAAAAAATATGCATTACGATACTATTCAAAATTTAACTGTCAACCAAAATTCACCAAACCCGGGTAACCTACAGAACTTTATACAATAATTAGTTTCAGTGGCCGAATCTTAAGCAAGCTGATGCATGACCAAAATGCCCATATTACAATGCATCAAAAATATAACAAAAAGGTTCACTCACAAGTCCAATCCGGGGAGGTCGAACTCCAATTCTCGGCTGATTCCGGAGCCGATCAAGCCCGTCGTGAAGCTCAAATCTCCTCAGCGGCACGAAATGCAAAGAGCTCCCCAACTTCAAGCCGTCTCTGACAGACCACCGCCATTTGCCTCCCTCACTTCCTCTTCCGACTTGTATAAAAACCGACATGATTGAGCTCTGAAGCACCAACGACGCCAGACCAAACACGAAAATCACTAACAAAATACATAAATAAAACCACGATCTCTCCCTAAACGGAAAAATGAACATCTTTCTAGCCACTGATCTACTGTGATGGTGGTGGTGGTGATGATGATGAGAATGAGATCGGCCTTGTCTATATTGCCGATCCGAAGACGACGACGACGTCCGTCGGAAGGTAAGAATTAGGGTTTCGTTTGAAGCGGAAACGGTCTCGGATCGAGCGGAAGCCTCCTCCTTCTCCTCCTCCGCCGCCGCCATTTCCGACGGCGGTGATGGCATTGTCGTCGTCGGAGAGGTGGTCCATTATTTTGGAGTGAGTTGAGTGAAGAAGCTAGTCGAGTTGACTCAGTGAAATCGAGACCATCAGTCTGCCGGTTCAATTGTTATTGCTTGTGAGTGTGTGACTGTGTGTTCTTTCTTTCTTCTGTGGGATTTCTGATTTTAGTTTTTTCTTTTTTTATTTGGAAGTTTAATTTTTTGTTTTTGCTGTTTTGGACTGATAAATTACAAGCAACTCCATTTTAGTTTTGACTATTTATATATTTTTTATTATTTTTGAATTTACAATATATTCCTTTGAAGTTTGAAATAGAATGAAATCGTTAAATATTTTATTAATCGATTATTAAAATATTAATTTATTTTTATTTAAACCGTTATTTTATTAGTTATTTAAAATATTTAATTAAAGCCAATTATGTGTAAAACACAATGAGTTATTTTGGACCTTCTGCACAAATATGAAAAATTTTAATTCTTTACCTATTTTACAAAAAAATTTCAAATTATTTAGATAGATTATAAATTTAAAAATAAAAAAAATAATGTAAACATTAATCAAATTATAAGAGGTTCATTGTAATTTATCTAATTAAAAAAAATAAAAGAAGAGGATTAAATAAGAAAGAGAAGCGAACGAGACATATTTTTGAAAGAGACGTGAAATAGTCACTCATTTCAATACGCGCATCTCAGCTAAGTCTTTCTTGGCCCAAAATCCAGTTGTAAACGCACCATATAGTATCGAACGTTAGAGGAAAAATACTAATTTATGCAAGGAAAAACAGTAAAAAAGGGGGAAAAAAGTAACTCAATAAATGTGTTTTTGGATTGGAACTTTTTATAAATAATATTTTATTCGTTAGTTAACAAATAATATTTACAAATAATTAATTTTTTACAAATAATTTTTTTAACCAACTTTTATTTTACATACATCAAATTAAAAAATTATCATTGTAAATAATCTCACGTAATGACCATCTGAATTGAACAATTGGTAGTATGATACATTGTGGAAAAAGAGAGAAGACCGAATTGAGCTGATAATGCTTATAACAACATATTATGGGCTTGGCAGGCTGGGAAAGAAAAGGAAATAAGTGAAAGGATTATTTTACTTTCTCATTTAAAGTTTAAAATTACTCTCACTTTAATTTTTAATATTATTTTTAAATATTTAATTTCTCTCTTTTTTTTCCTCTCATTTTTACTTGATTCATTTTTTTCTCTCTCCTATTATAAATGATACGTATCAATAATTCTAGAATAAAAATATCATTTTACTTTGAAAATCTAACAGCATTATCATTGATTGATACTCCACGGACTTAAATATCTAAAAATTAATTTTAGGGATTAAAATAACAATAATCCTAAAAATTATGGGGGTAAAGTGAAATATTAACCCTAAAGTGTGGTTTTCCATATTGACAGGGAGTTTTAAAAAAATAATAATAGTAATAATTTTAGACTTTTTTTTTTTTGGTATTATTTACTTTGTTGAATTTGGTATTTTAAGAAAGTTTATAAACACCAGTTATAATTTCCTTCCATTTCTTTCTATTTTTGGGAAGAAATTTTTTAACCAATCCATCATTTAATTTCTTTCCATTCTCTATTTTCTGTCAATTACAACTGCTAAACAAAGGTAACTTTAAGTAGGAAAAGACTAATTTGTGCAAAAAAAAAAATTGGGAGAATTTTTAGTTTTTAAATCTTTCCTATTTACCCAATAAAGTTCCCTTACCTTAATATTTCTTGGCAATT
Organism: Cinchona pubescens; assembly: GCA_025175665.1. NCBI lineage: Eukaryota > Viridiplantae > Streptophyta > Magnoliopsida > Gentianales > Rubiaceae > Cinchona > Cinchona pubescens. Next base: position 2,051,912 of record JANKKI010000258.1, on the reverse strand, counting down.
TGAGTCATGGAAATTATTCAAGCTACAAACTGTAGTTTATTCTTCTTTCTCTCAACTTGGCAAAAAATAATTGAGCAAAGGAAAAGGATGTCTGACCTATCTAAAGAAAAATGAGGGCCGGCCAGACTATTTTGGTACTTCTTTAACAAATCAAGACTTCTTAATCTGTTTAAACATCTAATAATTAAATGTGATGGATTTTTTTATTCCCCCTCAGCATAATTATTGTGCCATAAATATATATATGAAATTGTCGATTTTCTAAGATAAGAAGTAACAAATAAGGAGAAAATGTTGATGCATGAGGAAAAGAAAGCAATGGGTATGGTGCTCACACATTAATGGTACGTAATGAAGAGTTTACACTATATTTCTACATGTGCATGTATCATATCCAAACTTCCATCCCGTTAATAAAATGCTTCAATTTGCATTTACTAGGAAATAAATGTAGATTTATTTTATTTTAAAAATATGTGTATCTATAAGCATAATCATATAAGGGGCCTAGATACACACCTCTAATAATTATAGATTTCCTTTCAATAATCTACGTGTATACCTGAGTACTTTACGCGTTACATGCACTGCATTATGTCCAATATGGCAAAATCATTAAATTATAATTTTAGAAATTTTAGACATCTAATCATCTCAATAAAATTGTAGGACTTTCTAAGGATTTAGTTCAATTGCAAAGAAATGTAGGGGTGGGCAAAAATACCTGCTGATTCAACGATCCGTCCGCTCTGCCCCGCTTCGTTATAAAAAATGAGAGTATCCGACCCTCATCTATTGATCGGGTCAATTGAGAGTTAGGTACTCGCTTTTGTGAGGATCGGATATGGATCATGGTTTTAAAAATCCGCGGATACCCGCTCCGACCCTCATATATAATAATGTTTCCTATAATTTTTAGTATAAATAAGTCATTCATCCATTATTAAAGTCTTGATTTGTAGTAATATTGATTTTATCTAACTTTCTCAAATAAATTTTGTGTTAGTTTTATTTTTCTTTTTAGTTTGAAAGAAATTATGTGATTTCTTACATTGAATTTTGTTAATTTTTTTTTAGTAATCTAATATTAAATTTTTTTCCCTTTATTCTTCTCAATTTATATAAAATATTTGTTAATCAACTTATCACTTCTAACAAAATTATTAAAAGTTTGATATTCAAAATGAGATTAATTTAGTTTTATTTTAATTTTTTAGAAGGTGAATAATGATAGGCTAGCACCCGATTCTTATACCGAGTACTTGCTTTCCAGATATTTTATAGTAATGATAATCGAATCACGGTCAATTCGAATAAGGGTCGAAGACTGACCTGACAATCGAGGTCGGATTAGCCAAATTCTTGAGGTGGACGCGGGAAAACATTATAATGTTCTATTTAACAAGAGTTTCTGATTGAACTGTTTATTCTTTTTGTTTGCTATTCGGTTACAAATGTACAACGGTGAACTTACAAATATACCTATCCGGGCATTTGTTCTCTCCCCTTGTCCTTTCAGTGCATGTAGAAATTTTCTTGCATTCCATGCATGTGCTTGCTTGAATTTGCACGTTTTATGTTTCCGTTCGAAATTCTGAACTAGTTTTATGAGTGGTATAGATTACACATGAATAAAACGGTATGTTTTCTCATTTAAATTAAAATACATTGATTCTACCTTTTCCACTGGAATAAAAATTACCCTGTCCTACTAATATTACATTTATTTCAACTCTATGTTGTAAATTTAAAAAAAAAAAAAACCCTGTCAAGGAACATGTCAATAATGATATTTGGTAAAATATTTTGCTTTTTGAACTCCCAAAAAATCACCATTCTAACATTTTTGAGAGCATTTCAAGCGTCGCCTTTATACCTTTTCATGATAATATAGCAAATCTAAATCAAAAAAAACAAGCCAAGATTTGTTCCATAACCATGACGTTTAGTCAAGATATGTATTTGCTAATACTTAACTACTACTATTACATATAATTTATTTTTTAAAATACAGAATTATCAAATATCTGCTTTACCTTTGGGCCAGAGTGGAAGCTGGAACTACAGAAAGAGGATCTATAGGAAATAGATAACATTCTATTGGCGGTAACGAAACCACTCATCCTAATCATATCAGTGGAAAATCCCGACTTCTAGCTCCATCAAATACATCCAAGACCAGAAAGCAAAGTGCACATTTCTCAGATAACTTCCTCTTGTCTTCTTCACCGACACTAAAAGCTGACCTTGTACTTGTGTTAACTAGAATAACATGGCTAAACTGACAACTATCTCCCCCACTCCACCCCACCTTTGTCCCAAAAGAAAACAAAGACTTGTTGTATATTGCTATGATTTATTCAGTATATGAACATGGCACATTTAGAGTTTTACGAGTAGGAACCTTGTTGTCGGGTATAAGTTACTCCTCATCTGGGCAGGCTTCAAGAAATTGTCTAATTGTGGTTCTTTCATTCTTTGTGAGGTTGGGATCTTCACCACTTAGCCTCTTTCTTATTTTTGAACTAAGGCTATTAGGGTTACCGTCAGCAACCTGCACCAATAAATAGCGGAAAGTAGAGTTATGAATGTGAGGTTATACAAAGATTAAATTGACCATTAAAGAATTGCAGCATAGAAGGATTTTAAGCCCCTTCAAAAATTGAAGCACATGTGATAGATAGATGTCATTTTGCAATAGGGTTAATCACAAGCAAATCATGATCCACACAACACATCAAAAGCTTCAAAATTTATCCTTGCACAAAAGCTTAGGCCTCTATCAATTCCCGAACCTTCAAAAAGGAAGCTAGGAAATTGGCATTAGCCAATCCCAAGAAAGGTACAAAACTAGGGCTTGGGCCAACACTATTTGGCGAGTACCCCTAATATTCCTTTTGGTTAAGTCTGTTGGATAAAAGGTGACACCTTTAGTAAATCTCCACAGGGACTTAACAGTGAGCTATCAAGTTATGAGTTAAGTCAAGGGTCTTGGATGTTAATCTCAAACTAAATTCATTGCTTCAGGTTCTACGCTATTGTTCTATCTACTTTTAAGAGGTAGCAAACTCATTTCCTGCAATGGCATAGGGGAATGTAGGGAAACCCTGCCGAAGTTATCATAACTTTTGAACTACAGTTACTCCACCTGGGCTGCCAGCCCAAGCCAAATTCTTGTGCAATTTTTTATAATATCTGTGACTACTTTTGAATGCTATCAAATTACGAATACTCAAGTAACATAGCAAATGCATGCCTAGTCATGAACAATTGTTCAGGAATGTTTTTAAACCATACTCTGACATAGTTGTTCACGTGGCTATCTTTGTTGGGAGAAGTGACAAGTTCATACTTATTACATATCCATTCACCATCAACGATGTACTTGTACTCATAGTGTCCTTCCTGCAAAAAGACGGGAGTTAGAAATTTAATCCTTCAACAATTCAAATATGCTTTCACATTCCTTATACTGCTAGCATCCATCTTCCCAGGTATGGCACATCAAAGTAGAACTTGAGATAGAAAATACTATCCACTTACTGGCAATTCCCTGTGCAGTATCCATGAACCTTGTTTCTTATCGAAATTCAGTGGTTTTCTCTGCACAGAATTCAAGGTTCTTACATAAGTTTGTATACATGAGATAGGATTCCCAAACTCCAAGAAGTACATGGTAAAAGTTCTAAGTTCTCATGATGGTTCAGGTCAAAGAACAAGATTATCCAATCTACCAGTCCCATTTATGTGTACAAAATTAATCTAAAGAAGATTTTAAGACATCAAACCACAAAAGACATAGCTGTAGAGAATTGAAACAACTTGTAACATGATATAACCAGATACACAACATATTAAAACTGAAGCAGCACTATTACCACAAGCTTCAAGTAAAACAAAAGTTCAATATTTGTATCTCAGGAGTTTGATATTGCTCAGAATCCAAGTCTAGAGACTCTAGATAACATACTCATCTTAAATTGTCCTTCAGTTAGTCTATGCAAGAGGAGAGGTTCCTGGTGCAACAACATTTCCTTGAGACATGAAGATTTGATCATTACCTGACCCCATCCAATATCAAGTCCAGAGATTTGCACTGTGGAACAATTGCTATCATACCATCCTAGCGTGACAAGCTTCTTTTTGAGGCCTGTAAGCTTTAAACAGGAAGATATTTGCTTCAAGAAAATAATCTTAGAGTTGCTAAAAAAGTTTGGAGATTCATATTTCAGAAAAGATCTAAAATTAGATAAGCAACTCATAAAATTATTTTCATCTGAGTTTCAGATATTGTTCTGTCAGGGTGATAACACTTCTCTATTTAACTTAACAATTCTCTCTCACAACCATATTCCTGAGTTACCCAATTTCTAACCAATAAGCAGCAGTATACCACAAAGTTAGAATACCATCATGTTACTGCAACTCGTATAATGCCCTTCTTATCATGAAAGGATGTAGTAGTCGATAATCTTCAATAAAATATTGCATACAGAACTAGACTAACTAAGGCAGTAAACCTCCTTAATAGACCTTGATTAGCTGTTTGACTGTCTTCCTTCCAGCATGTTTTAACTTAATCCTTAAAACATTTTTAAAGATGGAAACTAGCTTTGCTATTTCTATGGCACATTGAGGTTTGATGTAATGACTGTATGATAACCAATTTTTGATAACCTATACAGCATGGAAATAGCATGTGGAAAAGATCATTTAACATGCACCTATACATGGGAATGGCAAGTTGAAAGGGGAAAAGCTAACTCACAATGTCAGCAGTCGCACTTTTGATAGCATCCAATTTTGGGAAGCACGGGCGCTTACTCTGCCAAGACAGAGAAACAAACCAGTGAAAGTGTTCAAGCTTATACATGAGAAATTATTCTTCATATTAGCACAATTATCTATCCATGAAAAAGTTAACATGCCATGATGTCAAGCACATCTGGACAAAATCTATAAATGGATACCATTATATTGAAATCATCATGATACCATACAAGAATTGGGCATTTATTCATAATTGCCATAATCATAGGACAATAAGAATTACCATGAGCAATTGATGGGCTTCACTAAGTTTATAGCCTTGAATCCAGAACATGTACGCTAGCTGCCATTCAAACAATAAATAGTTGATAATCTTCATCAGAGTAACAAACTCATTACAAGCACAAATGTAGCATCAAAAAGCTATCCTTGTGCAACAAAGCTTTGATTTCAATATTAATAGCTTGATACCATGTTAGTTCTATCCTTTTCTGAGCAATTACCAGTTGATGGCAACAGCCCTTTCCACTTTTGTCATGCATGAATTCATGTTGTGGGTGCTAAGTAACAGCAATCAAGTTTGAGAGAGCATTTTTACTTCAGTCATATAGGAAGGAGAAAGCAACAAAAGATTAATGCCAGCTTTTTTTTCCTTTTACTTCTTCTAGAGCAAAATTTTCAAACTGTAATTGTAAAAAGTAATTTCAAGGGTAGGTGGGAACAAAGTTGCCATATTATCAGAAAAATAACACTTACGATGGTATCAATCCATAGAATTAAGGTGAAACCGACAGGCAGTTTGAGATAGCAATCTAGCATTGCATTCCCAGCAAAAAGAACCCTACACTTGTAAGTGACCATGATACTACCCTAAAAACTACCAACTAGAAAAGAACACTGAAAACCATCTAGATGTAGCTTCAAAACCATAGAAATAGGAGTCATCCTTCATCCTTCGAACTTGGAAGGCCTAAAGTTCAATCCCCACCAGATATGTAGGGAAGGCTTGGAGGGCTAATAACACATCTTGTTGTGTGTCACCACTAATAAGAAGGGCTAAGCATTCTGGTTTTCTGTCTGAGGCTTTAATTGAAGTGCTTGTGTAGAATTTGTGTTTCCCTCTTCTTTCAGTTTACGGCAAAGAGATGGGGTTATAAACGGGCGATTTTTAAGTCTAAAACAAACATCCAAATCATTCACTTTGTATTGAAGTATTAGGTAACTGGACAAGAAGGCCACAAATGGTTATAGTGACAACAGCAATGCATATAACATGGCTAGTCAATTCTATTTCCTATTGCATATATATGTGTCTATGTGTGTGTAAGTTAAGGAAAAGAAATAATCAAGTGAACAAATGAAGTGTATTATCTATGACCAGTTAGTTAGTAACAATGACACCAGAACTCAAATGCAAAATATCAACCAGAAAGACACATTAGAACGAGGCCAGCACCGCCCCGCTTGCAGCATAACAAATCACTTCTACCTGATGATAGATCTACAGGCAATTTTATACAGGCATTGTCTTCTACAATATCATCAAGTAAAAGGTATACATGATAGGCCAAACAAGTCACTATGAAGTTTAAACACAAAAAACATGGACATGAGTAACCCAAATGATGCACCACTTTCATACAATAAAACTGCCGTTGTTTATAAATTCTAAACAAGAAAACTTACAGCAACTGCAGGAGCTCTTCCTAGCCCAGCTGTGCAATGTATATAAGTTACACCACCATTAGAATTTATGGTCTTGTGTAATATGCTCACCACTGCTGGAAGTCGCATCCGCAAATCAAACCCATCAAAGTCCCTGCTGATCATTGTGTCATTATATCTGCAGTAGTGATTCTATTTGCAGTAACTAAGTATGACGGTGGCATACTGCATATTCAGTTAAGCTGGATGAATACCTTTGTACCTAAAACAGGCACTACTTCTAACACTAGCCTCCACTTTGGACATCTTGGATGAGTTAGTGCATTGAATATAATTCTAACATTTTGTTTACACTTTTCCAAATGCTAACAGAACTTCACAAACTTCCCAGCCCAGCCTAGCCTAGCCTCCGGTGAACCTAAAAAACACATTATGAAAGCACCTGAACCTGACTTAAGGATGGAAATTGGTATTCTTTTCTTTATTCTACTTAAACAAGGTAATAGAGTATGTCAGGTGACGACACTCCAGATCAACTGTTTGTGCGGCCAGACTCTTTTTTTCTGCACATACATATACTCCATGTTGGCAAATTCATTGCTATTTAATATGATAGACAACGTAATATATAGCTACAATTGGATGAAGTGAACCAATTTACCAAAAATGCAAAAAGCAAATTTTCCATTGTCAAAGATAACTATAACCAGCCATAGGAAGGCGATATAGTAATATGAGCCTCCTTGGCATATAATGTATCATGTAAGTTGTTAACTTTTGCTCGGATATTGAACAATATACTTTTTTCACTTGTTAAAATAATAACGAAATAAATATTCGGAAGTTCCTTATCGAGGAGCAGAAAAATTCTTTAACAAGTATTTGAAAAGGTCCTAGCTAAAAATGAAGGCATGAAAGCAAAATCCTTGAGACAATCAGCATGGTTTTACCAATCTACCTTATTTGAGCTCGCAAGTGTTGAATGTCACCATATGAGCTGGCGTATTCGTGAATTGCTTGAATATTGACCCCAAAATATCTTAAGCATACTGATTAAGGTCTCAAACAGAACATCTCATTCCTCAGAAGATGGTTGGAATTTTATATATATTTATATAAACACATATTTTACATAGTACATAAACATATTTCACAGTTATGAAAATAACTAAGTTATTCACTAATATGACAAAAATCAGATAAAATCTCTACTTTTAAGGATACTCAAGATCAGGGTCTTGTTGCAAACAAAAGATAGTTTTAACCCCAACGCTGCGAAGGGTGTAGGCTTGTCAACATCTTCAGGAGACTGCATTTCATTAAGCAGAAACAAGAGTTAAAACAATAATATAGGCAGATGGAGAACCAAATACTAAGAAGAAGTCCTTATCACCTGTAGGCATGACCCCACAATCAAGTCCGGACGAATAAAGTTATAGTTCATTCCTAGTTCATGCCTGTAGGTCAAGACTGTATTGCCACGATAATTTTCAAGGAGGTCAGAGAAAAAAGCTGAGCCTAGAAAAAACAATAATTTGGAAGCAATGGCAAAACAAGCCGGGTAAATTGAATTGGAAGGTCCAAAACCTATGACCATTGACCACATATAAGTTCACAAGAGACAGAATCATAAAGAAAAAGCAACTGTCTTTTCTTTGTGAAAACAGACACAAATGAAGTGCCAGTTTGTGTTGTTTCAGTTAAACCTTTTATCGCCTCCAAAGCATCCTCCAGTACAAAATACTCATTCATTTACTTACCCCAAAAAAAAAAAAAAAAAAAATTTACTCGATTCACTAATAACTGAGATTACCAGCGCCCATGGCTTCAGTCATGTTGTGGCTGTACACATCAGATTTTTCCTCCTCCACTTTAGCATCATCCATCTCAGCACTCGAGGTAGAACCAGATACAGCCTAAAAATAAGTTATAAACAATTGTTATCAAAGTACTAACCAATTTAAAACCTGCAAATAATTCTGAAGAATTCGGCTTATGCCGACCTATACTTTGGCCAAGACTAAACTTTGGCCAAGACTAACAGTTGGAATTATTAGTTAATTCATCCATTCAAGTTGCAGAAAACCGAAAAATAAGAAACCAAATGTAACCTATATAGGCCAGATATATAGAGAGCGATCCAAAATTTTCTACATGCTACATATTTGAACCTCGGAATTAAGTTTGGAAAGAGAAACAAACAATAGGTGCCTAATCTACCACGTCATAAGCCTATAATTAAAATCAAAATCAAAATTCCAAATTATACATGAATAATATATGATCTAGAATTATTAATTAAGTTTTTTAATTACTTCAACTTAATCAGACTTAAACACTACATACACTAATTATTCAATCTAATAATTTAAAATAAAAAAAAATTACCTTTGCCACAATATTTTGCCGCAGCACCGGAGCCGCCAACACAGTCTACAAAAAAAAAAAAAATCAAATGAATAATGAATCTATGCTATGCATATATCTATATACACATTCATAATTGCTCGTTTGAGGCGAAAATGAATCTTACCGCGATGCTCACTGAGCACGAAGGCTTTCCGCCATGACCTTTAAAGCTTCCCAAAGGCAAAGCAGAATATCTGCCACCAACAAAATTTAAAAAAAAAAGAAGAGAATTTCAATGAAAATTGATCCGACAGGGGAATAATTATGAATGAATTGAAAGAAAGCGTGAAAATGAAGAAGAACCTTTGAAGATTCTGGAGGCAATTCATCTGCAATTGAGTTCACCACCCAGTGCAGTGCAGCGGAGAGAGTTTCTGATATGACTCTTTTCTTTTTTTTACCTTTTAAGGGAACAGCAGGGGAATCCCTTTTTTAAGTGATATTTTGGGAAGGGAAAATCGTCAAAATAGTCCCTCAATATTTTTACATTAGTTAAAATAGTTCTTCAACTTTTTTTTAATCAGAATAGTCTTTCAATTTTTATTTTTAGCTAAAAAAGTTCTTTTATGTTGGAGCCACCATAAAAACATTTTTCTTTTGTTTTTTTGATAAATTTCACACAAAATGACTATTTTAGCTAAAAAAATAAAAATTAAAGGACCATTCTGGCTATAAAAAAGTTGAGAGACTATTTCAGGTAAAGTAAAAAAGTTGAAGGATTATTTCAGTGATTTTGCCTTTGGGGAATTTATAATTATATGGCGTACAAAAGAATCAAAAAGGGGTCGCCTTTTTGGAGATTCTCGAAAATGCCACTCGCACGTGGTGATCCGGATCGTAAATAAAAGAGCAAGGAACTACTTTCTTCAACGTGGCATAGGATAGAACGATAGAATTCGTATGTGGTCCTAGATTTTTGTTTAATTGCGTTAGGGTCACTAACAACGTTTCACAATTGTACAACTTGGATGTTTAAGGTTACTTTTGGTAATTCGGTTAAAAATATTTGATTTTTCAATTTTCAGTGCAAGAAAATCAAAATTAAATCCTAATTAAAATTTTCTTCTGTTGGTTGATTAATCAATTTTTTTTTTTAACATTTATCCAATTAACCAAAATTTATTAGTTAATTTAAAAATGTAGTATAAAATTAAATACAAAACTAATCAAATTAATAAACAAAATCCTGAAATTACTAAAACTGAGACTATAAACTAAAAACAATATCAAAGTGTTAAATGAATGGAATATAGAATTGGGTTAAACTAATAAAACTAAAAATTTATTTATACAGTTATTTAATTTTTGATTTTCAATAATTAAATTCAAACCATATAATCAATCCTTTTATATGGTTTATTCGAACACCAATTATCTGAAAACCGAAAATCAAACAAGTTTGGTTTGATCGGTTTATTCTGTTAAACCAAATTATGAACAACCCTAGACTTTTAGAGACGGAAAATACTCCGTATTTGTAGATTCATTTTTTATCCATACTTGTAGATCTTATGATCAAGATGAAATTTTATGAAATATTAATTACTTCAGCTGGGATGATGTCATTTATTTCATAAGATTTAGTTCACATCACAATATTTACAAGTGGAGACCAACCAAGTGTAACCTAAATATTTTCCTTTATGGAAAAGGATGGGATGATTTTTGGTATTTGTTGGTCAGCTTGTTTATGTATTTTTTATGATTATTGGGAATTTGATAGTTCATATTTTCATTGTTGTTTTTAGTTTGTTTTAAAAATGTTCAAATTTTTGATAAGAATATAATTTTGATAACATTTGAACCTGTTTTTAAATGTATTAGTGACTAAAAAAATGACAAGAAAAAGAAAATGGATGTTGAACCGATGGTTGGAAAGGTCTCAAGTAATCAACAAATCACAAAAGTTGGAGTGGAGGTTTAATAATCATGCAACACAACCTAATTAGCTACCTATAGGCCATTATTCCTGCAAGACAACCTAATTGGATAACTAGTTTCAATAATCATGCAAATGCAGTTAATGCTTTTAAATTATGAGTAAACCCATGTAAATCTTGTTTGCTAACTATTTAATTAGCCTAGTCAATCAAATATATACCAAGAAATGTGAGATCAGGCCATGCCAAGATGATGCTCTAACTGATTTACTTCTGTCATCATCAATAGGCATAAAGAACATGCAATTCAATTCCATTGTGTCTCATAAAAACCATATATTACTCGTATTTTTTTTTTTTAACATCTAGAAAATTTCTTCTTAGGTGTTTTCTTTGAAAAAAATTCATGGATCTAATCAAGTTAATTTATATTTTTCTATGTCTACGTTTTCTTGCATATGCATTTCAGTCTTGGTTTAGAATATCAAATGAATCTAAAAGGCTTCCACCAGGCCCGCCTGGTTGGCCCATTATTGGCAACCTTCTTCAGTTGAGCCAATTACCACACAGGGACTTGGCTTAGTTCTTTATGCCAAAAATATGGGCCCCTAGTGTACCTTCGACTAGGTAGCATTGATGCCATCACCACCAATGATCCCGATATCATACGCGAAATTCTCGTCCATCAAGACGACTTATTTGCCTCCCGGCCGAGAACCCTAGCCGCCGTTCACCTTGCCTATGGGTGTGGAGATGTGGCATTGGCTCCACTAGGCCCAAAATGGAAGAGAATGAGAAGGATTTGTATGGAACACTTGCTGACAACAAAGAGGTTAGAGTCATTTTCGAGGCATCGGGCCGATGAATCCCAGCACCTTGTGCAAGATGTTTGGGTGAAGGCCCAAAAGGAAGAATCCATAAATTTGAGGGAAGTTCTTGGGGCTTTTTCTATGAACAATGTGACTAGGATGTTGCTTGGAAAGCAATATTTTGGGGAAGAATCAGCTGGCCCACAAGAGGCAATGGAGTTGATGCATATTACTCATGAGTTGTTTTGGCTTTTAGGGTTGATTTATTTGGGAGATTGTATCTACCCTTTTGGAGGTGGATTGACCCTTATGGTTGTGAGAGAAAAATGAGGGAAGTAGAGAAGAGAGTGGATGATTTTCACATGAAAATCATTGAAGAACATAGAAAGAAAATGCAAATTGAAGGACTAAAAGATGAGGGAGAAATTGACTTTGTTGATGTGTTATTGTCTTTGGCAGGTGAAGATGGACAAAGAAACATGGATGATAAAGACATTAAAGCACTCATTCAAGTTAAGTTTCTTAATATAATTCATCACATATACTCCATGATCTTGAATAATTTTAATTTTCACAAAAAATAAATTGACATCTTTTGTATTAATTGTTACGAGATCTATCCTATTGCTTCTGGTTTTGGGGTTCTGATGATTGAATTTTTTTTGTTTTTTTGTTGTCCTATGTAAATTATATTGATACTTGATGTAAATTTTGTCGAATAAGATGTTTAATATTTATAATGTCTCAATATTTAAAGGTCTACATATATGATATACCACTACTTATTTTTGACATTGCCCATTCATTGGGTAAACTATAATAGTATTTAATTTTTAAAATTTCAAGATCCGTTCAATTATGTATCAATATTGAAAATGTGATTTATGCTTTACCACAAATCAAATTTCGTCCTTCCAAAATCTTAAAAGGTAAATGTATATTTGCATGGTTTTGAATGTTTAGGATATGATAGCTGCTGCTACAGATACTTCTGCAGTGACCAACGAATGGGCAATGGCAGAAGTAATCAAGCATCCACGTGTCCTCCAGAAGATCCAAGAAGAGCTTGATGCTGTAGTGGGACCCGATCGAATGGTCACAGAATCTGATTTGGTCCACCTGAATTACCTACGGTGCGTTGTACGTGAAACTTTTCGAATGCACCCAGCCGGTCCATTTCTCATTCCACACGAGTCAATTCGAGCCACCACGATCAACGGCTATAACATCCCTGCCAGGACACGTGTCTTCATCAACACTCACGGACTAGGCCGGAACACCAAAACGATATGGGACAACGTTGAAGAATTCAGGCCGGAGAGGCACTTTCCGGTGGACGGGAGCCGAGTGGAAATAAGCCACGGAGCCGATTTCAAGATATTGCCTTTTAGTGCCGGAAAAAGGAAGTGCCCCGGGGCGCCACTTGGAGTGACACTTGTCCTAATGGCATTGGCTCGGCTTTTTCATGGCTTTGATTGGGATCCAGCTGATGGATTAAAGCCTCAAGATATTGATACTCGTGAGGTTTATGGCATGACTATGCCCAAGGCCAAGCCCCTAATGGCTATAGCTAGGCCACGCCTGTCTCCTAATCTGTACTGTTACTCTTTTTAGATTTCCCTAGGAATAAGGGTACTTTAAAAATAGGGATAATTTATTCGTACTTAACTGTGATAGTTTCGATATCTTATTGGAACTTTATAACTAATGGACGGTTTCTGTCGCTAGAGTATTTTCCCAGTGCATGGGGCCCAAATGAGGAAGGTGTTAGTGATTTATCATTAGGTCAATTATATATAATAATCTCTACTTTTTGTGCTATTCCTACTCTTAGAGCGGGAAGCAGATAAGATTACTAATAAGGTGCATATGTGCGATGTATGCGTTGATCTTTTTAAATAAATTTTTTTATATGAACAATAAATTTTCACATAATGTGTATGTTAGAAAAGTACAAATGTTTTGTTCGCATATAAAATATGACTCATTAAAATTTACTATTTTGAATTTATGAAATAAAAATAAATTATCTGTCATTATGAGGGGAAAAAAGCAAAATTATAGGAATAAACTAAGGTCAATGAATTTATCACCCAAAAAGGCTTCAGGCACACCCACATAGGAAAAATATTTTGCATGAGTGAACTGTTGAATTTTGTTTTGAAGTAGCAAAATCATTTATCTAAATTAATATTAAAGGTGGACTTCTTCTATCTTATAGCGTTCTAAAAACTAGACACAAAGAAAGTGAAGGAAATACATTTCTTTAGCCAAGTAAAGGAAATATGGAGACCTCAAACTTGAAGACATTGTTTAGGTTCAGTCAAATTATAATTTTTGATCCAACTCAATTGATTTGTCTATTATAATTCTCTAGAACACTTTAGTTAGCCAAAAAAAATTGTTAATTTCGTTTTAAAGATTAGTTCATGTAGTCACATGAATTTTATGCTTAATTATACTTCAATATTATCCTTTGATAATTTCATTTTGATAAACATTAATTTACCATCTCGGACATAAGAATGTTAATTTGTTTTTCTGGTTATATTATACACAAAATCCTACAAGAAAATAATGTGTTTAAGCACATAGAATTATAAGATTGTATGTATAAACTTAAATGCATTAAATATTACATTTTCTGTGTATACATAATGACTCTGTGCATAGAAATGTCTCAATATACTCAAGTTTGTTTTAGCATAATATATTTAAAATATTACGGCCTTACTCTATTTTGTACCCCTTAATTTGAACTTGATTCTGACTTTGCATTTTATACTTATTTGTTAAATATATTGTATAAGCCATGAACTCTCAGATTTATCTTATTTCATTCCAATTTTTATAATGGATGTTAAGTTATTGCACACCACATACTTGTTTAGGGGCGTATTCCTCCCATGAAAATAGTCATGACTATTTTCACTTTGTATCCCTTAACTTATGACCAATTCTCAATTTGCGTAATTCTAAATTGTGAACGCATTGCACAATTAACTCTTAGATTTATCTCACTTTGGTCCAATTTTTATTATTAAAAAATTTGACAAATGTTCAACTTGACATGTGTGATCTGCACGGTTGGAACATCCATTAACTTTGGTATGGTATTAAAAATTGGACGAAAATAGATAAATTTGAGAGTTTAGGATGCAATATATCGAAAAAATAAATACAAGATACAAAATAAAAATTACGTACAAATTAAAGGGTGCAAAGTAAATTTTTTTTTTTAAATAGATCAAATCCACAACCTCACTTGTACACATTATAGTTAAAACAAAAGTCACACCATCACTTACTTACATTAACATCGCATATCATCTAGCTTCTAACAAAATCAAGTGGACAGTCTAAACCAAAATCCCCGAAAATTAGAAAAAGCCTAAATATTATTTACATCATGAACAGAATCACTGATACAACACAAAATATCAAATATACTATGAAGAGTCAAAAAAGCAGTCCATTTAAATGGAGTATTATGTCAGTCAAGCTCACAGGATATAGTAAGCATATAGGTATAGGATGAGGTAGGAGTCTCACAACAATAAATTATCTCTTTCATACGCTAGAATAATAGTAGTAGTATTTTTGAACTTAAAACTATAGTAGTATTTTTTACCCTAAAACTAAAAGCACAAGTTCCAATAAAAATACAAATTCAATTTAACTCGCGTCCTTCTCCTCGTATGATTTGCAGTTCCTCCCCCCTCTTCCCCCCGTATGATAGGAACCTTATGTATTGGAAAGTGATAATCCACTACCGTTCCTTATATTTGTGCAGGCCATCTTAGCTGACCTAATATACTCTAGGAGAAAAATTATAGTAATACAATTTTTTTTATGCATATGTATTCAACAAAACAAACAAACAAATCAAATTTTATTTTCACTAAATACTGTCGGCTACATGAATTCTGTTACGTTATTGTACTCTGTCATAAATTATATCTTCCTTAATTTTTAAATGAACTATAGTCAAGAATTAAGGATATATTACTAGGGCATATTTTAATTTGTAGGTCACATTTGCAATATTCACTTGCACCCAATGAGGATTTAAAACAAGGGATTTTGTTACCTTGATATTTAAATGAGACTAAGCCAGCAATAGGAGCATTAATCTCAGTCCCTTTTGTTGCTTGCAATTCTGTTAAGGTTACAGATTTGAGCGACTTGCGATCTTTTCATATCCATAGTCTACTTTATATTCATCTGCGAGATTCTGAAAAATTGTTGGTAAGAATTCCAATAATGTTTCTTTATACTCTGACATGGATGCAACTTCAAATTTGACCCGAGCAAAAGATATTGACAACAAAAGGATTTCAAACAAGATTCTGCGCTTCAACTTCAATCTCAAGATTACGACATAAAACATTATCAATTACACATTCTTTCGGGTAATCATGATTATTGGCCCCCTTAATTCTTTTGTAACGCGTACATTGAACAAGTTTAAGACTTTCGATTAACGGACACCTCGACATCAAATTTTAAAGCATTTTATCATCTAAATTGACTTCTTGTTAAAACAATTTCGACAACACTTAATTTCTCTGTAACCAAATTGCTGCCTCAAACTACACCCTGACCCGTAACATAACATTTAATCCCCTAAGCGCTTTTGCTTGGAGAATTCTAAACACGTCTGGCGGAAAGTATTGGTTTCCACGTAAATTAGTGTAGGAAACATGACTCCCTTTGATTAGGCAGACTTCTTTTTCGATATTATTAAACAATTTTCTTGTGAAATAAGAAAAATCTGGGTAACAAGAACAACGCATGGAAAGTGTTGATACGAAAATTTTAAGAGTTAGAATTAACCCGTGTGCACATATATCATCCAAAATAAAAGTTGGGCACCAAGCGTAGTACTCGCGTCTGGATTACCTGAAAATAAGAAGGGAAGGACTTTGTCCTCCGGGGTAGATTCCGACGTTCAAATCAATATTTAAACTAGATAGTAAAATTTAATAAGGATTCAGAGTTTTAATAATTAGGAAAGTAATTTATTGAATATGACCTGTCACTTTGATATTTATACCTGAATTTGATGGGTCGGATGGCTCCGTGGGTCGAATAAGTAATACTTGACCCATTTGGGTCTATTTGAACTACAAGGGTAAAATTACTGAAATATCCTTAATGGACCCAGGCCCGGAATCGCGTGTAATATTGTCATTGAGTGTATTATTTTGGTATCTTCATTTGCCCCCAATCTCTAGTCGAAATTTTTCAGGTTGAGAGTGCCAAATACTTGATGCTGTATTCACACCCCAGCAGGAACCGTAGTATTGATAGGAGCCAATCTCATGACTTAGAAAAATATGTTTTAATATTTATTTGAAATGAATTATTTAAAAAAATTTATCTACTGGAGTGTACCTGAGTCATGACTTAGATTGCTGTAAAATATCTTTGGAATTTCTCTATCACTGGTACTATGCTGTAGACTTCCCTACTGTTGCGGAGTAGTGCCATGAAATTCCCTACTACTGTGGAGTTCCTTACTGTTGTGGAGTAGTGCTATAGAACTCCTTAGAGTTCCTTACTGCTGTGGAACTCCCTAGTGCTATGGAGTTCCTTATTGCTGTGGAACTCCCTACTGCTGTGGAGTTCCTTCTTGCTATGGAGTAGTGCTGTGGAACTCCCTACTATTGTGGAGTTCCTTACTGCTGTCCTTACTACTATGGAGTAGTGCTGTGGAACTCCCACTGCTGTAGAGTTCTTTACTACTGTGGAATAGTACTATGGAACTCCTTACTTCAGTATCTCATGATTTTAGAATTTTGAACTGCTTCAGTTTTTAATTAGACGTGCACTTTTTTTTTTTAGCAAAGATCCCACACAACTTGGACTGTAAACCCCAGCCGTGCCTTTATCTGTATGTACCCATCAACACATAGCTGGACTTAAATACACCCGAGGAACTAAGCTTCCAATAATTAGTCTGCGGTCGAATAAAATTTCACTCCACAAATTTAATCCTTAGGCTTAAAGACCATAACGGAGAAGAACAATACCATAAAAAATTTTACGATAATAGACACCAACTCCACAACATCCAAAATAAACCACAACTTTCCTTGTGGTAATGACATGCCCTTCTTCTCAGCCGACCATGATTCTTTTTCAAACACGGATGTTGTAGCTTTCCTAATCAACCTTGACCCCGATGGCAATGCCTGGGATGACCATATGGAAATTGACGACGACCAAAATTTTGATGATGATCTAGACATTAACAATAATCTTGCATTGAAAACTATCAATACTTTAGATTTTTTTGACTACAACGACATAACCGATTGGGATAGCAACAGGGGACGTGATTCTCTCTTGTATACACCCAAGGGGTGTAATTTTTTACCGTGTAGATCTATAGTGAACTTGTCCAATTATACACTACTACCTCATGTGCAGGCATGTCTTCTTTGCCCCCATACCCTAGCTGAGGTAAGGAACAGTGACACTATACTTCTAACATAGTAGTTGAGAGCGAAGTAGTGCAGGGTGAGTCAAGTAGGGGTGATGCTTCTCCAACTTATCAAGGAAAAATTACAAAGGATTCGAGGCGAGCCAAGGACCCTAATGATATTTACTCCAATCTTTCGATTCCTCGGAAGGTTGCATTGATGAAACTCGGAAGAGTAAGTCCTTCTCGTTGAAGTAAGTGTAATATTGGTATTTCACTTTTTAGAAGAACTTAGCATTGCTTCCGGAGGGGTAAGTCCTACTCTGGGGAGTAGGTACAACCTAGGTACTTCACATTGAAAGTCCTTGAATTGCCCCCAGAAGGGTAAATCCTACTCCGAAGAGTATGTATAACATAGGTACTTCACTTTGGAAGTCCATGGAATTGCCCCCAGAAGGGTAAATCCTACTCCGGAGAGTTGTTCCTCTTCATCAACACGCATTCGGACTAGGCCGGAACACCAAGATATGGGGGCTTTTTCATGGCTTTGATTAGAGTCCAGCTGATGGATTAAAGCCTCAAGATATCGATACTAATGAGGCTTATGGTATGACTATGCCGATGGCCAAGCCTCCAACCCTAATGGCTATTGCTAGGCCACGCCTATCTTTTAATTTGTACCCCTACTCTTTTTGGAGTAGAAATTAGACTACATAATTTGACATTTTAGTTATCACCACAAATGTGTCGCGCCCTATTTTTCTGTGGGAAAAATAAAATGATAAGTATAAAAATAGATAATAGTTATAAGAAAAATATAAAAACAGGGTCTAAAATTAGACTTTTAAAAGTGACGTTAGAAGACCCCAAAAATAATCTGGAATAGGGTTTTTTGAAAAATAAATAAATGAATAATGGAGTAGCCACCTGGTGTGTGAAGTGCATTGGAATACTAACTCGAACTTAAGGGAAAAGAAAATTCCTAGAGGTTGAGGAAAAAGATTTTAAAACAAAACAAAACAAAAAATGAAGTAAAAATAGACAAATAAAAATAAGTAAAAATAAGTTGAAAAACCCTAAACTAGATGACTCTTAGTCTACTAAAACAATAGAAAAAGATTTGGGAGTCTTATTGAGGAAAGGGAAAGCGACACAACTCTAAATGCAACCTAGGTACCCCTTTACCCTCGGTAAAATCGTTTGCGAGATTCAATTCATGTTTTTTTAAAATTAACCCCATTTTACATTAAGTTTGAATAGACCAAAGTGAAAACAAATCAAAGATAAAAACATGCACGAAAAATACGGGAGAAACAAGGTCGTTGTGCTAGCGTTGGACTAACACAGGAGGAAAAATTTTCAATAATAACGTGCGCAGAAAATATTTACAATGTAAACATACTAGAATAGAATGGGAAACATATAAGTACATAAAACACATAAGAACATATAACATAATATTCTAACATGCGAATCCTACCAAAAGCGATTAACGCATAGCACGTACCCTATCTATTACAATCTGCAGGCATAAGTCTCTTTGTTAAAAAGTTGTCCCATCTCTGGGGCCAACACCTATGCATATCTACATAAGGCATTACCCTTTGTAAATACTCTAAAACAAGGGTAAATGAACAAAAATTACATAAAGCAAAATAAAAAATAGCAAGTAAAAATACATATTGCACATATAGAGTTCGGAAATGTACCTCTGGAACACAAAAGTGTTTGTGATTCTAATCCTAACTAAAGATGAACAAACGGGTTAAAAGTACCCCATCTCTTCTATCCCAACACTAACAATGCTAAGAAAACTAAAGATAAATAATCATGATTCAAACAAGAATAAGTATAGTAAAAGCAACATAAACAACTAAGCAATTAGTTCAAAATATCAAAAAATGAACTACGATGACAGTTAATAACAAAGTTTCTAAACCAATAAAAGGGCAAAATTGCAAGAAATCTATAAAATTATAATGCTACGATGACAGTTAATAACAAAAAAAAAAAAAATCAATTAGAACCAATCTAAACGCATCTAAGGACTTAATTGAAAAATCTACAAAGTTTTAGGGGTAAAAATCACTATACAAAATTTTAGGAAATTAAATTGCAATTGCAGCAAAGCTCAGGGACCAAAATATAATTTCACTAAATTAGGGACTAAAACTGCAATTTTAGCAAAGTTTAAGGACCAAAAGGTAATTTCAGCAAAGTCTTGGGACTAAAATGCAATTTCACCAAGTTTAGGGAGTAGAATGAAATTTCGTCAAAGTTTAGGGACTAAAATACAATTTTAGCAAGTTTTAGGGGAAAATACAATTTCATAAAGTTCCAGGGCTAAAATGCAACTACAGAAAGTTATAAGGGCTAAAATAAAATTTTGGACAGTTTTAGGGACTAAAATGTAATTATAGAAAGTTATAAAGAGCTGAAATGCAATTTTGGACAGTTCTAGGGGCTAAAATGAAATTATAGAAAGTTCTAAGGGCTAAAAGAAAATTTTTTGACATTTTTAAGGGCTAAAATGTAATTACAGAAAATTCAGCAATAATGGTTTTGAAATAATTTTAAAGGAAAATTAATAAAACATGGCCCAACCCATTTTCTATTGAACTAGCCCAAACCAAATAAACCCAATACATAAATAACTACCAAGGCCCACAAAAATTAACTAACCCAATAAAATACACATTAAGCACATCCGAAAATTAAAAGGCCCAAAGAACTCCAAAATCTATCTAAATGAAACAAAGTCTATTAAAGTAAATCCAAACCCAAGCTCAAACAGAACATTCTAAAAAATAAACCCACACAAATTAAAACCCAACTAAATATTATAACTCAAAACCAAAAAGCCCATCTTCTTTATTTTTAAAACTCTACCCGTAAATAATGAACAACCAACCATCGTTGCTCAAAGGAGCAACCTTCCATATTGCTGTCATTTTATCGAAATTTTTTTTTCAGTGTCGGATTAGAGTGAAATTTGCACCCCCACTCAATTTTTCACCTATATTGCGATTTTGGTCTCTGATTTAACTGCCCCCAAAGTGAGTGAAAAGCGGTAAAAAATGCCCGGACAACCGGATCTCTCTTTTTCACACACCCAAAATTTCATTCTAAACGACGTAAATCAAACACAAAAATATTCCCCACAACACATAAATCGTAAATAAATTATAAGTCTATCAAAATCAACAATAAAGATATATTAATCAAAATCAACAATAAAGATATATTAATCAACATCAACATCAACAACAAGATTTGTAAAAATAACAATAGTACTACAAAAAAATGACTAGAACCATGAAAACATACACTTGCCTTGTAGAAAATTAATTCAAGGTGGTGGCAAATCTTTAATCATAGCTTGAATCCACCGTTCTTCACTTTTTTTTTTTTTTTTTTTTTAAGGAGAGAATTTTGCAAAATAGGAGGAAGTGTCTGACAAAAAAATGTCGTTGTCCCTAAAAAATGTCGTCTTCTATTTTTTACTGAGAGTGAGAATTAAATAAGAAGGAGATTGTGTAAAGTGACATGAATTAGGAGAGAAACTTAATTATGAGAAAGAGAGAAAAATAAGGATGAATGTTGATAAGGGTTATCTTGGTAAAGGAGTTGTGATGTTATGTCTGATGATGTGGGTTTTAAGGGTTAGGGTTGGGTTAGGTGTAGTTGGTCTATGTAGACCATGAGAGGATAGTGTTGGTTTGATGTGATTAATACTCAAAACAAAAAGACCATCTCGTCCTTCACTTAAAAAAATAATTATTTTATCCAAAAATGCAAATTTTTATGAAATTAGGATTTTGTCTTGAAAAATTCAAAAAACTAAAAAATTTACCTCAATTTGACCCTTAACGGTAAAAAAAGCGTCAAAATTCGGTGTCTATAACTTGCCCCTCTTTGTTGGAAGTTAGAAGAGAGGTTTCAGACAAAGATTGTAGAGCACTGAATTTTGACCAAACTATCAGCAAATAGATCAGATTGACATTACTTGGATAAGGATGAAAAACTATTGAGACCATTAGGTGAATTAAAGGTTTTGAAGTAAAGGAAGATAAGATCTTGAGTGAAGAAGGATGTTGCCATTGAAGGAGGATTCCAACGTTGTCATTGCCATTGCCACCAACTTTGTTGCTTCCTATTCTATCTATTATATTAATGAAACACAAAACAAAGCCTATGTTATGCTTCCATGCTTTTGGTTTGGCCATTTCTGCATCCTTGCATCTTTTGAGTATCTTGCACTCTCGTTAAAACTTTGAGAGTTGCAACAAATTTTTGCTAGACATGTATTAGATTCTTTGAAATCCCAACTTTTGATTCAAGAGTGTTTGAAAGGCTCTTGAATTTTGTCACTTTGCATACTCTTGCAAATGTTATCATCATACTCCTATTTCACCTACATGGAAAGACAAAGCATGAATTTGCCGCTATTTCTTTAACATGGATGTCAGAATGAAAAGGCACAAGAAACGAAGACAAAAACAAACACCGAATAACCGACTCAAATTTTTTTTTTTTAATAGGAGGCATAAATAATAACAAAAAAAGACCTGACATGGATTAGCATAATAATGAATGTACTAAAAATTGTGACTGGACACTAATTGAGCTGCCTGTATCCCATCTTGAGAATCAGGTCAAACGTGGCTCAGACTCTAAAACATTTAGATGAAAATGATAGGAAATTGAACAATTGGAAACTAAAATGATTGAAATTGAGATGAAAGAAAAATAAAAGACTTATGTGTCACATTGTGATTGAAAAGAAATTTGAAAACTTAGTGTATGGGACTAGAATTAACAATACTTGAAATTTAAAAGTCTAGTGTGTGGGACTATGATTTAAAAAAATATTTGAAAGTCTAGTGCGTGGGACATGTAATTAATAAAATTGAAATCTAAAAGTCCGGTGTGTGAGGCAGTAAATTGAAAGAACATTTGAAAGTCTAGTGTGTGGAACTAACAACTAACGAGATCGAATCTAAAAGTCTGGTGTGTGGGAATGTGAATTGAAAGGTCATTTGAAAGTCCAGTGTGTGGGATTGTAAATTAAAAAGATACTTGAAAGTCCGCATATGTGGAACTAACAATTGATCACTGAAATTTAAAAGTCCAGTGTATTGGACTAATAAATGAAATTTGAAAGTCTGGTGTGTGAGAATGTGAATTAAAAGAACATTTGAAAGTCTAGTGTGTGGGACTGAGAATTGAAAGAACTTTTGAAAGTCCCTTGTGTGAGATTGTGTAAAGTGATAAGAATTCAGAGAGAAACACATAAGAAAGAGAGAAAAATGAGGACGAATGTTGATAAGGGTTATATTGGTAGAGGAGTTGTGATGTTACGTCTAATGGTGTGGGTTTTAGGGGAAAGGATTGGGTTAGGTGTAGTTGGTCTATGTAGACCATGAGAGGATAGTGTTGGTTTGATGTGATTAATACTCAAAACCAAAAGGACCATCTCGTCCTTTAATTAAAAAAATAATTATTTTATCCAAAAATGCGATTTTTTTTGAAATTGGGATTTTGTCTTGACAAATTTAAAAAAAACTAAAAAATTTACTCCTATTTGACCCTTAATGGTATTAAAACGCGTCAAAATTTGGTGTTTACAACTTGCCCCTCTTTGTTGGAAGTTAGAAGAGGTTTTAGACAAAGATTGTAGAGCACCGAATTTTGATCAAACTATCAGCAAATAGATCAAATTGACATTACTTGGATGAGGACGAAAAACTATTAAGACCATTAGGTGAATTAAAGATTTTGAAGTAAAGGAAGAGAAGATTTGAGTGAAGAAGGATGTTGCCACTGAACGAGGATTCCAATGTTGTCATTGCCATTGCCATTGCCATCTTTGTCCCTTTCTATTCTATCTATTACATTAATGAAACACAAAACAAAGGCTAGGTTATGCTTCCATGCTTTTGCTTTGGCCATCTCTGGATCCTTGCATCTTTTGATTATCTTGCACTCTTGTTAATGACTTTGCTAAGAATCACCAATGCTGAGATTTACAACAATTTGCCCTTGTTTATCTTTTAAACCTCAAATACTCAATTCAAAAAAATTCTCCCAATTTTCAAATCTCTCATTATTCCAATTTCTTCCGTTTGAAATCATTTTGATTGAGTGCCCAAAATCTGGTCCTAAACTTTGCCATTTGCATCAAAAAAAATTTGCCCTAGTTTTGGCAATCATGAACTACAAAGATGGCCCATTAACTTGATATTGCCCCTAAAAGGATGCTCCATGATATGTGGAGGAAAATATATAGAATTAGAATGTAGGAAGTAACATAAACAGAAAAGAAATTCATTTGAATTATTTTTATTTTTTATTTTTTTGAATGAAGGGAAAAAATGCACTTTGCATGAAAACATTGACCAATATGAAACACTTATCATAGGAATCACATCATGAGCATTTAAGAACAAGGCGAACTGTTCTAATTCACTCTCTTACCCAAACTGGTGCATGGGAAACTGAATGCTCTTTCTTATCAATTAACCCTTATAGACCGATGAGGTGGGTTTAATGAGGGTCATAATGTGGTTGAGAAAAGCATAACTTGACATATCAGCCTGTGGGACCAATTTCGATTCTAGTTGACTTATCACCACATCTCAATGAAAGCAAATAGTTCTCTACCTCTAATTAACAGGAGAAAATAGTTCGCATATGAACCTTATTGGCTTGTACTGCAAGTAGAAGAGATAGCTAAAAAAAACTACATATCATGGGACGTATCCTTGTGATCGCTAGAGAAGCTAAACCCAAAGAGCTGATTCTTACTTTTAATTGCTATGAAAGAAAAGTCAGTACTGGACTTTATAGGCTTGTAATGTGGTTAGAAAACGATAGCCAAAACAAAAAATTTATTCAAGAAATTGTGCACCTTTGATCGCTCAATGATTCTTGGTTTTATTTTTTTCCCCAGCATCAAGCTTCAAAACTCAAAGTTAGCAATGAACATATAAACATTTTATTGCACTTGTTCACATTATAACATAGCACCTGACATCCAGTAGATAAGCGACTGTACTTGAATTAGAATCATACATTCACATTATTGGTGTATTTGTCATGTTGAAGCACTTGATTTCAAATCTCACTCTTTCCATCATTAGTACATTTGGCACGTTGAGTCACTTCACTTGATTTCCCTTTTAAGTCTTTTTTTTTTTTGTGGAAAAATTCTCCTCTTGTGATCTTTTGTACAAGCAATGTCTCTTTTATCTGAATAAATCTTCCAATTCTTTCCCCCCAATTCGGGGATGATAAATAGGTGCATATGAAACAAAATTTTCAGCTCTGGAGGCTCAAAGGAGATTCAAGGAATGAACAGTGTATAGGTAGTAGAAACGAAGGCCAAAACATCATTCTAAACTCTCATGACAACTAGTGTAAGTAATCTTTGGTCAGGACTTGACTTACTCAATGTCATTAACTGTAACTCTCCTAGTGTAGGGGTGTGATCATGAAAGACTCTATTGAAATGACATTGTCATATCTGATGGCTCAAAATGGACTATAATGGGTATATTGTGTTTGGATAAAGAAACGAATGCTCAAAGCGCCATCCTAGATTCTCATAACAATTGAAACAAAGCACTTTAACAACACATTCTGCTTTCAAATAGACGAGACATGAGTCAGACTAGAAAAATTTTACCTTCACAAAATTTGCCCAATTATGGGGTTTGGTTGGCAAGGTAATTGATCAAGCTATATCTACCAATTTCCAAAGTTTAGCAAGTTAGCAAAGGGTAGACAGTATTCGGATATTGGATTTTCTCCCATGAAAATGACTAGGTTAAAATTTTTAAAGTGCATGCAATAAATTTAGATAGTTAAATGTAGGAAAAAGCATTGCATGCAAAACATGAATATTGGATGTTTAGCTCAATCTTGTTCCTCGAGGCTCATGCCACAATCTGTACAAGAGAAAAATATCTACGCTACATGAAATATAACTACACAATAATGATGAAAAACACATAAAATTTTTGAAATGAAATGACTTGAACACATGATATCTATAATGAGTTGATCACTCATGAAAAAGCAATGTACTTATTTGAAAATTTCAAAGCATATAATCTTTGAAAAGGATGAATTTGACCCTAAAACTGCAACTTAATAGCAAGAGCCATGGGATTTCGTCCTCAGACTGATTTTTATTGCCATACTTGTGAAAACTGAGCGTGGATTGTGGGAATCCATGAAATTTTGAGTAATACCCTTGTATTTCAAAATATTTTCCAACTTTACCAAAGTAAGATACAATCAAAATTTCCTTAAAAAAAAATCTATTTTTTTAACAACTTTAGATGAAGGTTAGGGAAGGGAAAACAAAGGAAAAAATAAAAATAAATTGAGTCAATAAACAAAATTGAAATCAGTATGCATGCCCTATGGGGAGCCCTTCTTATGCCAAGGTCTGGCCTAGCATGAAAATGCAATCCTCCAGGGTAGGTACTATACAATACCTGATAGACCCAATCTTCCTACTTATCAATTGTTGATCCATCGCCTCCATATGCTAAGGAGTGTGGCTGCTTTATTTTTCTGGAGACATTCTTGGAGAATAGGAGAAATTCCAGATAGATTGATCAATCTATGTGACTTATGAATTTGTAAAGGTAAACAAGGGAAAAGAATGGATCGATAATATATACATCTCAAAGAAAGGGTTGTGATCAGAGGACACATTCGCTGAGTCATGTTAAATAAGAAAATAATAGACTCAAAAACACATCATATTTACTTGTAAGAAAATAATCACTA
The DNA here is from genome assembly GCA_025175665.1 of Cinchona pubescens. Taxonomy (NCBI): domain Eukaryota; kingdom Viridiplantae; phylum Streptophyta; class Magnoliopsida; order Gentianales; family Rubiaceae; genus Cinchona; species Cinchona pubescens. The sequence continues at coordinate 2,025,150 of JANKKI010000258.1, read as the reverse complement.
TTTTTACCACTGGGTAATGGAGTCTTGGGAGAACTATGTCCGAACGGATTGGGTATTTCAAATGGCTCATGAACAAGAATAGAGAATTCACTCAAATGACTCAAGACACGTCATATTTCTTGTGAATTGTTGACCAGTGTCTTATCCATTGTGCATAGAGTCTATGAGAACTTTGTTTGAATGGATCAGACAGTTTGGATAATCTACTAAAGGTTGATCAAATCACTAATTTGACTTTTGCTCGATCACCTTGAATCACTTAGAAATTTACTTAGTCTACGAGTTATTTGCAATCAAAATTTGGCCTCAATTATTTGTTCTTGAAGAGGTACACGCTCATTTAAATCTTGAACCTTAGTGTCCACATGTTTGGGGATTTTACTGTCTTCTTAAAATGGCCAAAGATGATTGTTAAAACCTCATATTCTAAGTAAACTAAACTAGCACTTGACTTGAGCCCTCGTGCCACTTTATTTTGAAGTAGATCTTGGATTTGGGTCCTTACCTTGTACACTACCCTTTTCGATGATACAAAATATATAAATGTGCACGTCTTATTGGGTTATATACCCAAGACAAAAGGGAAGGCTTATTCCTATCGCGGGATATCTAAAATGGTATTCCCTCTATGGCTAATGCATGATGCTAGTTATTACATCAATTAAAAAATTCAAAAATTAAAATGTGCCCGAGGTGGCCCATTTAGTAGTCGGGGTGAGCCTAAAGTGAAATGCGGTATCCCAAAATGTGGCTTAACGTCTACAAAAAAATGAATTCAAAAAGAAAATTCTATAGGGGGTGCAAACATAAAGAGGGTACAATTGTTCGGAGAAAACATTACAACTCAATCTAAGGGTAGATGTATGACGAGGAAACGTAAGGGGTAACATATTTAAACTCTTGAATTTATAATAAAACCATGACGTTATTTTGATTCTTGGAGCATGAGATGCAATAGACGAAATCTAAACATGCAAAATTGGGAATCAGAAGTGGCGTACTAGAAGAGCATTTTGCCCAAAGGCTCTTACTCTAGGGCTCATGAGATGCAAAAATCAATAAATGAAGCAAGCAAAATCAGAAAATCAAAACATCATAAAAGTATACACAGGAATTATTCCTCTCCTCGTGCCTCGTGTCCTATTAGGGATTCGTGAGGCTCTATCATATGGGTAATCTACATGTTGCATCAGTTTGGTTCACTAATACAATCTAGACTCCACAAAGGTTTATAGTTCTCCAACTTTAAGACTAAAGGACCCACAAAGTAGTATTTTTGTCAATTCTAATGGTCCCGGTCGGTGCTTTGAGTTAGACTCGTTGCAAGCGGTACAGGAGCGTTGCAACCGGTACCTGTGTGCACTACGTAATATCTGAATCCTAAAAAAGAGTGGGACGATGCCCACTAGGTTATGCAAATAAGTGATACATGTGTCTCCTAGAGACGGAGGAATTTAATTACCATTATAACATGTTGGTGGCTTTAAAAATACCGGGTTATTCTATTCTCTAACCTCTATAACCTCACAATTGATAAATAAATAAACTCGTCATGTATTAAGGTAACAAAAATAAACATAGGAGCAAATAACAAGTAAACATCCAAACCTAATGTAAAGAAAAGTCAAATTTAGGAAACATGACTAAATCAAGTGCTTGGACTCTCTAGTGTCTCCAGTGGAGTCACCAAGCTGTCGCGCCCTATTTTTTGGTGGAAAAAATAAAATGATAAGTATAAAAATAGATAATAGTTATAAGAATAGTATAAAAACAGGATCTAAAATGGGACTTTTAAAAGTGACATTAGTAGACCCCAAAAATAATCTAGATTAGGGTTTTTTGAAAAATAAATAGATGAATAATGGAGACCGTTGCCACTCGGTGTGTGAAGTGAATCGGGACACTAACTCGAACTTAAGGGAAAAGAAAATTCATAGAGATTGAGGAAAAATATTTTAAAATACAAAAAATGAAGTAAAAATAGAAAAATAAAAATAATTAAAAATAAGTTGAAAAACCCTAAACAAGATGACTCCTAGTCTACAAAAACAAAAGAAAAAGGTCGGGAGTCCTATTGAGGAAAGGCATTACCATCTTTGTGGTCAACACCTATGTATACCTACATAAGGTATTACCCTTTGTAAATACTCTAAAAAAAAGGGTAAATGAAAAAAAATTACATAAAGCAAAATAAACAATTAGCAAGTAAAAATACATATTGCACATGAGAGTTCAAAAATGCACCTCTGGAACCCAAAAGTGTTTGTGATGCTAACCCTAACTAAATATGAACAAACGGGTTAAAAGTACCCCCTTTCTTCTAACCCAACACTAACAATGCTAACAAAATTAAAGATAAATAATCATGAATCAAACAAGATTTTATCTAAGCATAAGGATACTAAAAGCAACATAAACAACTAAGCAATTAGGTCAAAATATCAAAAAAGGAATTAAATGATTGAAAGGGAAAGAAGTTAATTGAAACAAAATCTAAACACTAGAAACCAACTCGCAAAATTTCTAAACAAATAAAAGGGCAAAATTGTGAGAATTCGTAAAATTATAAAGCTATGATGACAGGATTCAATACAAAAAAAAAAAAAATCAATTAGAACCAATCTGAACATCTAAGGATTTAATTGAAAAATCTACAAAGTTTTAGAGGTCAAAAATACACTTCACAAAATTTTTGGAATTAAAATGCAATTACGGCAAAGCTCAGGACCAAAATGTAATTTTAGTAAAGTTTTGGAACTAAAACTATAATTTCAATAAAGTTCATAGACAAAAAGGTTATTTTAACAAAGTCTAGGGACTAAAATTTAATTTTTATAAAGTTTAGGGACTAAAATATAGTTTTGACAAAGTTTAGGGACTAAAATATAATTTTAGCAAGTACACATTCTTGGGACTAAAATGCAATTTCGTAAAGTTCTAGGTGCTATAATGCAAGTGTAGAAACTTCTAAGGGCTAAGAATAATTTTAGACAATTTTAGGGACTAAAATGCAATTATAGAAAGTTTTAAGGCCTAAAAAGCAATTTTGGACCGTTCTAGGGGCTAAAAAGAAATTATTGAAAGTTTTAAGGACTGAAATGTAATTTTTAGATAATTTTAGGGCTAAAATATAATTACAGAAAAGTCAGCACTTGAAATGATTTTAAAGAAAAATTATAAAACATGGCCCAACCCATTCTCTATTGAGCTAGTCCAAGCCAAATAAACCTAATACATAAATAACTATCAAGACTCACGAAAATTAACTAGCCCACTAATAAAATACACAATAAGCCCATCCGTAAATTAAAAGGCTAAAAGAACTCCAAAATCTATCTAAATTGAACACGGTTTATTAAACTAAACCCAAATCCAAACCCAAATAAAACATCCTAAAAAATAAACCCACACAAATTAAAACCCAACTAAACATTATAATCCAAAACCAAATGCCCATCTTCTTTGTTTTTAAAACCCTACCCCTAAATAATGAACAACCAACCATGACTGCTAAAAGGCAGCCACTAGCGGCGGCACCACCGCTGGCGATCACCGGAAAATATTTTTTGGTGTCGGATCGGAGTGAAATTTTCACCCCTGCTCAATTTTTCGAGTAGATTTCGATTTTGGTCTCGGATTTGATCGAAAGTGAACAAAAAGTGGTTGAAAATGCCCGGACAGTCGGATCTCTCTTTTTCACACACGCAAAACTTCATCCAAAACGACGTAAATCAAACACAAAAATATTCTTCACAATACATAAATCATAAATAAATTATAAGTATATCAAAATCAAGAATAAAGATGTATTAATCAACATCAATAACAAGATTTGTAAAATTAACAATAGTACTACAAAAAAATGACTAGAACCATGAAAACATACACTTGCCTTATACGAAATTAATTCAATGTGGTGGCAAATCTTTAATCACGGCTTGAATCCACTATTCTTTACTCCTTTTTTTTTTTTCTTTTTTTAAAGGAGAGAATTTTGAAAAATATGAGGAAGTGTTTGACAAAAACATGTCGTAGTCCTTAAATAAATGTCGTCCTCTATTTTTCACTGAGTGTGGAAATTAAATAAGAAGGGGATATTGTAAAGTGATAGGAATTAGGAGAGAAACGTATGAGAAAGGGAGAAAAATGAGGATGAATGTTGTTAAAGGTTATCCCGGTGGAGGAGTTGTGATGATGAATGTTGTTAAAGGTTATCCCGGTGGAGGAGTTGTGATGGGAATCATGAGAGAAACGTATGAGAAAGGGAGAAAAATGAGGATGAATGTTGATAAAGGTTATACGGGTGGAGGAGTTGTGATGTTACCTGTGATGTGGGTTTTAAGGGAAAGGGTTGGGTTAGGTGTAGTTGGTCAATAGTTGACCATAAGATGATAGTGTTTGTTTGATGTCATTAATACTCAAAATCAAAAAGACCAACTCTAAGTCCTTGACTTTAAAAAAATAATTATTTCAACAAAAAATGCAAATTTTTATGAAATTGAGACTTTGTCTCAAAAAAGTCAAAAAACTTAAAAATTTACCCCAATTTGATCCTTAATGGTAAAAACGTGTCAAAATTCGGTGTCTACAAAATATTGACACGATCTTCCAAACAATTGCTTTGATGAAATATTTAGATAGATTTGATTAATTGCAAATTCTATATACATAATTTGTATGTCAAATTAGATGAACGTGAAATTAGGTTTTCATTCCTAACATTGAGCATTTGTTCATTATATTTGCTAGTCGAAGTGCTTCGAATCAGTAACAAATTGATATATTTTATACCCAAACTTTAGTAAAATAATATGTACCTATAACTTTTATGTATCTAATTAAGACGTAAAAACATTTAGTTCCTTGAAATTTATATTATAAAAAAATAAACACTTAAATCACTCTATCCTTACATAAATATGCTTGAATAACTAGTATCATCATTTGTGGAGAATTCTTTAAATAGATTAGATCTATGATAGGTGACATGTATTTCTTAGTCGGAAATCATCCACATCATCTTAGACAGAATAAATTTTTAATTTAAAGTAGTGTGGATGATTTTATAATAAAGAGTCGATAATAACTATTATGAACTCAATCTATTTAAGAATTTTCCACTATCATGGACGCATAGAAAATTTTAAATTATAATTAAACTTCCAAATTATAATGAACTATATACTATGGTTATGATCACTAATTTTCCCTTAATACGCAAACGAACACCCACTTAACAGTGAGATTAAATCCTTTATGACTATAATTTTGACATTCTTTTCCTGAATTAGTCTTGCATGAACAATCTAAAATCACATCTGATTGATAACAGGACAAAAAGTAAACAACAAACATAATAAGAAAAAATAAAAATAACAAAATCCTGTACAACTTCAAATGCAACAAATGACATTAATAGAACTCTGCTTTATGAATTCAGAGATCTTCCTTTTGTGGATTCTCGTACAATATTATAATCAAGTTTCTGTTTTGCAGTAACTAATAATATTACCATTTCAATCTGAAGAAGAATTTCAATAATGGCTTGTCAAGAGCAAGTGTAGAATTAGATGAATTGTTCACCAGAATCCTCCAGTCAGTGTTACAAGTTGCTCCTCTTCACCATCCATCTCCTTTTTAAAAGCCACAATCTCCACTTCCTATAGATATGGTTATAGCCTTGAGCCAGTTGCCTGATATATCGATCCTCTCATATCCGTAGCAGTCTGTCACTATCAAATCCTCCAACTTAGGAAATTCATCCGCGAGATTGTGAAAAAATATGTCTTTGATTCGTAAGTTGTGCATTGATAGTTTCTTCAAATTCTGACACGGATGTAACTTCAAATTCGTCGTACGCCAAGGACAGTAACAGCAAAAGGATTCGAGACTTTGTGATTCGACTTCAATTTCAGAATTAATACACATCATAGCACTAATAACGCATTCTTTGAGGTACCACGAAGATCATTAGTAACCTTTATTCTTTGCAAACCATAAAAATTAACAAGTTTAAGGCTCTCAATCAACGGACACCTCGAGAACAAGCCTTGAACCGTTGCTTCATCTATGAACACGTTTTCAAGAAACAATCTGTTTAGAAGACAACACTTAATTTCTTTGTAACCAAATTGTTGCCTCAAACTGCACCCTTTAACGTTTAATTCCCTAAGTTGTTTAGCTTGGAGAATTCTAAAAAAGTCAGGCAAACCGTGTTCCGTCCCACATAAAGTAAAGGAAAAACAAACACCATGGACGAGGCCGGCTTCTTTTTCGATATTATCAAACACTTTTCGTATGAAAAAAGAAGAATCCGGACAAGAAAGACATCGCATTGAAAGATTGAGCCGATGAACACATTCATTCTGGTTTTGATATCTTTTTAAGGATTTATTTAAATAATTCATGAACTCATCTCTAACATCGTCGACAACTATAGGCCAATATATGCTTTTGGGACATCCATGTACTTTGTTAAAAGCTACATCATCAAGATCAATATTCAGAATCGGATTCGTAGACCACATAGTGTACCAGGACTTCGATAGCAGACTCATTTTTGCGGCGCAGTTTGTGGGCATGTACGATAGAATATGTTGAGTAACGTGTTGGGGGAGCCGCTGCCATTGATCATCATCATCATATTCTTTGTTGCTTCATATTTGCAAAGCTTTTGACTAAATGAAAAAGTTACAATTAAAAAGAATAAGAGCAGTCAAGGACCTTTATATAAGCAGAGAGCGAGATATATTAGTATGTATTATAGCTATTAGGAGAAGGATTTTGATTTACATATCCGGTTCTTGTTTAGAAAAGGATTTTCTTCTTTGTTTGAATTTACAACGATTTACAATATACAGAAAGTTCCTGTGATTTTCTTTTCCTTGTTTAATTCGGTTTTGTTGAAAGGCCGCCACCGCCACCGGCCTCGAACGCTATGATCGGAATCTTCAACGTCCGAAATTAATATGGGTCTCTAATTCTCTGGTGAAGTTCAACTCATCCTCACCTTAATCGCCAAAATAGTCTCTCAACTTTTGGTGATAGTCCTTTTTTAGCCAAAATGGTCCTCCAATTTTTATTTTTAGCCAAGATAGTCCTTTCATGTGAAATTTATAAAAAAAAAAAAAAAAAAAAATTATGGTGACTACACCATAAAATGACTTTTTTGGCTAAAAAATAAAAGTTAAAGGACTATTCAGGCTAAAAAAAAAGTTGAAGGACTATTCTGGTTAAAAAGAAAGTTGAGGGACTATTTTGGCATCTAGATGTGTATAAGTTGACAGGTATGCAATTTTCCCTTTTTTTAACTGTTATTGTAGGTTTATTTGTATAAGAATGTCTACATTAGTTTCTCTTACTTATGTACTGCTAAAAAGTCTGATTAATTGGCCTATTAATTCAACATATTCATGGTTTTATTCCTTTTTTTTTTTTCTTTCAAAGTTAAAAAATGCTTCTTATTTGTAAGAGCAATATTTATGTAGCTTTTAGTGATCCTTCAAGATAATAAAAGACAATTTAAGTGATAAGATGTTTCTAAGTTTAAGTCACCATAAAAGAATGAACAACTTGGATAGGATGTTCCATGAAGTTGTGTGAAAGGTTTGGAAATTGAAAATTAAGAATGTTGGTTTTTAGAAGTTTTGGAAGATAAAAAATTGAAGGGTCAGCTTTCTTTAGGGAAGAATTATACGGAAAATCAGCAAAAGCTGCTGCCCAAATTGAGAAGATAATTTTTAATGCAATCTCATATTTGTTCGTATTTTTTCTCGTATCATTCCAGTACATGCTAATTCATGATTTTCCTATCGGTGTTTCATCTTTTAATATGTAAACTATACACATCTAGATTAGATTATTGATTAGTTTCCTTGGATAATTTGTATTCATGCCTATATAAAGGCTAGTCTTGTAACTATTGTAAGTGTGGTGATGAATATAACAGTTATTTAACGTGTCTTAATTATTGTTAGAGTTATTTTCCTCTAAATTATAGCATTGATTAGATTAATTAAAGAATTAATTTCCTTGGATAATAAATTTAGTTTAATTAAGTGCATGCGTTAAAATTAAATGTTAGAAGCTAGAAAGAACAAAGCTCAAGGGACTAAATTGCTATATAAAGCCAAATTTTAAGTTGTAAGGGCAATTTTGCTAGCCTTGTGTAATTGCACTATTTAAGCTAAAGTAGAAAGTAGAAAGGATAGATAGTTTAGTAGAATTTAGATAGTTCTAGATAGATTAGGATAGCTTATATTACAAGTTACTAATAGTTCATCTTCATCTTAGATCTTCTTTAAATTTCTTGTCAAGTTTACATCTTTATTAGATAATCATAGTGGGTCGTAGCTTCATAGTTTTCTTATCCAACTTTCATTCTTATCAATTTCTTGCTTTCTATTTAAGCTAGCTTTAGTTTCAATTCTTTGTGGGTTTCTTTAATTCCAATTGAAGCGCACGGACTAGGCCGGAACACCTAAACATGGGGCTTTTTCATGGCTTTGATTGGAGTCCAGCTGATGGATTAAAGCCTCAAGATATCAATACTAATGAGGTTTATGGTATGACTATGCCGAAGGTCAAGCCTCTAACCCTAATGGCTATTGCTAGGCCACGCCGGTCTCCTAATTTGTACCCTTACTCTTTTTGGAGTAGAATTTAGTACTACATAATTTGACATTTTAGTTATCACCACAAATGTGTCGCGCCCCATTTTTTGGTGGGAAAAATAAAATGATAAATATAAAAATAGATAATAGTTATAAGAATAGTATAAAAATAAGGTTATAGTTGTTACTAAAATGGGACTTTTAAAAGCGACGTTAGAAGACCCCAAAAATAATCTGGAATAGGATTTTTTGAAAAATAAATAAATGAATAATGGAGTTGCCACCCGATGTGTGAAGTGCATCCAGACACTAACTAGAACTTAAGGGAAAAGAAAATTTCTAGAGGTTGAGGAAAAAGATTTTAAAACACAAAAAAAATGAAGTAAAAATAGACAAATAACAATAAGTAAAAATAAGCTGAAAAATCCTAAACTAGATGACTCCTAGTCTACGAAAACAAAAGAAAAAGGTTCAGGAGTCCTATTGAGGAAAGAGAAGGATACACAACTCAAAATGCAACCTAGGCACCCTTTCACCCCTGGTAAAATCGGTTGCGAGATTTAATTCATGTTTCCTTAAAATTAACCCATTTTACATTAAGTTTGAATAGACCAAAGTGAAAACAAATCAAAGATAAAAATATGCATGAAAAATACAGGAGAAATAGAGCTTGCTGTGTTAGCGTTGGACTATTTGACACAGGTGGGAAAATTTTCAATAACAGCGTGCGTAGAAAATATTTACAAAAGTAAACATACTAGAGTCGAATGAGAAACATATAAGCACATAAAATACAGAAGAACATAAAACATAATATTCTAACATGCGAATCTTACCAAAAGCAATTAACACATAGCACATACCCTATCTATTACAATAGGCATAAGCCTCTTTTATAAAAAGTTGTCCCATCTCTGGGGTCAACACTTATGCATACCTACATAAGGCATTATCCTATGTAAATATTCTAAAAAAAAGGGTAAATGAACAAATATTACATAAAGCAAAATAAACAATTAGCAAGTAAAAATACATATTACACATAATAGAGTTCAGAAACGTACCTCTGGAGCACAAAAGTGTTTGTGATTCAAACCCTAACTAAAGATGAACAAACGAGTTAAAAGTACCTCATCTCTTCTATCCCAACACTAACAATACTAAGAAAATTAAAGATAAATAATCATGATTCAAACAAGAATAATGACTAGTAAAAGCAGCATAAACAACTGAGCAATTAGGTCAAAATATCAAAAAAGGAACTAAATGATGTAAAGGGAAAGAAGTTAATTGAAGCAAAATCTAAACTCTAGAAACCCACTCGCAAAGTTTCTAAACAAATAAAAGGGAAAAATTGTAAGAAATTATAAAATTATAATACTGCGATGACAATTAATACAAAAAAAAAAAAAGAAACTCAATTAGTACCTATCTAAACATCTAAGGACTTAATTGAAAATTTTACAAAGTTTTAGAGGTCAAAAAATACACTTCACAAAATTTTAGGAATTAAAATACAGTTACAGTAAAGCTCGGGGACCAAAATGTAATTTTAGTATAATTTAGTGACTAAAACTATAATTTCAACAAAGTTCATGAACCAAAAGAATATTTCAGAAAAGTCTAGCAAATATCTAGGGACTAAAATACAATTTTAGCAAGGTTTAGGCACTAAAATATAGCTTCAGCAAGTTCTAGCGGCTAAAATGCAATTTCTCATAAAGCTCTAGGGGCTATAATGCAAGTATAGAAAGTTCTAAGGGCTGAAAATGCAATTTTGGACAGTTCTAGGGACTAAAATACAGTTATAGAAAGTTTTAAGGGCTAAAAAATTTTTGCTAGACGTTTATTTGATTCTTCGAAATCCCAACTTTTATAGCACAAAGGTGATTGAAAGGCTCTTGAATTTTATCACTTTGCATACTCCTCCAAACGTTATCATCGTTCTCCTATTTCACCTACATGGAAAGACAGAGCATGAACTTGTCCCTATTTTTTTAACATGGATGCCAGAATGAAAAGGCACAAGAGACAAAGACAAAAACAAACACCGAATAACCTACTCATTTTTTTTTTTTTTTTGAATAGGAGGCATAAATAATAACACAAAAAGACATGACATGGACTAGCATAATAATGAAAGTGCTAAAAATTATGACCGGACTCTAATTGTGCTGCCTACATATCCTATCTTAAGAATCAGGTCAAACGTAGTCCAGACTCTAAAACATTTAGATGAAAACGACAGGAAATTGAACAATTGAAAACTAAAATGATTGAAATTGAGATGAAAGAGAAATAGACTTATGTGTCACATTGTGATTGAAAAGACATTTGAAAGCCCAATGTGTGGAATTAGAATTAACAATACATGAATTTAAAAGTCAAGTGAGTGGGATTGTGAATTAAAAACATTTGAATGTCCAGTGTGTGGGACTAACAATTAATAAAATCAAAATCTAAAAGTTTGGTGTGTGAGACTGTAAATTGAAAGAACATTTGAAGGTGTGTGTGGAACTAACAATTAACGAGATTGAATCTAAAAGTCCGGTGTGTGGGAATGTGAATTGAAAGAACATTTGAAAGTTCAGTGCGTGGGACTGTAAATTAAAAAGATACTTGAAAGTTTGATATGTGGGACTAACAATTGACAACTGAAATTTAAAAGTCCAGTGTATGGGACTAATAAATGAAATTTGAAAGTCCAGTGTGTGGGAATATGAATTGACATGTCCTATCCAATAACATTTGAAAGTCTAGTGTGTGGGACTGAGAATTGAAAGAACTTTTGAAAGTCCCTTGTGTTGGACTAACAATTGATGAGATCAAAATCTAAAAATCCGGTGTGTGGGACTGCGAATTGAAAACAAAAACATTTGAAAGTCCGGTGTGTGGGACTGACAATTGGCAACTAAAATTTAAAAGTCCAGTGTATGAGACTGTGCATTGAGAAAACATTTAAAAGTCCAGTGTGTGAGACTAACAATTAACAATACTGAAATTTAAATGCTAGGCTGCTAGATTTAAATTTACACGACTTGGGATACTGTCCTCCTGACGGACAAATCACTTAAATGTTCAGGCTACTGAATTGAAATTGAAACAAATTTGAAATTTAAATACCCAAGCTACTGGACTTAAATTGACACAACTGAAGTTAAATGCTCAGGTTGCTGAGCCGAAATAGAAATGACTTAGGATACTGTCCTCCCAACGGATGATTTACTTAAATGTGCAGGCTGCTGACCTTTACTGAAATTGAAATGATTTTAAAATTTAAGTGCTCAAGATGCTGGACTTAAATTGACAATTTGGGATACTGTTCTCCCGACAGACAGATCTACTTAAATGTTCAGGCTGTTAAACTGAACTTGAAACGATTCTAAAATTTAAATGCCTGGGCTGCTAGACTTAAATTAACAACTTAGGAACTCAATTTTTCGTGTAGATTGCGATTTTGGTATCGGATTTGATCAAAAGTGAACGAAAAGTGGTTGAAAATGCCTGGAAAGCCGGGTCTCTGTTTTTCACACACGCAAAATTTCGTCCAGAACGACGTAAATAAAAAACAAAAATATTCTTCACAACACATAAATCATAAATAAATTATAAGTCTATCAAAATCAACAATAAAGACATATTAATCAACATCAATAACAAGATTTGTAAAAATAACAACAGTACTACAAAAAATGACTAGAACCATGAAAATATACACTTGCCTTGTACGAAATTAATTCAATATGGTGGCAAATCTTTAATCACGGCTTGAATACACCGTTCTTGACTCCTCTTTTTTTTTCTTTTTTTAAAGGAGAGAATTTTGAAAAATAGGAGGAAGTGTCTCACAAAAACATGTCGTAATCCTTAAAACAAATGTCGTCCTCTAGTTTTTGCTGAGAGTGAAAATTAAATAGGAAGTGGATTGTGTAAAGTGATAGGAATTAGATGAGAAACATATGAGAAAATGAGAAAAATGAGGATGAATGTTGATAAGGGTTATCTTGGTGGAGGAGTTGCGATGTTATGTCTCATGGTGTGGGTTTTAAGGGAAAGGGTTGGATTAGGTGTAGTTGGTCCGTGTAGACCATTAGAGGATAGTGTTGATTTGACGTGATTAATACTCAAAATCAAAAAGACCATCCCGTCCTTGACTTAAAAAATAATTATTTTATCCAAAAATGAGAATTTTTATGAAATTGAGACTTTGTCTCGAAAAATTCAAAAAACTTAAAAATTTACCCCAATTTGATCCTTAATGGTATGAGGAAAACGCATCAAAATTCGGTGCCTACAAAATGTTGACATGATTTTCCAAACAATAATAATTTGTATGTCAAATTAGATGGAGATGAAATCAGGTTTCCATTCCTAAAATTGAGCATTTGTTCATTATCTTTGCTAGTCTAAGGGCTTCGAATCAGTAAAAAAATTGATATATTTTATACCCAAACTTTAGTAAAATAATATGTACCTGTAACTTTTATGTATCTAATTAAGACGTAAAAACATTTAGTTCCTTGATATTTATATTATAAAAAAATAAACACTTAAATCACTCTATCCTTACATAAATATGCTTGAATAACTACTATCATCATTTGGGAAATTCTTTAAATAGATTAGATCTATGATAGGTGACATGTATTTCTTAGTCGGAAATCATCCACATCATCTTAGATAGAATAAATTTTTAATTTAAAGTAGTGTGGATGATTTTATAATAAAGAGTCGATAATAACTATTATGAACTCAATCTATTTAGACAGAATTTTCCACTATCATGTCCACTATCATGAACGCATAGAAAATTTTAAATTATAATTAAACTTCCAAATTATAATGAACTATATACTATGGTTATGATCACTAATTTTCCCTTAATACGCAAACGAACACCCACTTAACAATGAGATTAATTCCTTTATGACGATAATTTTGACATTCTTTTCCTAAATTAGTCTTGCATGAACAATCTAAAATCACATCTGATTGATAACAGGACAAAAAGTAAACAACAAACATAATAAGAAAAAATAAAAATAACAAAATCCTGTACAACTTCAAATGCAACAAATGACATTAATAGAACTCTGCTTTATGAATTCAGAGACCTTCCTTTTGATTCTCGTTAATATTGCAAGAAAATATAAAATTATAATACTATGATGACAATTAATACAAAAAATAAAAAAAAATTCAATTAGAACCAATCTAAACATCTAAGGACTTAATTGAAAAATGTACAAAGTTTTAAGGGTCAAAAGTAAGCACACTACACAAGATTTTAGGAATTAATTGCAATTGCAGCAAAGCTCAGGGACCAAATATAATTTCATTAAAGATTAGGGACTAAAACTATAATTTCAGCAAAGTTTAAGGATCAAAAGGTAATTTTAGCAAAGTCTAGGTACTAAAATGTAATTTCAAGTTTGGGGACTAAAATAAAATTTTAGCAAAGTTTAGGGACTAAAATGCAAAAGTTTAGCAAATTTTAGGGGCTAAAATGCAACTATAGAAAGTTCTAAGGGTTAAAATGAAATTTTGGACAGTTTTAGGGACTAAAATGCAATTATAGAAAGTTGTAAGTGCTGAAATGCAATTTTGGATAATTCTAGGGGCTAAAATGCAATTATAAAAAGTTCAAATGGCTAAATAAAATTTTCTGACAGGGGCTAAATTGTGGTGAAATACAATCAATTTTAAATTTGGAACCGTTATTCAAAATTTTAGTGAAACACTGGATTTTATCTCATGTCTGCTTTTCGTAAAAAAATATCAATTTATTCTTTGAAGTTATGGGTTTTCAAAATGCTCGGGGATGGATATGAAGGAAGTAATTACAGAAAAGTCTGCAATAATGGGTTTGAAATAATTTTAAAGGAATATTAATAAAACATGGCCCAACCCATTTTTTATTGAACTATCTCAAACCAAATAAACCCAATACAAAAATAACTATCAAGGCCCACAAAAATTAACTAGCCTACTAATGAAATACACAATAAGCACATCTGAAAATTAAAAGGCCCAAAGAACTCCAAATCCTATCTTGAATTAAACTAAGTCCAAACTAAATCCAAATCCAAGCCCAAACAAAACATCCTAAAAAATAAACCTTACACAAATTAAAACTCAACTAAACATTATAACCCAAAACCAAAAACCCATCTTCCTTATTTTTAAAACCCTACCCCTAAATAATGAACACCCAACCATGGCTGCTCAAAGGCCGCGGTCTGGTGGCGGCACCACCGCTAGCAGTCATTAGAAACAATTTTTTAGTGTCGGATTAGAGTGTCAAGAAATTTGCACCCCCACTCAATTTTTTGCATAGATTGTGATTTTGGTCTCAGATTTGACTTAAAGAGAAACAAAAAGTGGTAAAAAATGTCCAAACAACTGGGTCTCTCTTTTTCACATACTCAAAATTTCATCCAAAATGACGTAAATCAAACACAAAAATATTCCTCACAACACATAAATCATAAATAAATTATAAGTCTATCAAAATCAACAATAAAGATATATTAATCAACATCAATAACAAGATTTGTAAAAATAACAATAGTACTACAAAAAAATGACTAGAGCCATGAAACATACACTTGCCTTGTATGAAATTAATTCAAGGTGGTGGCAAATTAATTAAAAAAATTTGAAAATCTATAATTAAAAATCCATCCATTAAAAATATATGTTTGGTCAAAAATAAATGGTTAGGTCAAAAAAGGAAAAAAATAAACAATATGATAAATTAGATGATATTTCAAAAATAAAAAGGAAAAATAATATAAGGTAGATGAAACCTAATTAGAATAAAATGAAAATTTAAAAAATATATATAATTGAATTTTTTTCTTATTCAAGTTACGGGTTGGGTTGGGTTTTAAAAAGAAAACCTAACCCAACCCTACTAAAGACAGGTAACTTGACCCAAGTAACCGAAACCCGAAAACCCAACCTATCTAGCCCCAAATTCATTTGGGTTGGGTCGGGTTTGCCACCACTTTTGTCACTTCCTATTCTATCTATTACATTAATGAAACACAAAACAAAGCCTATGCTATGCTTCCATGTTTTTGGCTTGGCCATTTCTGCATCCTTGCATCTTTTGAGTATCTTGCACTCTTGTTACAACTTTGAGAGTTGCAAATTTTTTTTTCTAGACGTGTATTTGATTCTTCGAAATCCTAACTTTTGGCGCAAGAGTGTTTGCAAGACTCTTGAATTTTATCACTTTGCATACTTCTCCAAACTTTATCATCGTACTCCTATTTCACCTATATGGAAAGACAAAGTATGAAATCGCCCCTAGTCTTTCTTTAATATGGTTGTCAGAATAAAAAGGCACAAGAAATGAAGACCAAAACAAACACCGAATAACCGACTCAATTTTTTTTTTGAATAGGAGGCTTAAATAATAACACAAAAAGACATGACGTGGACTAGCATAATAATGAAAGTGCAAAAATTGTGATCAGACTCTAATTGAGCTACTAACGTATCCTATCTTGAGAATCAAGTTTAACGTAGTTCAGACTCTAAAACATTTAAATGAAAATGACAGGAAATTGAACAATTGCAAACTAAAATGATTGAAATTGAGATGAAAGAAAAATAAAAGACTTATGTGTCACATTGTGAATTGAAAAGACATTTGAAAGCACAGTGTGTGGGACTAGAATTAACAATACTTGAAATTTAAAAGTCTAGTGTGTGGAACTGTGAATCAAAAAAAAAATTGAAAGTCTAGTGTGTGGGACTAACAATTAATAAAATTGAAATCTAAAAGTCCGGTGTGTGAGACTATAAATTGAAAGAACTTTTTATATTTGAAAATTTAGTGTGTGGGACTAACAATTAACGAGATCGAAATCTAAAAGTCCGGTGTGTGGGACTGTGATTTGAAAGTCCAGTGTGCGAAATTGTAAATTAAAAAGATACTTGAAAGTCCGATATGTGGGACTAACAATTGACAACTGAAATTTAAAAGTCTAGTGTATGGGACTAATAAATGAAATTTGAAAGTCCATTGTGTGGGAATGTGAATTGAAAGAGCATTTGAAAGTTTAGTGTATGCGACTGAGAATTGAAAGAACTTTTGAAAGTCCATTGTGTGGGATTAACAATTAACAAGATCAAAATCTAAAAGTCCGGTGTGTGGGACTGTGAATTGAAAGAAAAAATATTTGAAAGTCTGGTGTGAGGGACTGACAATTGGCAACTGAAATTTAAAAGTCCAGTGTGTGGGACTGTGCATTGAGAAAACATTTGAAAGTTCGTGTGTGGGACTAACAATTAACAATACTGAAATTTAAATGCCAAGCTTCTAGACTATTAAATTAACATGACTTGGGATACTGTCCCTCTGACGGACAAATCACTTAAATGTTCAGGCTGCTGAATTGAAATTGAAACGACTTTGAAATTTAAATGCCCAAGCTGCTGGACTTAAATTGACACAACTGAAATTAAATGCTCAGGTTGCTAAGCTGAAATAGAAATGACTTGGGATACTTGTTGGTCCCAAAGCAACCTAAGAGGGGGGTGAATTAGGTTTCTTAAAAATACTTTAAGAAATATTGAGATTTTCAAAGTAAAATCAGTTATAACAAAATCAATAGACACAGCTAATAATCTTTACAAAGTTGGGAAGTTCTTGCTCACACTAAAACTCTTTTAGTTGAAATGCGAGAGATGAAATAGAAATGTTTTACTTGGTTTATGTCCTCCCGACGAATTATTTACTTAAATGTTTAGACTGTTGAACTAAAATTGAAATGATTTTGAAATTTAAATGTCCAAGCTGCTAGACTTAAATTAACAATTTGGGATACTGTCCTCCCGATAGACGATTTACTAAGATAAATGTTCAAGCTGTAGAACTGAAATTGAAACGATTTTGAAACTTAAATGCCTGGGCTACTAGACTTAAATTAACAACTTAGGATATTGTCCTCCCGATGAATAGTTCATTCAATGTTCAAGCTGTTGAACTCATATTGAATGACTTTGAAATTTAATTGTCCAGACTACTGGATACACAAAAAGAAATGCACATCCAACACCAAGAATCTAGAAAGAGTCGAAAATTTGGAATTATGTTAATATACTTGATAGGGGACTTTCCTTGTTCTCTAGTGAGATACACCTATACAAGATGGGGAATACACAAATGCACTTTTTTTTTTCTAAGTAATAGCAAGAGTATGATGGAATGTCCCAAAATTCTTTTTATGGTAAAAGTTTAAGGGTGAATTACTCGATCTTCAAGTATACCCACAGATTCATCGCCACATCTTATAATGATTTTGCTAAGAATCACCAACGTTGAGATTTACAACAATTTGCCCTTGTTTATCTTTTAAACATCTCAAATATTCAATTTCAAAAAAAAAATAGCCCCAATTTTCAAATCTTGTTCCAATTTCTTCCGTTTGAAATCATTTGATTGAGTGCCCAAAATCTAGACCCAGACTTTGCCATTTGCATCAAAAAAAAATTGCCCTAGTGTTGGCATTCATGAACTACAAAGATGGCCCATTAACTTGATATTGCCCCTAAAAGGATGCTCCATGATATGTGGAGGAAAATATACAGGAGTAGCATGTAGTCAGTAATATAAACAGACAAGAAATTTATTTGACTGGTTTTTTTTTTTTTTTGAATAAAGGGAAAAAATACACATTGCATGAAAACATTGACCAATATAAAACACTTATCATAGGAATCATATCATGAACCTTTAAGAACAAGGCGAACTGTGCTAATTCACTCTCTTATCCAGATTGGTGCTTGGAAAACTGAATGCTCTTTCTTATCAATTAACCCTTATATACCGATGAGGTGGGTTTAATGAGGGTCATAATGTGGTTGAGAAATCTACCCAGCATAACTTGACATTTTAGCTTTTGGGATTGTATCAAGGATTGCATCGATCTTGTGAACAATTTGATTCTAGTCGACTCATCACCACATATCAATGAAAGCAAACAGTTCTCTACCTCTAATTAACACGAGAAAATAGTCAACATATGAACCTTATTGGCTTGTAATGCGGCTAGAAGAGATAGCTAAAAAAAATTACATAATCATGGGATGTATCCTTGTGGTCGTTCGAGAAGCTAAACCCAAAGAACTGATTCTTTCTTTTGATTGCCATGAAAGAAAAGTTTGTAGTGAACTTTATAGGCTTGTAATGTGGTTAGAAAAAAATAGCCAAAAGAAAAAATTTAATCAAGGAATTGTGCACCTTTGATTGCTCATTGATTCTTTTTTTTTTTTTGCCCCAGCATCAAGCTTCAAAACTTTCCAAAATTAGCAATGAACATATAAACATTTTATTGCACTTGTTCACATTATGACATTGCACCTGACATCCAGTAGATATGCAAATGCTGCACTTGAATTCAAATCATACATTCACATTATTGGTGTATTTGTCACGTTGAAGCACTTGATTTCAAAATTCACTCTTTCCATCATTGGCACATTTGGCACGTTGAGTCACTTCACTTGAATTTTTACTTTTGATTGATTTTTCCCTTTTTTCCTCTTTTTTTTATTGTGGAAAAATTCACCTCTTTTGATCTGTTGTACAAGCAATGCCATTTTTATCTGAATATATATCTTCCAATTCTTTCCCCCAATTTAGGGATGTGATAAATAGGTGCATATGAAACGAAATATTCAACTCTGGAGGCTCGAAGGAGATGCAAGGGATGAACAGTGAATAGGTAATAGAAACGAAGGCCAAAACATCATTCTAAACTCTCATGACAACCAATATAAGTAATGTATGGTCAGGACTTGATTTACTCAATTTCATCATCTATAACTCTCCCAGTGTAGGGGTGTGATCATCAAGGACTCTATTGAAACGAAATTGTCATATCATGGCTCAAACTTAGAGCATGGCTCAAAAGAGACAACAATGGGTATATTGTGTTTGGATAAATAAACGAATGCTCAAAGTGTCATCTTAAAGTCTCATAACAATTGAAACAAAGAACACATTC
The DNA here is from genome assembly GCA_025175665.1 of Cinchona pubescens. Lineage (NCBI taxonomy): Eukaryota > Viridiplantae > Streptophyta > Magnoliopsida > Gentianales > Rubiaceae > Cinchona > Cinchona pubescens. Next base: position 2,005,517 of record JANKKI010000258.1, on the reverse strand, counting down.
TGCTTTAAAATAGATGTGACATGAGTCAGACTAGAAAAATTTTACCTTTAGAAAATGTGTCCCAGTATGGGGTTTGGTTGGCAAGGTAATTAATCAAGCTATATCTAGCAATTTCGGAGTTTAGCAAGTTAGCAAAGGGTAGACAACATTCGGATATAGGATTTTCTCTCATGAAAATGACTAGGTTAAATTTTTGAAGCGCATGCAATAAATTTAGATCGTTAAATGTAAGGGCAAGCATTGCATGCAAAACATGAATATGGGATTTTTAGCTCAATCTTGTTCCTCGAGGCTTATTCCACAATCCATACAAGAGAAAAATATCCACGCTGCATGAAATATAACTACACAATAATGTTGAAAAACACATAAAATTTTTTAAATGAAATGACTTGAACATACATGATATCTATAATGAGTTGATCACTTATGCAAAAGCAATGTACTTATTTGAAAATTTCAAAGCATATCATCTTTGCAAAGGATGAATTTGACCCTAGAACTGCAACTCAATAGCAAGAGTCATGGATTTCGTCCTCAGACTGATTTTTATTGTCATACTTGTGAAAACTGAGCGTGGATCACGGGAATCCATGAAATTTCAAGTAATACCCTTGTGTTTCAAAATCTTTGCCAACTTTACCAAAGTAAGATACAATCAAAATTTCCCAAAAAAAATCTATTTTTTTAACAACTTTTAGATGAAGGTTAGGGAAGGGAAAACAAAGGAAAAAAAGAAAAATAAATTGAGTCAGTAAACAAAAATGAAAATCAGTATGCATGCCCTATGGGGAGCCCTTCTTATACTAAGGGCTGGCCTAGCATGAAAATGCAATTCTCTAAGGTAGGTACTATATAATACCTAATGGACCCATCCTACCTATTTATCAATTCTTGATCCCTCACCTTCTAAATACCATCTACTAAAGAGTGTGGTGGCTTTATTTTTCTAGAGACATTCTTGGAGAATATGAGAAATTCCAGATAGATTGATCAATTTATGTGACTTACGAAGAGGTAAACAAGGGAAAAGAATGGATCGATAATATATACATCTCAAAGAAAGGGTCGTGATAGGATGGACACATTTGGTGGCTCATGTTAAATAGGAAAATAAAAGACTCAAAAAAAACATCATATTTACTTGTAAGAAGATAATCACTATTTTTGCCACTGGGTAATAGAGTCTTAAGAGAACTATGTCCGAAGGGATTGGGTATTTCAAATGGCTCATGAACAAGAATAGAGAATTCACTCAAAAGACTCAAGACATGCCATATTTCTTGTGAATTGTTGACTAGTGTCTTATCCATTGTGCATAGAGACTATAAGAACTGTGTTCGAATGGATCAGACAGTTTGGATAATCTACTGAAGGTTGATCGAATCACTAATTTGACTTTTGCTTGATCACCTTGAATCATCTTAGCAATTTACTTAGTCTATGAGTTATTTGCAATCAAAATTTGGCCTCGATTATTTGTACTTGAAGGTGTATATGCCCATTTGAATCTTGAACTTAGTGCCCACATGTTTGGAGATTTTACCGTCTTCTTAAAATGACCATATTCTAAGTAAACTAAACTAGCACTTGACTTGATCCCTCGTTCTGCTTTATTTTAAAGTAGATCTCGGATTTGGGTCCTAACCTTGTACACTACCCTTTTGGATGATACAAAATATAAAAATGTGCACGTCTTATTGGGATATATACCCAAGACAAAAGGGAAGGCTTATTTCTATTACGAGATATCCAAAATGGTATTCCCTCTATGGCTGAAGCATGATGCTAGTTATTACAGCAATTAAAAAATGCAAAAATTAAAATGTGCCCTAGGTCATTTGGTAGTCGAGGTAAGCCTAAAGTGAAATGCGGTATCTCAAAAATGTAACTTAACGTCTACAAAAAAAAAATGAATTCAAAAAGAAAATTGTCTATAGGGGTACAAAAATAAAGAGGGTACAATTGTGCAGAGAAAACATTACAACTCAATCTAAGGGTACAAGTATGACGAGGAAATGTAGGGGATAACATATCTAAACCCTTAAATTTACAATAAAACCATGACGTTATTTTGATTCTTGGGGCATGAGATGCAATAGACGAAATCTAAACGTGCAAAATTGGGAATCGGAAGTGGCTTACTAGAAGAGCACTTTGCCCAAAGGCTCTTATTCTAGGGCTCATGAGATGCAAAAAGCAATAAATAAAGAAAGCAAAATCAGAAAATCAGAACATCATAAAAGTATACATAGGAATTATTCCTCCCCTCGTGCCCAGTGTCCTATTAGGGATTCGTGAGGTTCTATCAAATAGGAAATCTACATGTTGCATGAGTTTGGTTCACTAATACAATCTAGACTCTACAAAGGTTTATAGTTCTCCAACCTTCAGACTGAGGGACCTAAAAAGTAGTATGTTTGTCAATCCCAACAGTCCTATAGTCAGTGGTTCGAGTTGGACCCGTTCGACACCGGTATAGCAACGTCACAACTTGTACCTGTGCGCCTACATAATATCTGAATCCTAAAAAGGAGTGGGACGATGCCCACTGGGTTATGCAGATAAGTGATGCATGGTGTTTCTCCTGGAGGCGGAGAAATTTAATTACCTTTATAACATGTTAGTGGCTTTAAAAATATTGGGTTGTTCTACCCTCTAACCTCTATAACCCCACAATTGATAAATAAATAAACATGTCAAGTATTAAGGTAACAAAAAAAAAACACATAGGAGCAAATAACAAGTAAACATCCAAACCTAATATAACGAAAAGTCAAATTTAGGAAACATTAAATCAAGTGCTCGGACTCTCTAGTATCCCCAATGGAGTCGCCAAGCTGTCACGCCCTAATTTTCGGTGGGAGAAATAAAATGATAAGAATAAAAATAGATAATAGTTTTAAGAATAGTATAAAAACAGGATCTAAAATGGGACTTTTAAGATGGCGATGTTAGAAGACCTCAAAAATAATCTGGAATAGGGTTTTTTGAAAAATAAATAAATGAATAATGGTGTGGCCACTCGGTGTGTGAAGTGCATCGGGACACTAACTCGAAGTTAAGAGAAAAGAAAATTCCTAGAGATTGAGGAAGAATATTTTAAAACACACAAAAAAAATGAAGTAAAATAAACAAATAAAAATAAGTAAAAATAAGCTGAAAAACCCTAAACTAGATGTCTCCTAGTCTACGAAAATAAAAGAAAAAGGTTCGGGAGTCCTATTGAGAAAATTGGTTGCGAGATTTAATTAGTGTTTCTTTAAAATTAACCCCATTTTACATTAATTTTGAATAGAACAATGTGAAAACAAATCAAAGATAAAAACATGCATGAAAAATACTGCAGAAAGGGAGCTCGCTGTGCTAGTGTTGGACTAACATAGGAGGGAAAATTTTCAATTATAGCGTGCGTGGAAAATATTTACAAAAGCAAACATACTAGAATACAATGACTAAACATATAAGCACATAAAACATGAACATAAAACATAATATTCTAAAGTGCGAATCATACCAAAAGCGATTAACACATAGCATGTACCCTATCTATTACAATAGGCATAAGCCTCTTTTACAAAAAATTGCCCCATCTCTGGGGTCAACACCTATGCATACCTACATAAGGCATTACCCGATGTAAATACTCTAAAAAAAAGGGTAAATGAACAAAAATTACATAAAACAAAATAAACAATTAGCAAGTAAAAATACATATTGCACATAATATAGTTCAGAAACATACCTCTAGAGCACAAAAGTGTTTCTAATTCTAACCCTAACTAAAGATAAACAAATGTGTTAAAAGTATCCCCTATCTTCTATCCCAACACTAATAATGCTAAGAAAACTAAAGATAAATAATCACGATTCGAACAAGAATAAGGATAGTAAAAGCAACATAAACAACCAAGCAATTAGTCAAAATATCAAAAAAGAAACTAAATGATTTAAAGGGAATTTTTTAGAAGTTAATTGAAATAAAATCTAAACTCTAGAAACCAACCCGCAAAGTTTTTAAACAAATAAAAGGACAAAATTGCAAGAAATCATAAAATTATAATATTACAATGACAATTAATACAAAAAAAAAAAAAAAAAAACACAACTAGAACCAATCTGAACATCAAAGGACTTAATTGAAAATCTACAAAGTTTTAGGGGTCAAAAATACACTATACAAAATTTTAGGAATTAAATTGCAATTGTAGCAAAGCTCAGGGAACAAAATATAATTTCACTAAAGATCAGGGACTAAAACTGCAATTTTAGTAAAGTTTACTTACAAAAGGTTATTTCAGCAAAGTCTAGGGTCTAAAATGCAATTTAGCAAAGTTTAGGGACTAAAATGATATTTCAGCAAAGTTTAGTGACTAAAATGCAATTTCAACAAGTTCTATGGGCTAAAATACAATTTTATAAAGTTCTATGGGCTAAAATACAACTACATAAAGTTTTAAGGGCTAAAGTTATAAAATTTTGTATAGTTTTAGGGACTAAAATGAAATTATAGAAAGTTCTAAGGGCTAAAATGAAATTCTGGACAATTCTAGGGGCTAAAATGAAATTATTGATAGTTCTGAGGGCTAAAATAAAATTTTTTGACAATTCCAGGGGCTAAAATGTCATTACAGAAAAGTCAGCAATAATGGGGTTTGAAATAATTTTAAAGGAAAATTAATAAAACATGGCCCAATTGATTTTCTATTGAACTAGCCCAAACCAAATAAACCAAATATATAATAATTATCAAGGCCCACGAAAATTAAATAGCCTACTAATGAAATACACATAAACCCATCTGAAAATTAAAAGGCCCAAAGAACTCAAAAATCTATCTAACTTAAACAAAGTCCATTAAACTAAATCCAAATCCAAGCCCAAACAAAACATCATAAAAAATAAACCCACATAAATTAAAACCCAACTAAACATTATAATCCAAAACTAAAAGTCCATCTTCTTTATTTTTAAAACCCTACCCCTAAACAATGAACAACCAACCATGGCTACTCAAAGGCAGGTCCGGTGGCAACACCACCGCCAGTGGCCATCGGAAAAAAAATTTCAGTGTTGAATTAGAGTGAAATTTGCACCCCCACTCAATTTTTCTCGTAGATTGCAATTTTGGTCTTGAATTTGACTGAAAGTGAACGAGAAGTGATCAAAAATATCCGGACAGCCGGGTCTCTCTTTTACACACCCAAAATTTCATCCAAGACGACGTAAATCAAACACAAAAATATTCCTCACAACACATAAATCGTAAATAAATTATAAGTCTATCAAAATCAACAATATAGATATATTAATCATCAATAAAAAAAATTTGTAAAAATAACAATAGTACTACAAAAAAAGACTAGAACCATGAAAACATACACTTGCCTTCTACGAAATTAATTCAAGTGGTGGCAAATCTTTAATCACAACTTGAATCCACCGCTCTTGACTTCTTCTTTTTTTAAAGGAGAGAATTTTGAAATCAATAGGAGGAAGTGTTTGACATAAAAATGTCTTAGTCCCTAAAAAAAATGTCATCCTCTATTTTTTGCTGAGAGTGAGAATTAAATAAGAAGGAGATTGTGTAAAGTGATAGGAATTAGGAGAAAAATGTATGAGAAAGGGAGAAAAAATGAGGGTGAATGTTGATAAGGGTTATCTTGGTCGAGTTTGTCTATGTAGACCATGAGAGGATAGTGTTGGTTTGATGTGATTAATACTCAAAACCAAAAACACCATCTTGTCCTTGACTTAAAAAAATAATTATTTTATCCATAAATGTAAATTTTTATGAAATTGGGATTTTATCTCGAAAAATTTAAAAACTCAAAAATGTGCCCCAATTTAACCCTTGATGGTAAAAAAAGCATCAAAATTCGGTGTCTATAGCTTGCCCCTCTTTGTTGGAAGTTCGAAGAGGTTCCAGACAAAGATTGTAGAGCATCGAATTTTGACCAAACTATCAGCAAATAGATCAAATTGACATTACTTGGTATAAGGACGAAAAACTACTAAAACCATTAGGTGAATTAAAGGTTTAGAAGTAAAGGACGAGAAGATTAGAGTGAAGAAGGATGTTGCCACTGAAGGAGGATTCCAGTGTTGTCATTGCCATTGCCACCACCTTTGTTGCTTTCAATTCTATCTATTACATTAATGAAACACAAAACAAATCCTATGCTATGCTTCCATGCTTTTGGCTTTGCCATTTTTGCATCCTTGCATTTTTTGAGTATCGTGCACTCTTGTTACAACTTTGAGGCTGCAAAATTTTTTTGCTAGACGTTTATTTGATTCTTCGAAATCCCAACTTTTGGTTCAAGAATGTTTGCAAGGCTATTGAATTTTATCACTTTGCATACTCCTCCAAACATTATCATCGTACTCCTATTTCACAACTTGCTCCTATTTCTTTAACATGGATGTCAGAAGGAAAAGGCACAAGAAACGAAGACAAAAAAACACCTGAATAATCGACTCAATTTTTTTTTTATTTAATAGGGGCAGGAGGCAAAAATAATAACACAAAAAGACATGACATGGACTAGCATAATAATGAAAGTGCTAAAAATTGTGATCGGACTCTAATTGAGCTGCCTACGTATCCTATCTTGAGAATCAGGTCAAACGTAGTTCAGACTCTAAAACATTTAGATGAAAACGACAAGAAATTGAATAATTGAAAACTAAAATGTTTGAAATTGAGATGAAAGGAAAAAAAAAAAAACACTTATGTGTCACATTGTGAATTGAAAAGACATTTGAAAGCCTAGTGTGTGGGACTAGAATTAACAACACTTGAAATTTAAAAGTCTAGTGTGTGGGACTGTGAATTAAAAAAATATTTGAAAGTATAATGTGTGGGACTAACAATTAATAAAATCGAAATCTAAAAGTTCGATGTGTGAGACTGTAAATTGAAAGAACATTTGACAGTTTAGTGTGTGAAACTAACAATTAACGAAATCGAAATTTAAAAATCCGGGATGTGTGGGACTATAAATTGAAAGAACATTGCGACACTGAGCAAGGCTCAATTATCTATTGTAATATGCTATGTTTGTTAATATTGGACCCTCAAACTATGTGTGAATGATCACCATACTCTTAGGTTGTTATATGTAAAGTTATTAAATTATTTATTTTACAATTTTAATTATTAAACTATCTCAAATGTGTGTTTTGAGCCACTGAACTATTTGTTTTACAAATTTATCTTATTAAACTACTTTCAGTGTGTATTTGGAATCACTAATTCTATTTCTATAGTGACTCCAGACACACATTTAAAATAGTTCATTGATCAAATTTACAAATATAGTGACCCCAAACACACACTTAAGGTAGTTCGATTATCTTTAAAAAATAAATGGTTCAGTAATTTTGTATGCAACAATTTAATAATTTGATGATTATTCGTATATTTTGCTGTTTATTGCAATACGAATTGAGCTGATAACGAAATATAATTTACATAGTAAGAAGTTTTTCTTATAACCTACGTGTCATTGGTTACTAGAGAATAAGGACGGAAAATTCTTATATGGACTAAGGTGTATGGCCCCACCGTATACCCTGTGATCCATATTTATCCACATTCTTCAACTTTTTTAAAAAGAAAAATTAAAAATTATAATATTTAATTTATAATTGGATGATGTGGATAAATATGGACTACAAGATGTACGGTGGAACCGTACACCTTAATCTATATAAGAATTTTCTAAGAATAGGACGGAGAGATGGGTTTTTTAATAAAAAAAATAGTAAGGAGATGGATTTGAGCTAGCTTCAAAGTAGATCATTTTTAAGTCCAAATTTAAATAATATACATTAATTTGACAGGTATCCTTGTGACACGATCCTCCCATTTAGACGAAGAGGTTTGGCTCAAAATGAAAGTTAGTCCAAATGATTGGCCCAGAAGATAAAGGAACATTCTAGAGTTCTTTAGAATTTCCTTAAGTGACCTTGGATTCTCCAAGATATTCTAGAAGGAATATTATTTGTATAGAATTCTCTAGAATCATTAGATTTGGAATATTCTCTTAATTTTAACATTCTTTGTATAGAATTCTCTAAAATCTTGTAGATTTGTATTTAATTTAGTAGGTTCTAGAATTTTCTCTTACAAGTATAAAAAGGGGCCAACCCCCTCATTTGTAATACACCTCAGAAGTTGAGCAATTGAATATATAAAGTTTTCATTCTTACAATTCTCTCTCTTCTATTGTTGACAGTTGAGAAAGGCTGACTTAGGTGAAAACCTAAATGCCGCACGGGTTGGGAGCACTAAAAAAAGTGAGCCCGTTGACACTTGCATATTTCTCACTATTGACTTATGGTGACAACCTAAACTGTTGGGAGCTACTAAAAAGAGTGAGCCCGTGACACTTGCATATATAACCGGGATGGGACACCTTCACTGTCTGATAATTGAGTAAGTTTTGATTACTCACTTCATACTGTGAAGAAAGTATTATAGTTATTAAAATAATTAAAAAGTAGGGAGATTTAACTACTTTTCAATTATTCAACGGTTTAAAATACTAACTCTATAGTACAGAATAAGTAGCAAAGAATCTATATATCTTTCTGAAGAATTTTAATTCATTTAACAAATTTGTCTTTTCCAGTACTAGTGTATCAAGGTTATTATTCAATTAACACTTCCAAGTAATTAACATAAAATTAGTAGATAACTGATATTAAATATACAACATAGCTAGTAAACCACTTTGGATTATTCAAAATAAAAATAGTTTCGTCCCATCTTTTGAAAATCGACAAAGTTCAATTTTCTCATCTTGTGAAAATATGAAGTAGGATATATATGACATCAAGATACCTAAACGAATGCAAGTTACAGCATCAAAATGCTTGTTAAATCAGATAAAACATACCGAGTTTCTGTCAAGGTTGTTACCGGAACACAATCAGTCTTCCAAATATTCTTGCTCAACCCATTAGTGGATGTTGAATTAAGAGTTCTGTGTCTAGAATAGTAGAATGAAGCAGACCCCCCAAAAAAAAAAAAAAATGCAAAACCTAATGAATGCTTAAATCAGGAAGTTTTTCTTCAAAGAGGCATGAAACATCTTATAAAGTGTTTACTAGAGGAAAAAAAGACCAATTTAGTTCGTTATCTTTGGAATATCTACTAATTTGGTGTCTTATCTATTACAACAAATCAATTTTGGTCTGTTATCTTTAATTTTTTTTTTTATCAATTTAAGGTATATGACGATAACTATGGACAAATTAATGGACCAATTCACGTAATAATCACGTGAGTGTTAACTTGCAATAAATGCATTAGCTATTTGATTTCGTTAGTTTATTCATAATTTCTGTCATATACTTTAACTTAGTTAAATTTTTAATAATAAAGGACTAAATTAATCTTTTTTGATAGATAAGAATTAAATTGATCGATACCCTAAAATGATCAAATTGGTAAATTTTCCCTTTACTAATAAAAAAAAGATTGTGGGACAAAAATGCTAACGAGGGTTTGATGAGATAACCACAAAAGTGGCAAAATTGGATAACTCAAAAAGTTTGAGGGAGTACTTCAACAAAAAGATAATGTTTTGGGGGCAAACTAAAAAGGGTTTTAGATTTAAACATCATCTCAAATATACCCTACTCTCTTCTTAGACCCTACTCTCTTCGCGACTCGGACTCTAAAACCCCTCCGCCCTCTTCCGCCTCCGCCCTCGAACACCAATCGTCGGAACCAACACCGTCCGAATTAATTATTTCCCTATTTCTCAGGTAAAGTTTAAATTCATCCTCTTCTCTCATACTTGGGAAGGAATTTCTTTTTCTTGAGTACGTTTTTTAAACTGTTATTATGATAATCACCAGTTTTTTGGGGGTTTAGCTAACTACTTTTGCGTTATTAACAGATTCCTAGGGCTTTAAAGTTCGAAAATTTGAATATTTAATTGGTAGCAATGGGGTCGAAAGAAGAGAATGGTGCTTTAGGAAAAAATCTGACTTCTATTCAGCAGGTATGCTTTTGATTTTAGTTTTGTTTCCGTAGCAATTTTTATCACAATTTGTTCAATTTATTTGCTTCTAAAAAATTTGCTCCATTGGCATATTAATTCAACATTTTCATTCATGGTTTTATTTTTATATTTTTTGTTTTTAAGTTATGTTGGAGAAAAGTGCTTCTTATTCCGCATAAGAGCTCTATTTATTTAGGTTTTTAGTGCCCTTCAATGGAATTTCAAACATTTGTAGATTTTGTAGATAAAATATCTAATACTTCTGTAGGATATTCTATTAAGTTGTGTGAAATGTTTGGAAATTGAAAAACTAAGAATGTTGGGTTTTTAGAAGTTTTGAAAGTTTTATGCTTTCTACTTCAATAATCTAACTACCTTTGAAAAGTCTTCTTTCCGCTAATTGTAGCATATTTTAATATATTCTGTAAGTTATTGATCAATAATCAACAAGTTTGAGTCTTGGTTGGCAGGATATTGATGATGAGGAGATGGATACCAAAGTGAAAAAATACCTTAGAGGTGAAAGAGCCAATTTGGAGGTATTGCATTTGTGTTAAGAGCTATGAGTCATGCTTTTTCATTTTCGATGTCGTTTCTCTGATGATGTGATTTGTCTTGCAGATTTTGCAAGATAAAAAATTGAAGGGTCAGCTTGCTGTAAGGGAAGAATTATATGGAAAGTCAGCAAAAGCTGCTGCCAAAATTGAGAAGGTAATTTTAATGCAATCTCATAGTTGCTCATGTTTTTGCCGTACCATTCAAATACATACTGATTTATGATTATTATATCAGTGGCTCATGCCAAGTGAAGGGGGCTATTTGGAGGCTGAAGGTATAGAGAAGACATGGAGGATCAAGCAGGAGTCAATTGCCCAAGAAGTAGACATACTTAGCTCCAGAAATCAATATGACATTGTTTTACCAGGTTGACACATTTGATCCTGGCAAACCTGATTACTGTGTTGGAACTATAATTGGGTTTTCTGTTGTCAAGTAATCTTCAATTAGGGGCCTCTTACACTTGTCATGTCTCTATGTATCAGGAATGCCTGGAAACTCAAGAAAATCAAAATGAATTCCGCGAGGAAACATAGGAAACTCAATAGGAAAATTTAAAAATAAACAAGAAATAAAATGCTGACACTAAGTCTTGCTTTTAAAGTATGAAATCATTTACCAATTGATAATCATGTAGAACTCATGAAACTTTAGAGCTTACGCCATGTTTCAGGATATATTAGAGAAATCATGCTTACATCTCTGTAGGTGCAACTCTGCTGCCAGGATGTCTGGGGGGTTCAACAATCTCTTTCTTAGAATTAGCATAGCCTCTAATAAATTAACTTCATGTCATCTTGCAGTACATGTGATATGCTATAATTCACAGAAGATTCTCTTTCTGATATTTTTTGTCTGTTCTCAAGTTTAGTTACAGTTTTCTGAAAAAAAGGATGGCATCTTACTTTGTGCATGCCAATGTACTTAACAAAACCAGCCTGTCTTTTCTGTGTCAACGAATGCATTAGTTTGGTTGAGTCGTGTTTAAACATATTTGAGGAATTAGAGTGCTCTAACTAAATGATTTGACCTTGATGTCCTCTCTCACCTTCCCTTTGTCTTTAATAACAAGTACCTGATAACATTTTGTTTTTTAAATTCTGAACTCCATTTATCTGAGTTAGTTATGGCTGTAGATACTTTGCTGCAGCTTAGCTTTACGGTGCTTACTTTTTTCAGATTTTGGTCCCTACTGTCTGGATTTTACGTCAAGTGGACGATATATGGCAATAGCTGGACGTAAGGGCCATCTGGGCATTCTAGACATGAAAAATATGGCACTTATCAAAGAATTTCAGGTGTTCTATGGCTTTTCATGTTGTTATAATTATTCCATGCTGCAACTTGATTTGATTGTTTGTAAATAAAGTCTCTCTTTTTATTGGGAACTTTATTTTGTGTTTGGTTATTCCGCCAAATTTCTAGTCAGTTGTCTATCAGTTATTCTGGTCCTTACCTGGATATATGTTTTGGGTTCAGAGTGAAATTTCTTGCTTGTATTTGTTCATTCAGGTTAGGGAAACTGTTCGGGATGTTGTATTCCTGCATAATGAACTATTTTTTGCCGCTGCTCAGAAGAAGTAAGGTCTCCCATCCTTTCAACGGCGAAAAGATAAACTGTGATGCATGTTGCTACTACTCTTTATGTAAATTTTTTCATGGAGCATGGAACACTCTTTTTAGCATTGCCCCTCACAATGTGTCTTATTTCTTATTCTTTTGATAAAAAGAATGAAGTATTTTTCATTGGAAATTTGTTCTTTTGTTGTTTTGTTAGTTTGCTTCGTTAGTTATGTATATTTTGGCAGGATATGGATCTCCAAACCAATAAACAAGTACACACTTACAGAATCAGTCTGATTCATGCTGTTTGCTTTTTCTTTGTTATGTCAATTTCTGTATTATTTCACATGTCAGCTACTTTCTTGGTTCATGGGACTTGTTTGAATTCCTGAAACTTCAGCAATGATGTATATTAGGACCATTTTTGTTCTCGGAGCTGTGAAATTTGTGTGAAAATGGTAATAATTCTTTCCAGTATTTTTCTTTTGGGTGCATTATTTTAAACAATTATGAGCTCTCAGAGTTATTGTTAAAAAATGAAAAGTCATTCCCTATAAGAGGCCATTACATTATGTTTTCTGCTTTTGTTGCATTTGAATGTTGTTATCTGTATCCAGCATTTCTTTCCATTTGCCAAGTTTCTTCAACATTTGTGAATCTTCAGGGCATTAGTGTCTACAGATCAGTTAATCAATTTATGCACCTACTAATTGTTAAGCATTCCTCAAAAAACATGTATACGGTCCAGTTTTGTATTCAGCTTAACTGCATGCTAATAATGTCACAGTGAGATGTCTATTTGTATTCCAAGTTTGGTAGCCAAGGAATAGTGGATTAATATCTGTTGTGTCACTTATGTTGGATCTCTCAATCTTCTGTTCTTATTGCAATACGAGGTGGTTTTAAGCTAACATCAAAGTATATCATTTTTATGTTCAAATTTTAAGTAATATACCTTAATTTGACAGGTATCCTTATATATATAACCGGGATGGGACAGAACTTCACTGTCTGAAGGTCAATTTAGCGACTCTTCTTGCCATTTTTATTTAGTGGATTTGCCATTTTACCACTTAGAGATCCTCCTACCAAGCAAGAAATCTTTCCTTTTCAAAAAATTCTTTTCTTGCACCCCCCTCCAAACCATCTTCTCTTAGCGATTTATTCTCTTATTGGCTCTATTGATGTCTTTTCATTATATCCACGTGTATTTCTTGTTGTGTCTGCTAGAAGTGGAATTTATTTTATCTGGAAACATGAATTTCAACTACGACTTTCAGTTCTACAATTTGAAGCAGCAATCCCTAATTCCAAACTAGTCCAATGAATTTAAATGACATTTGGCGAATTGTGAATTAGCAGAATATTTGCTATTATTTTGAGCAAGTCAAGTTATGCAGTTGCTTTTAGTTGCTTTAGCTGTTCATCCTATAAAGGGATCTTTGGGGAATCTTCCACTGACATATATGTGATAGAGATTATGTATTGTAAAGTTCCCCTATTGATTTATCTTTTCTAGTTCAGTCCATTGTATAAGAACAGTCCTAAAGATTTTAGACCTAAGCCTTAACTCATTCTTCTGCTTTAGGAACATGGTGCGGTGTTGAAGCTTCAATTTTTGAAAAATCATTTTCTCTTGGCTACCATAAACAAATTTGGGCAGCTTCGTTATCAGGATGTTACCACGGGAGAAATGGTAGGCAATTTCAGAACTGGTCATGGTCGATCAGATGTTATGCAGGTCAATCCCTTCAATGGTGTGGTAGCAGTTGGTCATTCTCGTGGAACAGTAAGCATGTGGAAGCCTACTACTGCTGCTCCTCTTGTCAAGATGCTGTGTCATCAAGGGCCTGTTACGGCTTTGGCATTTCACAGTAACGGCCATATAATGGCAACAGCTGGCATGGAGAGAAAAATTAAGCTTTGGGACTTGAGGAAGTTTGAGGTCCTCCAAACATTGCCTGGTCATGCCAAGACCTTAGATTTCAGTCAGAAAGGGTTGCTTGCTGGAGGAACTGGATCATTTATTCAAATTTGGGGGGATTTATCCTTATCTGGATCTCAGAGTTTTGGCCGCTATATGAGCCATTCAATAGCGAAAGGTTACCAAATAGGACAGGTGGTGTTCCGACCATATGAAGATGTTTTGGGCATTGGGCACTCCAAGGGCTGGTCTTCTATCTTGATTCCTGGATCGGGAGAGCCCAACTTTGATACTTGGGTGGCGAATCCATTTGAAACATCTAAACAGCGGAGAGAGAAGGAAGTACGTTCTCTTCTTGATAAGCTCCCTCCGGAGACAATCATGTTGGATCCCACAAAGATTGGTGCAGTGAGGCCTACAAGGAAGAAAGAAAAGCCAACCAAACAAGAGAGAGAGGCAGAGATGGAAGTCGCTGTTGCAGCTGCTAAAGATGTTCCTATGAAGAAGAAAACAAAAGGTAGGAATAAGCCGGGTAAAAGAGCAAAGAAGAAGCAGGAAGCTGTAGAAAATGCTAAGAGGCCCTTTTTCGGGCAAGTAGTGAAAGAGGAGGAGTTATCTAAACAGAAGAGGAGCATAAGCGAATTAGCGAGGAAAATGAATTACCAAAATCTCTGCAGCGGTTTACTAGGAAGAAAGCAACTGCATAATCCTGTCAAATTTTATTTCTGTGGTACTTAATTCTTCAGCTTGCATTCATCTTAATTTTTAGCTAACCTTTTTTCTTCAAGAAAATATACATCACCATATCCAAAGAAAATGCTAAAATTGTTGTACTATTTGTTTAGAAGATCTAGAGCCTGCCTGCTTGCCCAGGTTTCGTGAAAATTTCTATAGTTTACTGTCAGGGACCTGATATTCTGATAAGGTGGGTCTCTTCATTTTTTGAGATGCAAAAGTTTTTATGAATTTAGCAAGTGTTTTGGTCTGTAGTGATCCGAAGGGAATATATCGCCTCTATTTGGATAACTAGTATTCAGAATATTATTTATAATAATATTTGAATAATTAGTGTAGTAACTTTGATGTGTAATAAATGAGAAGTAAAAAGTTAATTAGAAAATGTGGTAAAGAAATAATTGATCAATTTGCAAGTATTTTTTGGTACGTGAAAAAAATCATCACGTTGAAACTAGAATTCTCACTAATAAAATCATAATTAAACAACGAAAGAAAATCACAATAACTTTCTATTATTGCAAGTAATTACAAATTCAAAATTGAAATCCTTTTCTAAACAAAAAACGGATGAGTAAAGAAAAATCCTTCTCCTAAACTATAATGCTTCTAGATCTGCCAGCTTATATAAATCTCCTTAGCTAATTAACATCTATAAGAGACTTGTATTTCAAAATTACCATTTTGCTTTAGAAAAGTTCTTTTTTTTTTTTTTTTAAACCCATCTCCTCTCCTATAATTAATAATAGGTTATAGAAAAATACCACTGAATTATACTTCGTTGTCTCTTAGACAAGCTTTGCAAATATGAAACAAGAAGGAATTGATCATGAAGGGAATGATGATGAATGGTTATTCCCACAACCTATTATTCAACATATTCTATCGTACCTAAGCACAAACGACGCCGCACGAATGTAGAGTCTACTGTCAAAGACATGGTGCATTGCATGGTCCACACATCCTATTCTGAATCTTGATCTTGATGACGAAGCTTTTAGCAAAGTACGAGGTCCCAGAAAAATCCCGAAGACACTATAGTTGTCGACCACGTTAGAGCTGAATTCATGAATTATTTAAATAAATCCTTACAAAGATACCACAACCAGAATGTATGCATCGAGCAGCTAAATCTTTCCATGAATTGTTTTTCTTCTCCAGATTGTCAAAGGGATTAGTGTTTCCTGTACTAATTTATAGGGGAAGGATCAATGGTCTTTGCCCGACCTCTTTAGAATTCTCCAAGTTGAAGCACTCAAGGAAATAAACGTTGAGGGGTGTAGTTTGAGGGTGCAACAATTTGGTAACAAAGAAATTAAGTGTTCTCTTCTAAATAGATTGTCTTTTGAACACGTCTATATAGACGATGCAACTGTTAATCTCGAGATGTCCATTGATTGCGAGTCTTGAACTTGATACATATAGTGAGATGTGTGGGTTTGGATAGAATTAAGGTGTCCAATGATCTTCCTTACCTTAAAGGTGTAATTACTCATATGCCCCCGGGTCAACGTTTACCAAATCCAGTAGTAGAAGATTTTGAATTTGAAGTTGAAGCACCCTATCTTGAATCTTTTTATTGTAAATGTCCTTGGCGTAGGTCAAATTTGAAGTTGCATCTAAGTCGGAATTTGAAAAAATTATTACTCGGTTTTTTACCAATCAAACACAGTTTTTTTCAAAATCTCGTGGATGAATTTCTATGTTGGAAGATTTGGGAATTCGTACATTGCTTCAAATATAAAAGTTGATCGACATATCAAGTAATTCGCTCAAATCTGTTACTTTAACAGATTTTGAAGGAAAAAGTTTCATTTAAATACGAGGGTAACAAGTTCCCTTATTTTAATTC
Organism: Cinchona pubescens; assembly: GCA_025175665.1. NCBI lineage: Eukaryota > Viridiplantae > Streptophyta > Magnoliopsida > Gentianales > Rubiaceae > Cinchona > Cinchona pubescens. The sequence continues at coordinate 1,988,866 of JANKKI010000258.1, read as the reverse complement.
AACGAGTAAATATTGCAAGTACGACATTGAAATCAATCCGGACGTGCTTCCTATTTATACATCATGGTTTCTCGGGTTGAATATGAGAATGTTAAGTCTATTAAATGACTCCTCAACAATTTCACTCACTATTTTCCTTTCCGACTTTAGAAACATAGAAAAGTTAACCTATTCCACTCATTTTGCAGATGAGAGTAGTGAAATAGTTCTAGTGGAGAATTTGACCATCTATATTTGGAAATTATGGAGAAAATCATCGTCGAAATATTCAACTCTTGTAGATAATTTATTCTTGATTTCCGGGTCGATTGCTTTTTGTTGACCTATCACGAAAAATTCATTAAGTTCCTATGCTCTAAGCTGATGGATAAAAGAAAAAATCAAGACAAGTGTAAGTTTTGGGGGAATGATCTAAAGGAAGTGGAGATTTTAATTGCTATCAAGAAGGATGGTGTAGAGCAGAAACTTGAACCTATAGAGTGGAAGATTTTGATGAATTCATCTAACTTCACGCTTGGTGACAAGCTAATATTGAAAATCTTCTTCATATTGAAATGGTAAACAGGACAAGTGCTATATCTTGGTCCATGGAGGGGCAAAGATCCCCAAGAAGGATATAATTTTAGAAGGCAAATAAATATACATAAGTTATTTTGAATTAAAAATAAGTTATTTTGAAATTATGAGAAAATAGTTAGTAGACAGACATATTTTGGACTTTTATATGCTTTCTCATTTTTCCTCCTTGAATTTGGATTTTATGTTATATATATTGCTACTTTATATAATGCATCAGACTTTTTGATATAATTCTTAATTTTTGGTGTAATTTTCTTTTCTCTTCTATTTTCAAATGTGTAACTTCCCACTTCTCACTTCTCACTTCCCAATCCCTAATTTAATTGCACATACATCACAAATTCAAATAACTTCCCAATCCATCACAAAATTGCACATACAAACTCCAAAGTTAATTTGTATTTTACTTTTTGTCAATTTTTAGAAAATTTTCCTACAACTATGCACATACATTGGGTCTGCCAATAGGACTAGTATTTTTTATTCTTTGTCCTTAATTACCTTTTGCTTTAACACCAAAATTTTACAAAACATATGCTTTAAAGAACAATATAATTTTTTCCCTTTTTTTTAGGAAATGTTTTATTTTTTAAATCTATAACATACTTGGATGGTGGTACAAAATTCATGAAGTTGAATTATCAATTTCTAGGTTAATTAACTTACTAGATCGTAATCTATAAAAATAATCACATCTAGATTTAAATATATTTCTAAAAATACATGGGACTCTCAATTCGATGTGACAATATCAGGTTTACTATATTTTACCCTATTAATGCGGTAGCATTATAAATTAAAAGTAATCAAAAGCTAAATTATATATATATATATATATATATTAAAAAAACCCACCTCTCCTCCTAGCCTCTGATTCAAACCTGTGATCAGAGGAGAAACGTCTTGCACCTAAACTACACTATTGTCAAACTATTCTTTGATACTTGGAATATTGCAATTCTTGGTGCTCAAATGCTCGCTCAATGGGAAGTGGTGTTTCCATTGGCGGACGGGTGAGCAACGAGTGTAAGAACCTGTCCTTGGGAAGGGAAAAACAGCTAGAAACGGCTGCTAATACCTCGTAGACTGAGGAGCAAAAGGAGGAATCCGCCTGAGGAAGGGCTCACATTTGATTAGCTAGCTGGTGAGGCAATAGCTTACCAAGGCAATGATCAGTAGCTGGTCCGAAAGGATGATCAGTCACACTAGAACTCAGACACGGCCTAGACTCTTACGAGAGGCCGCAATGGGGAATTTTCTGCAGTGGGTGAAAGCCTGACGGAGCAATGTCATGTGGAGGTAGAAGGCTAACGGGTCTTGAACTTCTTTTCTTGGAGAAGAAGCAATGACGGTATCTGGGGAATAAGCATCGACTAACTCTGTGTTAGTAGCCGTGGTAAGATAGAGGATGCAAGCGTTATCTGAAATGATTGGGCGTAAAGCGTCTGTAGGTGACTTTTTAAGTTTGCCGTCAAATCCTAGGGCTCAACCTTGGACAGGCGGTGTAAACTACCAAACTAGAGTACAGTAGGGGTAGACGGCCAGGGAATTTCCGGTGAAGTGGTGAAATATGTAAATATTGGAAAGAACACCAATAGCGAAAGCACTCTGCTGGGCCGACACTAACACTCTCTTATGAAAGCTAGGAGAGTGAATGGGATTAGATACCCAGTAGTCCTAGCTGTAAATGATGGATACCAAGCATTGTGCGTATTGACCCGTGCAGTGCTATAGCTAACGCGTTAAGTATCCCGCCTGAGGAGTATATTCGCAAGAATGAAACTCAAAGGAATTGACGAGAGTCTGTACAAGTGGTAGAGCATGTGGTTTAATTCGATACAAAGCAAAGAATCTTACCAGGGCTTGACATGTTGCAAACCCTCTTGAAAGAGAGGAGTGCCTTTGGGAATGTGGACACAGGTGGTGCATGGTTGTCGTCAGCTCGTGCCGTAAGGTGTTGGGTTAAGTCCCACAACGAGTGGAACCCTCGTGCCATCGTTGAGTTTGGAATCCTGAATAGACTACCGATGATAAGTCAAAAGAAGGTGAAGATTGACAGCAAGTCATCATGCCCCTTATGCCCTTTGCAACACATGTGCTACTATGGCCGAGACAAAGAGTCGTGATCCCATGAGGGTAAGCTAACCCCAAAAACCCGTCCTCAGTTCATTGTAGGCTGCAACTCACCTGCATAAAGTTGAATCCCTCGTAATCGCCGATCAACCATACGGTAGTGAATCCATTCCCGACCCTTATACATATCGCCCATCACACTGTGGAAACTGGCCTTGCCCGAAGTCATTACCTTAACTGCAGGGGGGGATGCCGAAGGCAAGGCTAGTTTCTAGAGTGAAGTTGTAACAAGGTAGCCTTACTAGAATGTGTGATAGAATCACCTCCTTTTCAGGGAGAGCTCGCCAAGAGTCGTTGTACCAGGTGCTAATGCGTGGGTGTTTTGTATCCATTGAGCAAAAACAGGTTGTAATTGGATAGCAGTATTTGAAAACATATCTTGATGGCGCCCTAAATCGCTCATGGTATCATTATGAATATACGAACCAAAACCCTAGTGAAAGCTTAAAACTATACATGCCCAGTTAAGATATGATATGATTGCATCACGATGTCTAAGGACACAATCTAATAGATCATTGTATCGAATAGTTGGATCACAGTCTCTTACCATAAAAATGGATGCATGCGTAGTAGCACCAACTATGAGAAATCCACCAATCCACATGTGATGTGTGAATAACGACAGTTGTACCATAGTCAGTAGCTAGATATGGATAAGAGGGCATAGAATACATTTGGTAAGGTACAACAATGGTTAAGAACCTAACATAGCTAGGTTAAGAGATAATTGAGCGTGCCATGACGTTGTTAGAATCTCATATAGTCCTTTATGGCCTTGGCCTGTAAATGGACCTTTGTAAGCTTCTAAAATATCTTTCAGGCTATGACCAATACCCTAGTTGGTCCTATACATATAACCTGCTATCAGGAAAAGAAATTGCAATAGCTAAATGATGGTGTGCAATATCGATTAGCCACAGACCCCCAGTTACTGGATCTAATCCTCCACAGAAAGTAAGAAATTCCGCATATTTTGACCAATTCAAGGTATATTTAATATCTTTCTCTTTGAATAAGATCTTAATTCCAACGGTAGTTTTATTAGATATCTTACAACTAAAATCCCTTATTTTCCGAGACAGGGGATCCACCACCGCGAATTAAAGCTATGTTATATTCAGGGATGCTACACTTTTTAGTTATTAGGAGAACTCAAATACCCTCTTTCGGATTCAGGAAACAACTCTCAGAGACATTTTTTTCTTTCGAAAGATAGAGGAGCGAAAAAATCAACCTATTGATAATGGAAGACCCAACGGATTCTTTCAATGTATCATTTCTGGATCCAATGGAATTTATAGGTATAGGAAGTCCTATCAAATAGAGAATTTTGCTTTCGACCATATTTCGATTGTTAATATGATATATAAGGACAGCTACTACAAAGAGTATTACACCATTGGTTGTGAAATGTCGATTGCTTATTGAACACTGTGAATTGCGTGAAAGTACAAGGATACTCCAAATTCGAGGGTCAAAGGGTTTTATAAAACGTTCTTGGTGGAAAAAAATGTGAATGAAAGATCCTGTTAAATTGAATTGAGTCCATGAATCTAAGAAATAGTGAGAATTCTTGATCTCTCTCAATTCAAAATCTAGGATTTGAATTGATATCCTTTCATTTATTCCTCCTAAATTGCGTTGCTTTATCCTAAAGATGAAACTTAAGAATTAAGTTATGTTATAGAAAAAAGAAGATTGTTACATTTTTCCCTCCTGTTGAGAAAGCGTATATTTTTCACGCATTTCTTAAAGTACTTCAATTGGTACGTGCAAGAAATAGGCCAATTCGGCGGCTTTTTGTTCAATTTCTCGTCGAGTCAAATTCTCATCAGTACTAGTTAAAGGAACAGTCCCCTGGCCTCGAATGTCCATATAAAGGACATTTATATACATGAATACACTCTTTAAATTCTATTCGAATGGACTAAATATCTTTTGTAAGGAATCGGAGGAATATGTATCGATGATTTTTTCCAGGAAATCGCCAACAAAAAATACACACTATGCCTTGCTTTCTATCAAATTGATCATAGCCGCTGCCTACATTCCAGAAAATTGTGCACCACAAATAGGAGCTAATAAAGAGACCCGCGATTCTGTAGAAAGACATCACGATCCCTTGTGGAAAAAAAAAAATTTGCTGAGACAGAAAAAAAGATATCAAATTTCTACCAAGATAACTGGAAGTTCCAACCAATAAGAATCCTAATGAACCTAAAAAAAGGATAAATACCCATCAGAAATTACTTATTTTTCGAGACCCCTTTATAAGTTCTATCCATATATATTCTGATCACCAACTCATACTTGATACGATTACATTTTATTAGAATTGAGAGAATATTTCAAATTAATTTGACTTTATTTATTTTTATTTCAGAAGTAACTCTTATCAACAAGCACTAGTTTGATGTAAACTTTTAGGAGTAATATATCAAACTGATTAAATATAATAAATCTAAAATAATAACCGTATACCCTTCATACGATCCCGCTATACATATAGATCCACCGACTTTCTACTTCAGTTATTCAGTGATCCTGATCAATTTGAAAATAGGTAAAACTCATTTACCCATATATCATGTTTCTGTAGGCATAAGAGTTCTTTCTTCTATGTTCGGCACAAATCACATGTTATACCATATTCTACTACATACATATATCTATGTTATGATATAAGTCTAAATTTTGAAAAAAGTGGAAGAGATTGGGTCCCATTGGAGCTAAATAATCTAAATTTTTTTGAACATGAAGAGATGAAGAAGCCATTGCAATTGCCGAAAATACTAGGCCTACTAAAGGCACAAAAATAGAGGGAAAGTGTGAAAGTCGTCATAAAATGGGTACCTCAATTTATTATTTGTACCTTATTATTATTTATAAATAAAGATATCTTATAATAATTATAATTAAGAATTTGAATTCTTTTGAATTTTATTATTAATTTAATTCAATTTGAAATTCTTAGTATAGACCTACAGTATATATATATATCTATATTTAAATATCTAGGTGAACATATAGAATAAACGCAAAGAGTGTAGAACTAAACAAACAAACTTGTTCATCTTTCAAATCTTTCTACATAAAAGATGTGTATGAAATCTATTTTTTCTTGATTTCTTTTGTCTTTTATTCTTGTCTTCTAATTTAATAATCTTACAAATTATCGAAAGATTCGTTAGAATCTGAACCAATAGGGATTTTTAGCTAAAATAGAATTTTCGGGAATAAGAAGAAATTCATTTTGTTTGGCTAATTTGTCGAATTCACTCTTTTTTTTTTTTGATAGAGATTTCTTAATTAGCAATCAGAAATATAGGTAAAATAATAATAATAATTATATGCAACTTTTGATTATTTCTACAATTCGATCTTATATCACCGAAGAAAATTCTATTCTTATTTCCTTGGATTCCGATAAACTAACTACTCGTTTGCTACAAATAATTGAACTTAGTGCTGTATATCATTTTGATTCATTAAGGAAAGAAAGTGTTGAACTTAAATAACTCACTTAGAACGTTTTTTAAAAGATTACGCTATACGATTAGGTCGAATAAACCCTTATGGAATAAATATTCAGCCACTTGTGAACCTTTAGGTACTATTGTATTCAATGTTTGTTCAATTACTCTTTTACCTACAAATGCAATGTACGCATTGGGTTCGGCAATAATGATATCACCAAACATACCAAAATTAGCTATCAATCCGCCAGTTGTAGGAAATGTAAGGATTGATATATAAAATAACTTTTTATTTGATTGATAATCATATAAAGTAGACGAAATTTTAGCCATTTGCATCAAGCTCAAACTCCCTTCTTGAATGCACATCCCCCGAAAGCACATACTATAATAAGAGGTAGAAACTTATTGGTAGCGTACTCAATCAAACAGGTGATTTTTTTCCCCACTACGAATTCCATACTACCCCCCATAAACTGAAAATCCATAACTACAATCGCTAATAATTAATACGATCTTTATGTCTATAAGGTTCCTCCTCCGAATGAAATTCAATGGGATCCAGAGAGACCATGTCTTTATCCATAGGATCCCGAGTACTGAGATCAATCGAAAGTTCAATTCTATTTGAATTATTCATTTTCAATTGAAATCCACATTGTTCATTCATATTCATTTTTTATTTCAAACACATTTTCTTATAATTTAATCTATAATAATCTTCACATTGAACTCACAAATGCCTATACTTTTGAGTTATGTCGAGATCATTAGAACTTTTTTTATAGTAAAATCGTTACCCTTCGCGAGGATTCGTATACTCGAATCCTCCCCGTCACTATTATTTCTACTTTCTCCACAAATGAAACTATAAATGTTACTATCACTGTAATTATCACTACCACTTACAATGGAAGTATCAATCTAGATTTGAGACTAAAAAAAACTGTCAATACAACTATTAATATGGGGAAATTCTATAGTCCCTTTTAAAGAACCATTCCCTTGTATTTTGAATGCTTGTATAGTACAACACACATGTGCTTAAAAAACTCGTACGGTACGAACTTAAAGATAAGGGAATGATTCTCTAAAAGGGATTGTAGAATTCCCCATTAATATGATTAGTCCAACTATATTGAGTATCGTACATGTAACGATTATAGTAAGTATCTTCACCTATAGATCCATTATTCAGATAACTAGAATTCCGATAACTATAAAAAGATCTTTCTAGTTCATTCAGAAAAGAATGATTATTGTCAATCTCAAAAATTTGATTTTCAATATCAAAATATATAGAATAACTATCTCCATTACTATCCTTAACTAAAAAAGTGTCATTGGAGATGAAATTTCGAATATCTTTGACGACGAATAAATGATAAACCTTACCGTAATTATGAATATTTTTAATGATTCTTTAGAAGTTAAGTGAAATCTTTGATATGCTCATAAATAATGAATGTTTGTGATTCGTAGTCCAATTTCCTAAGAGTGACTTCTTCATTTTCTTCCCTGCTAAGCTTTTGATATTTTTGAGTGATAAAGGCAAAGTTTTTATCAACTACTAGAATATATAGAAAACTCATAGCCTACAAATTACGAAAATTAAAGAACAAGATCTGACCAAAGGAAGAGAGTCAGAGACCACCTTCATATTGGATTTCATTTATTGGTTGACTTTTATAGTACATATAATTGGTCAATTGTTGGTGCTTGTCCTACAAGATAATCGTATTTACGTGTTTTTACCCAAAAAAAAAAAGTACGTGTAGAAGTGGTATTTGGTTTTGAGAAATTCTTAGGTAGACCTGATCTTTGATCCCCCACCTGTAGACCCTATAGTTAAGATTAAATCTTAAAAAATCTTATTTACATCAGCTGATATCATAGATTCTTTAAGGTTTAATCTATATCACAAGATCTACAAATGGGATCAAAGATCGAATCTATCTAAGTATTTGCCTTTGGTTTGATCTAAATGCACTATGAATTTGTGAACATCATTAATTGGTAAATCAGAACCATTTGATTAGAAGACAAGAAACTTCTTCTCTTATCTTTTTTGGAGGTCCCATAATGGTTCCAATGGATATGTGATTTAAGTGAAACATCGTGAAAAATATGTTCTGCATTTTTTATTTTTGTATTGATAAGAACTTAGAATGGATTGTCAACCGATTTTATGATTTACCTGTTGTTTAATTAGTGATATATTATGTGGTGTCCAGTTCATAACAGCAAAAGGAAGCACTGATGAGTACCAATTTGAGTATTAGTTTGGGCATGTATTAGTTTTGGAATATTATTTGGGTTAGTATTGTAATAATTTTTTTAATGAAATATATATGATATAAGAAATGATTGATAAGCGTGTATGAAATAATTATAAAATATTATTAGATGAAAAATTATAAATAATTTTCCTTGTCCAAACAAAGACCGTAACATCCTACTACAATTTATTGGTTTGTGAATCATGATAGTATTTTTTGTTGGAAAAATAATGATGTTATTATTTATAATTTTTGTTTAAATATAATTATATGCTACAAATTAAATCATCAAACATCTAAAAACTTATTTGATGAAGATGAATCCAATCAACACGAACTAATAAATATAGTTGTTACCAAGAATTCAACCATTTGTCCTTAAAGTATAATTATCCGTCACTTTGTGCAAACATATACTATGCAATTACCTCCCAAAATTTCAACAACTCTATCTTTGTAAGTTGAACTATTTAACAAGGTCTATGAAATTGTGAAATATTTCTCCACTTTTTGTATATAAAATACTGATTCTTAAAGTTCTAGAATAGAAGTAGAAGATCAAAAAAGGAGATAGAATGAAAGGAAGATTCTTAAACTTGAATGAGAATGTATTCTCCAAGTACTTTACACCACCCCTAGTTATAGGATTTTTTGGAACTTATGAATAAATACAACATTAATACATGAATGAACATTCATAATTCATGTTCACTTATGAACATTCTTAGTTCATGAATACACATAATTCATGAATACAACATTAATGACATATGAATGAATTTTCATAATTAAGAAAAAATACATCATTAATTATCTATAGATGTAAATTTACAATTCATGAATATATTAATGAACACATCATTAATAAGTTCACAATTCATAAATGTATACAACATTAATTAAATATGGATGAATGATCATCTAATTAATATTATTCATAGTTCATAAATACAAATTAATTCATTGAACGCGCTAATGTCATTCATGTTTATCACTTTGAATTAATGTTTAATTCATGTTTAGGGAAGTAGCTGATCAGATAGATACTAAGTGATAAACAAATTACCATCAAATGTCATTGAGAGCAATTTCTCATTCACCAATTCAAACATTTTTTTGGATTAACTACAAAAACTCCCTATAACTTACACTCCAGTTGCAGTTTGTCCCCCTCAACTTATTTAATAAGCACTTTACCCCTTATTCCTTGTTTCTTCATGTTTTGGGACAAAATTATTCTTACTATTTTAATAATTTTGTTTTTCTTTTTTTCACTTTTTACTAATTTATTGATTTTCTCTCTAAATGATCATATTTTTCCTTTTATTTTCTTACCTATTCTTTCTTACTACCGCTAAACTATTATACTATTAGTAATTGGTTAGTTAAAAACTCTAATTTTTTTTTCATGTGTATAAATTAAATAAAATAAATAGTATAAACTCTAATTTTTTTTTCATATGTATAAATTAAATAAAATAAATAATTTTTTAAATACAAATAACATATATTTTAATAGTATAATATAAATTTTGTGAGTTTTACTATATTACAGTTAACAAATAAACAAACTATACAAAGATAAACAAACTATACAAAGATAAAATAATTTGTCAAACAATTAAAATATATATTCTAAGTATGCAAATAATTTTTTTTTGTATCATATCATTCACGTGTCATATTTTGATTGTGTTTACCATACCTCCAAAAACCCTTATATTAGACAGTTATAATATTTTTCTTACTATGTTTTACCGATATTACACCATAAATAAAATATTGTACACATTTTCATAAAATAAGTAGGCTACACATGCTACTCGTCTGAATTAGGAAAAAGTGCTCACGACTCTCCTCTCGTACAATTGATACATGTCCATTCCTTTTTGGGAGGCCAAATTGCTGGTTGAAATAAAGTAATTCGACTTATGGCCTAATTCTATAATTTTATTTGTATACTATAATAAAATTTTTAATTTTCTCTAACTCAAAAAATTATTTTTATTTGTTAATCTTATTATTAATAGTTAATCACAAGTTTTAAATTACAACAAGGTATATCTATTGTATTAAAGTATGATTAATTAATAAATTAAATTGTTTAGACACATGTAAAAGTTAGAACTTTAATTAGTTAATTATTAAAAGTAATGTAATTGTTTAGTAGTAGCAAGAAAGAATAGTGAAATAGAAAGAAAAAAAAAAACAAGATAGAGAAAATAAATGAAAGGGAAAAAGAAGAAGAAAATAATAATTAAAATAATAGGGGTAATTTTGCCCCAATATATAAAAAGAGGATAAAGTGCTTATTAAATAAATTAAGAATGACAATCTACAACTAAGATGTAAGTTTAGGTAATTTTCTACATTTAACCCTATTTTTTTTCCCTTATAGTTGTTTTTGCATTTTTGAATTCAACAACTCGATTTACATCATAAATGGGCATAAGATTTCAAAGGCATTGTCAATAGCAAAGTCTTTTACATTTCAATTTCACCTGCTAAGCATATTCTTCCCTCCCCCCACCCCAAAAAAAATGCTAAGCATAGGGTAATTAAGAGATATAGTAACTTACAAAAGGGTGAAATTATTTAGTCAATTATTCTCCCTCTCTATCAAATTTTTTTTTTGGGTCATTTTAGACAGTTTACTTTGTGTGTGATTTTCTTATTCTTTTATTTTACCTTTAGTACACATTAGTGGAAGAGAATTAAGTAGTTAGAAATATTGATGTAAAAAGATAATTTAATTATTTTAAATAATTTGTAAATAATTTTATTAATTCTCGTACATGTTATAAACTGGGGGAATATGTCTAGCTAAGCATATGGGTAATTAAGAGATATAGTAACTTACAAAAGGGTGAAATTATTTAGTCAATTATTCTCCCTTTCTATCATTTTTTTTTTTTTGTGGTCATTTTAGACAGTTTACTTTGTGTTGATTTTTTTATTTTTTTATTTTACCTTTAGTACACATTAGTGGAAGAGAATTAAGTAGTTAGAAATATTGATGTAAAAAGATAATTTAATTATTTTAAATAATTTGTTAATAATTTTATTAATTCTCGTACATCAATATAAAATAAAAGTTAAAAACTTAAAATGAAACGGAGAAAATAGTGGTTTCGGGGTCTCAATACTTTATCTCTCATTCCTACATTTTAGGTTGACCCCACCCCTTAATTTGCACACACTCATCTATTATAATAAAAACTCTTCCGTAAAAGTTATAACTAGTGTCTGTAATTTTCGATTTTGAAAATTACAGTGTCCATGATACTACCTCTTTTCTAGTAATAAAACAAATGAATTACTGTACATCCACGAAAAGCGATAATATTTTAGATTATCCATTCTTCAAGTTTTATGTGAATTAGATGCCCAGTGGCCTTGCCCAAAAGAATAAACCAACTCTAAATTCTGAACTTCTATTTGTCATAATTTTACCAAAATGTTACAATAAAAACTTTAATGTCGAATGACTTTTTTGAAAATTTTATAGTTCCGTTAGTGTATCACAATGTTCAGTTTTAAAATTTATGCGGTACAAATATTCAAAACACATGGTATTGTACTGTATAAGTATTTATATATCTATCTATCTATATTATATATATATATAGTATAGCAAAGGGGGTGCTTATGGAGAAGCTACATGATAACAAGTGGTACCATCTATTTGTCATTTTTTAAAATTAGTAACTAAGTAAAAAAAACTATGAATAATTTGAAATATTCAAAATTTTAACTTTATCTTCAAATAATTTTTTATTAGGAAAAAGAATTTACATGGTAAATAATAAAGCTAAAAAAATGAACTACTTAATTAATTAACAATGAAATTCAAAGTAGAGTTACCCTGATTTTTTTTTAAAATCTTCAATTATGCACACCTCTTATAAATAAATATTTTTTCCAAAGTGTTATAAAATTAAACATGTATTATAAATCATCATATAAGTATTAATTATTAACTATAAGTTAAGAAAGTAAATATTTATTAGTTCTTCAAAACTTTTATTTATATATCATGGTTAATAAATTAATTTTGGATATATACTTAAATAATAACTTTCATAAAAGTAGGAAGATATCTAAATGATATTATTCTTACAACCAAATTACATTCTGTAATATTTATCAAAAAGAACAATAATTTATTATATTACAAAGAGATAAAAAAAAGTTGTAAGATCAATTTCTTCTTTGTATTTTCTTGCAACTTTATATTTACTGATAATTAATTACTCAATGTCAGTAGATATTATTCTTAAGTAATTATGTATCGTAATACATTAAAAAATAATTCTAATAGTATGTCTTATTATTGACATCACCATTGATTGTATTCCTTTTTACTCTTTATGAACTTAAATATAGAAATAATATATACTGGAAGGAAAAAAATAAAAATTAGTGTGACTTTTTATCGTGTACAATCATATCTATATTTGTTATATTTTTTAGTGCACCAAGATTTTCAAATTTTGATTCAATGTTGTTTTTTAATTGACGAAAAAATTTGTTTAATGTAAGTGAAAAATATCCATAAAAAATAATTATATCATTATTTTTAGACCATCTAGCAAATCTTCTAACTATGAGTTTCCAACTAACCCTGATACTATTTTTTTAAAATGTAAAATGTTAATTGATATATGTCAAAATTGTGCTAAAAAAAATATGATAATGTCAACTTAGTTTATAAAAATTTCAATATACTTTTAAGCTCAATAATCACTTTTTACAAAGTGTTTTAATTCACAAAAACAAATAAAAAATTATACATTTTATAAAAAACAATTACAAAACCTATATCTAGGTCTAAATCATTTAGTACGATTAGATAATTATACTTATTATTAGATATATGTAACGAACTTATTAATCAACTGAGCAACTTACCAATTTTTTAATTAATCATACAATTCAAGTATTTTGATTGGGTTTCAATAAAATGATAAGAAAAACTCATTTCTACTTAGTACAAATGAATACATAAAATGAGAAATAATACTCAACTTTTAGTTATATTATTTAGATACAAAAATAAAACAGTGCAACTGCAGATGTCATGAGAATCAACTATAACTTATATTATCATAAAAATAGGAAGATATTTAATCTAACTATATCCAAATAATATCATTATCGTAACCTAATTATATTTAATTAATATTTATTAAAAAGAACAGTAATTTATTCACAAAAAGATAAAACTGTTGTAACATCAATTTCTTCTTTGCATCTTCTTGCAACTTTATATTTATCGGTAATTAATTATTGAATGTCAACATTCATTATTATTAAGTGATTATTTAATTGTAATACATTAAAAAATAATTTTAATTGTATGTCTTATTATTGACATCACTATAACTCGGCTGTATTACTTTTTATTTGTTGACTTAGAAATATAACAAATATATTAGAAGGAAAAGAGTAAAAATTAATGTGACTTCTATCATGTAAGATCAATATCTATATTTGTTTGTATTTTATAGTGTACCAAGTTTTGAAAATTTTATTTGATGCTAATTGATAGAAAAAAAAAAAAAAGGTTTTATGTATATAAAAAAAAACCATAAAAATTAACTATATCATTATTTTTAGAACTATCCCACTAGCAAACTTTCTAACTATGTGTTTCCAACTAACCTTGATACTATTTTTTTTTAAAAAAAAGTAAAATGTTAATTGATTTATGTTAATGTTGTGCAAAAAAAAAAAGAAAAAAGAAAAAAGAAAAAATATGATAATGTAAACTTAACTTAAAAATACCAATATGCTTTAAGAGACTTAATAATCACTGTAGACACCTATTTTTGTCCCTTAAGTTCTCCCCTATTTTCCTTTTAATTTGACTCTCAATTTTCTTTTTAATTTCCCTTTTAATTTCTTTTTTACCTGCTCTTTGATTTCCTCTTAATTTGTCTTATGGTGTTTAATTATTATGTGTTTTATGACAGTTATTTAAATACAAAGCTGAGTTAATTTATTAAGTTTTGTATTTTTATAAAAAAAAAAATCACGTGACTGAACTAAACTTTTGGCCACATTTTTTATTTTACGTTTTCTCTGCGTTTTTTCACTCATTCTCACCAAATTTCAGATGCTCCATACTCCTAACATGACAAGGAATGGTTTTCAACCATTTTTACACTCAATCCACCTCTTTAAAGAGCAAAAAAATCAGTCTAAAGAGGGGGGGACGAAATTTCTGCAGAAAAGAAAAGAGAGAAATTTTTCTAAATCTGGAAAATTTTCCAGACAGCCAGTTTGAGCGAAAATTCCAAACGATCGAAAAGTAATTAGACTAAAATCAAAGAAAAAAAGTTGTAGATAGTACCTGGAACTACAACTTCTTTTTGTAAATCTCAGGCAAAATCATTCATTTGGAGGGTCAAAAACGTGGTAGATCATCAGGCTGGTGGCCAAGAAAATCTGCAGAAAAAAAGAGAAATTTTCCAAGTCCGGAAAATTTTCCAGACAGCCAACTTTGAGCGAAGATTCCAAGCGATAGAAGAGGAATTAGACTAAACTCAAAGAAGAATAGTTGTAGAGGGTACCTACGAATACAACTTTTCTTTGTAAAGCTCAGGCAAAATCGTTCATCTGGTGGGTGAAAAACGTGGTGGAAGAAGGCCAGTTCATCAACCGAAAGCTTTATTTTGCCGAAAGCAAATTTTCTCTACAAACACACTCCAAGCGAAGCATAACCAATTCCACCACATTCTTGAGGTTGAGGTGAGTTAAATGAGCTTTTGAATGGATTATTTTGGTGACAAAATTCTACTTATCTTACTATTTTTACATTATTTATGACTTAATTTTCGTTTTTTCTTTTATTTTTTAAATTTCTTCTAAGTTACAGATAATGATTTTGTCACCAAAATAATTAATTTGTCTCTTATACACATCTAGATGTGTATAAGAGACAGCTATTAGATTTTTAAAATAGCATGTAAAATTATATATTATATTAAAAAGTTATTTTTCGATTGTCTCTTATTTTTCGATCTAGATGTGTATAAGAGACAGTTTAACAAGTATTTTTTAAGTATAAATATTATATCGATATAATATTTAACAATCAAAATTAAAAGCACAACTTTGTGAATTTACTCTTCTGTCCTCAAATTTTGTTTAGTTGCACGACTAGACATTAAATATTTGAATCAAACTCAATTTAGTCCATGACTTAATAACTGTATCAATAATATAAAATCGGGCTAGAAGTAAACTCGGCGTGCATGACAAACGACTATTTTGCCCCTTGGGAGTTAAATGGCACTACAAGCTAAATGTTTGCAACTTTAAATTGGATCCCGGGCTAAATTTACCTGTCAATGTTTTTATTTACCATTTATTTTCATTTCCTCATTAATATGTACATATTTTATTACTTTTAAACTATTTTAAGCACACGTACGCTACAAAGTCGGCAATAATGAATATACTAAAATTGAAAAGGGAAACGTGATAAAATCATGCAACCGGTCCAACACCGGGTAAATTTAGCCCGGAATCCAATTCAAATGTCTCCCAAACCATCCCATTTTATAACAGGATTCCCGAACTCATGTTTTTTGAATTACGTGGACCAGGAGTACAATCTAGACTAGGGTTTATTTTGTCTCTTAATACACATCTAGATTTGTATAAGAGACAGGATGGATTCTTGTCGCCATCTGTCTGTAGTGGAAGAATTGAAGTATTTTTGTACGATTCATAGTCGCATTTAAAGCCCCGTTATGTAATAGTAAATAGGTGATTCATTTAAATTGATAATAGTAAGTAGGTAATTTATGTTTGTAATAGTAAATAAGACTTTTGCATTTAATCACCTATTTCACGAGCACCACATTGGCGACGATGCCGTTCTCAAAGGGTAATTGGTCAGACCGCGGGTAGTGGGGAGGCGCGACAATCACTTTTATAAAATACTACAATTTGTTAAAATAAATAAAAAATTGTATATAACGTAATTTTTATAAAAACAATTACAAAACTTAAACTTAGGTCCAAATCATTCAATATGATTATATAATTATATTAATTATTAGACGTAACAAACTTATCAATCAATTGAATAGCTTACCAATTTTTTAATTATTAATCATTCAATTAAAGTATTTTGATCAGAATTTAATAAAATGATAAAAAAAAAACTCATTTCTACTTAATACAAATAAATACATGAAATGGGAAATAATATGCAACTTTTAGTTATATTATTTATATAAAAATAAAATAGTGTAAAAAAAACTCAATGTCAACAAACGTAGATATGATGAAAATGAACTATTACTTATATTATCTATAAACTAAAAACTAAATAGTGTAAAAAATTTATAATATCTACTACTATTACAAATATTGTTACTTAAATTTGTTTATTTTTGTTTAATGTAATTATTAAAAATTGCATGCCATCATCATGATGTTGCTAACATTATTTTATTTTATAAGTTAAATATATTTCTTTACCCGTAGATATACATGCACGGATTTTCCTGCTAGTATATATAGTATAGCAAAGGGGGTGCTTATTGGGAAGCTACTACATGATGACAAGTGGCAAATATATTAGGAAATCTGCATACTAATTAGTAAAAGTAAAAAATAAAATACTTAAATTGCCATCTAAATTCAAATTAATTACTTATATCTTATCCGTATAACTATTCTACATATTACATAGTGAAAAGTAAAATTGAAATACTTAACTATATAATTCATATTAATACATAGATCTTATGCTTAACTACCATTATTTATTCAAGACACTCACATTATAATTATACTAATGATTTTTGTACACCCTTAAGTGCCTCATAATAAATAATTTTATCATATTTTTATATTTTTATCATAAAATAATTATATTATAAAGAGAAATTTAAGGAAAAACATGTAGAAAAAAAGTGATGGAAAGTTTTGAACTACCTATAAAGAAAAGAGAATTTAGAGAGAAAGTAATATAGAAAGAAAAATTAATACTTAGAAATGTTATCTTTAACTACTATATCCTATTTATTCAAGACATTCACATTATTATTATATAACCTACCTCTTAAATTAATTTATTCCCAAAAAAGTTACAACATAAATATTATGGATCACTGTATAAGTGTCAATTATTTACAATACATGTCAAATATAAAGTTATATTATTTACAATAAGTTAAAAAATATTTATTTATTTGAAAATACTTTACATATAGGAATATTCTTCATAAATTTGAAAATGATGTAATATAATTACATGTACAAGTAATTTCATTCTTACAACCCAATTATAATACTTCTATAAAAAAAATTTGATAGGGAAAAATTGTAAAATTTAATCCCTAAACAATTTTTAAAATATGATCCCTCAAATTATATTTTTAATTTTTTTCATCCTTAACATATTTTTTTAATCACAAGAAGTACCCCAAATTCTTTCGCAAACTTTTTTAGTTTTTTGTTCCTCAAGTATTTTTGTATTCCTCATATGTACCCTAATTTTTTTTTTTATTTAACTCTTTTGTCCATCGAATTTTTATTTTCTTAAGTCATGGCTAGATGACTACTTAGATAGAATTTTAAAAAAAAAAATTTTAAAAAAAAACACTTGAGGGACCTTCATGAGATTACAAAAATAGTTGATGATGGAAAAATTTAAATAAAATATGAGACTTTCTTGAGATCAACCAAAAATTTAGGGATTTCCATCGTATGAAATCCACGGGGCTGGACCCTGACCTTATGGGGGTGAACGGCTTTAGTAGGTGTTTAGTAATCATAAATATAAAAATAACTTTTTAATATAATATATAATTTTACATGCTATTTTAAAAATCTAATAGTGGTTGTCTTAACCTTTTACGAAATAAAAGCAAAATATAATAGAATAGACGATTTAAAATAGAACAAACCACACAATACTCAATTTTTATACAACAAATACTTGAAAAAAATGAAGTTAAAATTATAACTTTATGTCCACTTCATATACTAAATTTCAAAAGTTTTTAAAGTTTTTATGTTTCTAAAGTGACATTCTTAATTTTGAATATATCATCATTTTAATTATATGATTTAAGAAATTTAAATTTTTAGAGAAAGGAAGATATGTAAAGAAATAGAAACATTTCAAAAATTTTAGGGTTTGCAATATAAAATAAAATTAATCTTTTATTTTTTATTTTTTTATTTTTTAATCACAAGAAGTACCCCAAACTTTTTTGTAAACTTTTTTAGTTTTTTTATTCCTCAAGTATTTTAATCACAATGTTGCTTAACAACTCATTTCGGTATATCAAATCTAAGGCCTCATATGCTAATCAGATGGGAAGATTATTGTATAGCATAAATAAAATAAAGAATAGAATAGCGAAGTGAAAATTATGTGACAAGACGTTTTTCTTATGATTTATTAATTATATGTTAGAGTGGGTAAAGGACAAATTGGTTTAACAATAAAAATAAAATAAAATAAATAGATTATTATATCCTTCTTGTAAAGTCAATAATTAATACTAGTATAATTAAGAAATACGTGTAATTAAGAAGGAATATTTAATATTCTAGTCATGTGTATACGTAGTTAGTTATCCATTTTTGGGTACCGCAGGGCCCTCTACAAATCAATTAAAAAAGGTTTGATGATACCTCCGACCAATTATTTCTGTATACAATCCACAAAGTAATAAATCCTTGCACTATACTCCCGCAGAATAATTAATGTTGTGTTTGGATGGATGAATTTGGGAAAAGATTTGAAATTCACTCAATTTTTGGAGTAATTTATAAGGTTGAATTGAATGATTTTTAAATCCAACTAAATTAAAAAGTGTGTAATAAAAGATTTCAAATAACTTTTTAATTTAGGTAGATTTGAAATTCATTCACTTTAACTTTACAAATCCCTCCAACAAATAAGTAAATTTTAAATCTTTCTCAAATCCATCGATCCAAACACAACTTTAAAATCTACAACACATTCTTTTTATCATTGAACCAAGATCTTAGAGAGCCTAAACTATGGTTATTGTCCGAATTTTCCCTTCATAAACTGGAGATTGATGTATGCTTGGACTATCTAAAAGTTTATTTCACTAAAATTAACGAATTTTTTTTTTTTTTTTTTTTTTGGGGGGTGTGTTAAAAGAAGGTTATGCGATAAAATTTCAAAATTTCCCTTGCCTTTATCTCAACTTCATTTTAACTATTTTAAAATTTAACTAGGGATATGATAATTCATATCGAACTTTGAAAGTTAATTAATTTCCTAAGGATTATCATCATTGATTCATCAACAAATCTCAAACGTCTCTAAATTATCATTATGTCTATATCTATTTATCATCTCTGATAATTTATGTCTACATATACATATATAAGGAGGATCGTAGAGAAAAATTTGACCATTTTTTCTTTATGGGAGTTGATACTAGGTTGTTGTCATTTCGTCACAAGTTATCGTCATCTTTATAACAGAGAAGAAGCAGTTGACCATAAAATAGTACTCACTAGGGCTATGCACTCGGATACTCGACTCGAATTGTCTCGTTTAATCAAACGAACCGAACTCGAGTTCAGTAATATTAGGCTCGTAAACCCGTGAACCTAATCGAGCTTCTAATATTTTTTTAAATTTTTTTATATGTGCTTTTACCTAAATAGCATCGACTAAAATTTTATTACAAACCTATCCTACTCTTCATATCTACCCTCTTAACCCTAAAATCAATATTTGGTGATTGATTGTGGAGTGTTTATTTATTCCACCACTTGTGAGTTAGTTGTAATGTTGTCAACTATAAGTATATTTGTATTGATGTCGATTGGGAGTTAGTTGTAAACTTACAAAATTAAAAAGTTATTTTTATCAAAATTACTAGCTGATGTATGCACAATTTGTTTAATTAAGCCTTTTAAACACTCTTCAAAACACCCTTTGAATAACACATTCCCAAAAATCCTTTAGTCACAAGATTGGGGAGAAAGGGAGATAAAGCACTGGGATTATTTGGAATATGTGGTTGTTGGATTAAAAAAGAGGAAGAAGAATTCGAAAGCTTTGGTCACCATTAAGTACTAAAAACTTTAGTGGCAGAGGTTGCTATAAAGGGTTGAAAAATTGTTGGGGCTGACGCAATAGCCAATTACTAGGTTAAGGATAAATGATGGAGAACCCATGCCCCAACGTAAATTTATTTTAAATAGATGTTTTCAAATAAAATAATTGTTGCAAATGTTTATTGCCAATTAAACAAAGGGGAAAAGATAAGGTCTTTTGCTTTCCCTCTTCTCCCCTCCCCAATACCCTTTTGCTGATAATAGAAAACTATTATTGAAGTTAACTGGACAAAGTTCCAAAGTTGTTGCAAAAGATGATTAAAAGATTGGTAATAAGTTCATTTGGTGTTTTCTAATAATACTTTTCGATGCATATATAAAAAGTGACAAAGTCATTAATGTGTCACTAAATTTAAAAAAGAATAAATAAAATCTAACAAAAAAATTTAAAATCAGAAATTAGTGATTCAATACGTTTTACCCAGTGAAGTAATTTTAAAAAATAAAGATCCTAAATTTGTGATTTTATAAATTATTTTTCTTTTTAATATAATGAATGAAAAGGACCTGGTGAAGGAATAAAGAGAGCCAAAACATGAAAAGCAGCACTTCTTTAATTAAATTTGTTTCATTAGTATACAATTTTCTAACTCCGGACGAATTTTGTTTCTGTGGTACTTCATTTTTCTGCTCGTACTTCATCTTAATTTTTAGCTAACCTTTTTCCTTCAAGAAAATATATATCACCATATCCAAAGAAAAGGTTAAAATTGTAGTACTATTGTTTAGAAGATCTAGAGCCTGCCTGCCGAAAATTTTCAATAGTTTTGTGTAAGGGACCTGATAGGTTGGTCTCTTCATTTTTTAGATGTACATATTTTTATCAATTTAGCAGGTGTTTTGGATTGAAGTGATCCTAAAGGAATAATGATAATAATCTCTATGAGAAGACAATGAACTGAAATATTTGATCTTCATTTCTCAAATTATGAGCTCTGAATTCCTAAGTCTAGTTTCCTTCTTAAATCATCATCTTGAAACTGGGATTCTGACTAATAAAATTATAATTAAAACAAGGAAAGAAAATCACAATACTAACTTTCTATTTATTGTAAGTCATTACAAATTCAATTAAGGAAATCCTTTTCTAAACAAAGTAAAATCCTTCTCCTAATCTATAATGATTTGGTTTTTTAGTAGTTTAGAGACTAAACTAATGGAAGACAATTACCGATCTAGCCTGTTACGCTTCCTTTTCAAAAAAAAAAAAAAAAATAACCGTTGCTGCAAATTTTGCTGCTTCTCCAAGCCAATTGACAGTAGTGAATTTGAAAGTTAAAAAAAAAAAAAATCCTTAAATCATCCTCTTGTTTGTTGTTACTAGGACTCTCACTATTCACAACTTTCTACTTATTGTACTTAGCTACAAATTTGTTAATATCTTTAATAGTTGTGTATATTTATCTATATAGATTTTATATATATATATATATATAGATATATATATATATATATATATATTTTGTTTTGTAAACATACTGATATAGTAGTAGAATAATAGTAGGATGTCTGGTATTCATATTTATATACAAACTTTCAAGTATTGTTGTAAATATATCAAATTAATAGACATATATGTTTACAAAATTGAACTAAACAGGGAAATCCATTCCTAAAAACAAAATACGGATATGTAAAAAAAGAAAACAAAGAAAAAAAAAAAAGGATATGCAAAGTAAAATCTTCTCCTAGACTATAATGCTTCTCTGCCTACTTATACAAAAGTCCTTGGGCCCAGATTAATGCTTCTGGCCTAGTTTCATTTTAAGAAACTTATTGTTGTATTTGAATTGAAGAATTTGGGAATGAATTTTTGTAGGAGAGATTTGTAAAGTCAAAATATTATATTTCAAATCATTTAAATTTGAAAGTTATTTAAAAAATTTCGTTTCAAAGGATTTTTTAATTTAGATAAATTTAAAATTAATCTATTTTTGCTTATAAACCCCTTTAAAAAATAAACATTTCAACTGAATCATTATGCAAATTCATATATCCAAATACTAGGATGGAAAATTTAACCTATGCCACACGTTTTGGAGATGAGAATGAAATAGTTCAAGAAGAGAACGTGACTATAAATATTTGGAAATTATGGAGAAAATCATCGTTGTCCAAATATTCAACTCTTGTTGATAATTTATTGTTGCTTTGCCGACCTAACACCATTCAAGTCGAGTGGTTGTTGTTGACCTATGACGAAGAATTAATGAAGTTCCTATGCTCTAAACTAATGGATAGAAGAAGAAATCCAGACAAGTGTAAATTTGGGAGAATGATTCGATCGAATCATTCTATGAAATTTACTTATTTAGTGAAACTATTTATAAGATTGTAATAAATTAATTTTAAATTTACTCAAATTAAATAGTGTCAAATGAATAATTTTAAATAATTTTTTAATTTGAATGAATTAAAATTTATCTATTTTGACCTTACAAATTCCTCTAATAAATAAATAAATTTTAAATTATTTTTTTCTAAATTTATCAATTCAAACACAAATCTATCTATCCATCCAAACACAATATATATATATATATATATATATAAAGAGTGAAGATTCTGACTACTCTCAAGGAGGATGGTAAAGAAGAGCAACTTGCACCTATCAACAGGAGGATTTTGATAAATTCAACTCATTCTACACTAGCTGACAAGCCAATATTGAAAATCTTCTTTGAAATGGTAAGCAACAGCAGTGCTATAGCTTGGTTGGAGGGGCAGAGATCCTCAAATAAGTTAAATAGTTTTAGAAGGCAAGTAACGTACAAAAGATTTCGAATTTATGAAAAAAAAATAGTTAGTAGACAGACATATTTTGGACTTTTATACGCTTTCTCATTTTTCCTCTTTTTGCTGAATTTGGACTCCTTGTTATATATATATATATATATATATTTTATACACATCTTTTTGTGTATAAGAGACAGATCTTTTTCTTTAGACTCCAAAGATACAAAACATATGCTCTTTAGAATAATTTTTAGAGGGGAGAATCTCTCTCTTTAAAAATGTTTTATTTTTTAAATCTGTAACATACTCGGATGGTGATACAAAAATGTATGAAGTTGAATTGTCAATTTTTAAGCTAATTAAATTATAGATTGTAAACTATAAAAATAATCATAAAATTAAAAATATATTTTTAAAACACATGAGACTATAAATTGCAGTTGCAATATCAGGTCTATTATGTTTTACCCTATTAATTAATGCAGTAGCCTTATAAATTAAAAGAAATCAAAAGCTAAATCATATACTATATTACTTGACTTGTTGGAAATTTGGAATATTCTAATTTTTTGGAAAATATTTAGGTATATCTGGTTTTTAGACTCACTTATAGACCATGTGGTCAAATTAAATTTTAAAAAATTTTACTTACATCAACTGATGTCATAGATTTTTTAACATCTAATCTACACCACAAGATTTATAACTGGGGTAAACAATCGGATCTACCCAAGTCTTTGTCCAATTCTTGGGGCTTCAACGCTCCTTCCCATAGAAGAAAATCGCATTAAATTAAAGAACAAGTTCTGACCAATGAAAGAGACCACCTTCATATTGGATTCCATTTATTGGTTGGCTTTTATAGTATAAATAATGGGTTAATTGTTGGTACTTGTCCTACAAGAAATCATATTTACATGTTTTTACCCCCCAAAAACAAAAAAACAAAGGAAAAGAAGTAAGTGTAAAAGTGGTATTTGTTTGTTCTGGATGCACTATGAATTTGTGAACATCATTAATTGGTAAATCAGCATCATTTGATTAGAAGAGAAGAAGCTTCTTCTCTTTTTTTTTTGGAGGTCCCATGATGGTCCCATCGTGAAAATTTTTCTTCATTTTATTTGATTTGATTAGGACTTGCTTTAGGTGTTAGTTAACCCTGTTAAAAAAAGTCTTTGTGTTCTAATTTAACTTATAACTTTTTTTTGTCTCTTGATAAAAAAAAAAAAAAAAATTAGGACTTAGAATGGAGTATCAACAGATTTTATAATTTTACCAGCTGATCTTTAATTGGTGACATATTATGTGGTCTCCAGTTCATAATAGCAGAAGGAAGCATTAATGTGTACAAATTTGTGTATTAGTATATTACCCCAAAAAAAAAAAATAGAGAGTTAGAAAAATCCTACTACAACTGATTGGCTCGTGAATAGACGTGATAGTTTTTTTTTTTTTTTTTTTATTCAACAACAACTCGGTTTACATCTTTAAATGGGTACAAGATTTCAAAGGTATTGAGGTATTGCCCATGGCAAAGTCTTCTACTCATTTCAATCTCACTTCCTAAGCATATGGATATGGGTAATTATGATGTATATTAACTCTGAAAATATAGAGGTTAGGTTTCTTTTTCTTACTTTTATTGGGTTTTCTCACTTAAGAGTATATTTAATTAGCCAAAAATAGATTAGATTGTTACTGTTTGGGAAAAAAAAAACTCTCAAAAGTGTGAAATTAATTAGTCAACTATAAGCTCCCTCTATTTCATTTTATCTATCACTTTATACAAGTTAATTTTGTGACAAAATATTAATCGCTCGAGAAATTTAAGAAAATGTTAATTGATTTTTTTCCAACTTCACCTTTAGTATGTACAATTTTAATAGATGGATGATTATGTATTTGAGGATTGCTAATGTAAAGAGTAATTTAGTTATTTTGAATTAATTTTTTAAGTAAAATTAATGTAATTTAATAATTTTTTTAGTCTCTTTATATCAATTTAAAACTACAGTTAAAATAAAATAGAATGAGTAGTGATTTCGGGTGAAGACTAAGGTGACCATGAGGGTGGAGGGCAGCCATCCCAAAGATTTTAATGTGTTTTCTAATGATAACAATAAATAAACTTAATTACTCTACATCCACAAAATTCAGATTATCCATTCTTCAAGATTTTTAATGAAATACTTACCCGGTTGCCCTGCCCAAAAGAATACCCCCATTTCTCAATTCTCAACTATTTGTCATAATTTTATTACACAAATGTCCCCCAAAACACGGCAGAAACATAGTTTTACCAAATGTTGCAATAATAATTTAAGGGAAACAAATAAGCCGGAGAATTTGTTGACAGGGGTGATCCTAAATCAAAAAACTTAGATCAAATTGAGAAAGTATCATTCGAGCCTTAGATGATGGCACCTTTTGTCCGTAAATCACGCCAGAAATTGTAAAAATCAATTGGAGGCAATAATATTATGCTCTCCAATTTTAGAAAATAGAGCAATATGGGGAGGCAATAATATTATGCTCTCCAATTTTAGAAAAGAGAGCAATATGGGGGACAAAGAGAAAAATCCGTTGAATGAAGATGTGATTCAAGGAGATCAATTCTCAAATGCCCATTTATGGTAGGTTCAGATAAAAGAAACAGATCTACGTCTATGCCACAACATATGATAAAAGATATGGATAGTCCATTAATTTCTAACTCCAGATTTGTCCCTTTGGATATGGAGTTGGAGGATGAGGAAAATCATCATGCAGAAAATTTTTACAATTGGAAAGAGATAATTTCCCGCCAGTAAGTGCTGAGATTGACCTTAATGCTATAAAAGAAAAGATTCGAGCAATTCCTCCACCCAATTATTCTTGGAAAAACTATAAAAAATATCCTAAATAAGTGTTCGACAAGCACGCAAAAATTTAAAATTAAGTCTTCTTAATCTATTGGAATAAAATCTTTAGATGCTTTCGGAATCTCAGGTTCTAGTAACAAAAACTCTATGGTTGCTTCTGCAATAATCTCATCATAATGTAATGGGTTTTAGTCCTCCATTGAACCGAAAAAATTTTTAAGGAAAATGATTTTAATAGTCCCTCACATTTTATATTTGTACTTTTTTTAGTTTTTTACGTTCAAAACGCTATATTTTAGTCTCTCACAAATTCAAAAAGCATCATTTTGGTCTCTCGACACAATTACGAGTATATTTTGGTTTAAAATGCAAACATCCGTTTATCGAATGTAACATATTTAAGTGTAAACTCGATTGACAATACATAACTTTAAACCCTAAATTGTCCTAAAAAAAAGATGATTGGACTATTGGAATAGGGTTGGCAGAGGAAAAGCGGCGAGAGAGGGGAATATGGGTGGTGATGGTAGATGAGAATTTTGAGATTGTGGTGGAATAGATTTTAGGTAGTATCATTTAGTATTTTTAATTTATGTATTGTCAATTTTACTTATGAAAAATGTAATATACGATATGCGTATGAGCATTTCATGTCAAAATATGCCCGTAATTGTGTCAAAGGACTAAAATAGTGCGTTTTGAATTTGTGAGAGACTAAAATGCATCATTTTGAATATGTGGGATTAAAAAATATAAATGTAAAATGTGAAAAATTGTTAGAGTTGTTTTCCCTAAATTTAATGTTTATTGACTTTTTAGTTTCTTTATGGAAAAAAACTTACATAAACTCGGTCTTAAACCCTACCTGTAACCAAGTGATCAAAATTAAATCTTATAAAATCTTGTTTATATCAGCTTATGTTATAGATTCGCTATAATATGTAATTCACACTACCAACTCTACAAGTGAAGCCAAAGATCAGGTATACATAAGTTTTTCACTTTTTTATGATTAGAACCTTAAAAGTACTAACTTGCCACTGTGCATCGATGTCCACATGGCTATGACTATTACTTTAGTGTATCATTGAGTTGGACAAACTGCATGATTTGCAGGGCTGTTGGGGATGATGCCTTTATGCCACCATGCATGTTGCTTAGCAACTCATTACAATGTTTCAAATCTAAGGCCTCATATGCAAATCAGATGGGATGATTATTAAAAAGTATAAATAAATAAAATAACAGATTCATGCATCCTTGTTGTAAAGTCAAAAATTATTAGCGTATAAGAGATAAAATAAGAAGGAATATTTAATATTCAAGTCATTTGTATGTACAACGATTCTCTTCTTTTACCTTCTCATTATCCAATTTTAGGTCCCTCGAACCTTCTACAAGTCAATTAAACATAAGAATATTATACGGTCTTTTTATAAAATTACATTATTTTATTTTAAAAAAAAATTGTAATTTTTAAATAAAAAATATTGTATTAAACAAATCTTTAAAGTATAATACAATGGTTCTAAAAATATTTAAATTGAACTCCCATAAACTGAGTAATATGGAGATCTTCACCATAATCTTTTTGTCCAATGAACCAAGATCTTATAGACCAGAAACTATTTGTTATAGTCCAAATTTTCCTTCAGAAACTGGAAATTCATGTAGATTTGTACTATTTAAAAGTTTGCTTTACTAATTTTTTCTTTTTAACGAAGGTTATACAATAAAATTTCAAAGTTGTCCTTGCCTTTAATTATCTCAACTTAATTTGAGCTCTTTTAGGATGAGGGGTACCAATTAGGCACATTCCTATGTTCCACAATGTCCCATTACCGATATTCGCGAGCACTACCTTAATTAATATCGAATTTTGGAAGTTAATTTCTTAAGGATTATCATCATTAATTCATCAACCAATCTCAAACGTCACTAAGTTAATCATCTATGGCTATATCTCTTGGCTTAGGATCTAAATCTTAAAAAATCTTGCTTATATCAGCTGACATCATAGATTCTCTAAAGTTTAATCCACACCACAGAGTTTACAAGTGAGATCTACCTAAGTTTTTGCCATATCTCTTAGGGTTAAATTCAGAAAACCCTTGTGAACTTTCACCTCATTTGTGTTTTACCCCCTCAATTTATTTAATAACTACTTAGCCTCATTTCTTCATGTCTTTGGACAAAACTACTCCTGCAATTTAATTATTTTTTTCTTTTTCTTTTTTGCTCTTTTTTTTCACTTTTATTTTTTCTCTATTATTTTTCGTTCTATTCTTTCCCACTTCTTCCCACTACTAAACAATTACATATTATTTTAAATAATTGATTAATCACAAGATATATATGTTTTACTACTAGCACCATATATTAGAGTAAAATATAAAGTTTTTAATTAATTATTAATGCTATACTTAACAAATAAATAGACTATAAAAATAAAAAGATAAAGCAATTACGATTTAAAGAAAATTAAGAAACTTAAAGTATAAAATAAAATTAAATAATAAGAGTTTCAGCGGAACCTTATGTTTTTGGATAACCACGTCAAAACATAATAAAATATTACAGTGCTTAATATAAGAGTCAAATGTAACATAAAAGTTAGTTGCCACAGGTAAAATATTTATGACTGCATAAGATAGGGGCCCAAAATAGAGAAAACTCGGCCAGTATATGATACCCGTAGGCCAAGTATGCATAATTTATATGTGTATCTTAGAATAATTTTTAAAAATTTTGTTTGACCCAATCTTTTATTTTTATAATTGTTTCTTTGTTAATTTTAATATTAATAATTAATCATAAACTCTATATTATAGCTATAAATATGCTTGTATTATAAAGTATGTTTAATCTAAAAATAAATTATTTAGACAAATGTATAAAAATGAGAGCTTATGATTAATCAATTAGTAATAGTGGTACAATTGTTTAGTAAAAAAGAGAGAGAAATGAATAAAAGAGTAAAAAAATAAGAAAAATAAATACAAAAATAATAAAAATAGTATGGGTAATTTTGTCCCAAAATATAAAAATATGGGGTTAAGTGTTTATTAAATAAATTGAGAGAAACAAATTGCAATTGAAATGAAAGTTCATGGGGGTATTTTGCATTTAACCCTGTCTCTTATTATAGCTATTTAGATAATAAAAAAATCTATTATCATAGCTGATAAATTTTTGTTGGCATCAATGTGGTTGAATGAGGAATTAATGAATATCTAGGAGGACAGAAGAAATTTTTTTTGACCATTTTCTTTATGGGAGTAGATACTAGGTTGATGTCGTTCCCATCACGAACTGACGATTATCTTCGAATAGAGTAGCACTTGACCATAAAATATTACTTAGTAGTATCATTTTCTTTGTTGAGACTTTTTTTTTTTTTTTTTTAAAACGCTTTTAGTGGAGGTAAGTTATTTTTTTTTCTCGGATTAAAACAAGTCGCCATTACAAATTTTAGTAACTTATATTGCATATTTAAAGACTACCCATCAAATAGGGGAATGAAGGCAAGGAAAGTCTAACCTTGACATTTTTTTATTGTAGCTTACATTGATGTTTACATACTATCCATTAAATAGGGGATTGAAGGCAATAAAAGTCCAACCTTTGACTTTTTTTATGGTGGTCTGTTTCTTTTATGATGAATTTGATGAGTATTAAATTGTCCTTAAACAACTATGATGTTTTGTATAATTTTTGTTTACTATTAAATTTCTTTAAAAATTTAATATTTTAGCAAGAAAAATTGTGAGGATAAACTTGACTGATATAGCTATACATAACATAAGTATATATGGACTGTTTAAGAAGTTGAGTTGAATTCTAAATAGGGTTAATTCCACTTTGTCCCCGTATAATATGGAACTTATTTCATTTTGCCCGCCATAAAAATTGAATTCATCACTTTATCATCTTTGACCAACTGTCAAAAGAAATAGTTAATTTAATTGTTACTCAATGGTAATAAATGGCTAAAATGACCCTGATATTTAGTTGATTAATATTCTACCATTTTAGAGGGGAAAAAAGCTTTCCTGCTTTATTAGTACCACTCTTTTAGTAATAAAACAGACATGTTTAAGACATGCAACTTAAAAAATATTAAAAAACAAATAATTTGTTACATAAGAGGGGATAAGCCAATGTGAAAGAAAGAAAGAAAGAAAAAAAAAGCCTACGAAGCATAAATAAAAAGAAACTTAAAAACCTTTACGCATTAATGTATTTGTGCTTCAAATATGGTAAAATAGTCTTGCATATACACATATAATTTTTACCTCTACTATTTTATACTAATGCAGTAGTGTATTTACCAACGATTTAAATTTGAACTTTGCATTTAAGATATAGAGATTTTTTTTATTTAGTTTTCCCTCTTTTTTTTAAAAATTAAATCCTTATTTTTTGTTCAATTTATATGCCATACACAAGTTAATTTTCTTCCAAATGAAAGATAAATATTTTTTTTTGGCTCAAAATTAGTAAATAATAGTCAACTAAATATGTAAGGTTATTTTAGTCTTTTTTTCCCATTTGACTAACTCTCAAACTAACTCTTTATTTTGACTATTAATTAACAGGACAAAATGATGATTAAATTTTTATAAGGGGCAAGATGAGATAGGTTCCATATTATGTGGGCGCAAAGTGTAATTAAAACTTCTAAATAAGTGCAGGCAACAAAAAATTCAAACCGCTAAGAATCTTCTGTCCCAATTCATATCATACTATCAAATAAATTGTGAATATTACTCTACTAAAATTTATAATTATATTTAAAAAGAATATTGACAGTTTATTAAATAGTAGAATAAAAAGCGAAACAGAAAATGAGATAGAAGATCCTATAACAAATTAAACAAAGGAGAAAAGACCCCTCCCCTCACATTTTTGTTGCTAATAGAAAAATCATATTGAAAGTTAAGCGAACAAAATCCCAAAGTTGTTGCAAAAGATGATATACTGGTAATAAGTTCATTTGGTGTCTTGCTTTTCAATGCATACATATATATATATAGATATGTCTATAATTTGAGATATAATCAACAAATACTTTAATGTGTCATTAAATTTATAAAATATTTTTTTAAATTTTGATCGAAAATTTAAAATCAGAAGTTGATAATTCAATATGAAGCCGACTAAATAGAATGACTTTGAAAGTGATCTAAATTTGTAATTTTTATAATTATTTTTCTCTTTTTTAGTATAGTGGATAAAAAGACCATAATATGTGTGAAGGAATAAAGAGAGCCAAAACATGAAAAGCAGCAGTTCTTTAATTAAATTTGTTTCATTAATATACAATTTTCTAACTTTGGAGGAACATTGTTTTGGTTTGTTCTTGGTATATTCTTTTTGAGAAGTTGAAACGATGCTTGGAATACTTCCACTAACCATTATGTATTAAACAATTGACAATTGGCTTGATTAATTGAAAAATTAAATTCAAACAAACTCAGTTCAATTCAATTTGAGTATTGAATAATTTTATACTCAGATTGAACCATAGTTGGTCGTTGAAACAGTATAGGATATCATCAGCCCCCAAACAAACCCTCCCCAGTAGTCTTTGATTAGTGAACCTAGTGCAGTTCTGGAGACGTATTTATTAGCATTCGGATTATATTAAACTGTCCTACAATTGCAAATCCCGATCTCAAAATTGACTCTGACTAAGTAAGACAAAATTGATGCTGTCTGTTTGTGTTGATTGCTCATTATTATATTATAAAATTATGGATAATTCTAATTATATTATTATTTTTTTAAAATTTATACAATACAATATCAAATATAAATTTGTATAATTTAACATCATGTAATAAAAATTTTGTACTGTAAAAATTTTTAAATTCAATGATATTTTGTTGAACAAAACTGTAAAAATCCCCATCATTTATACCCTTCACCCAACCACAAAAGGATCTTTAAGGTAACAAAATTGAACAAGATATGTGAATGGTGCGTGAATTCTATGTCTAAATCTTTCAAGATAGTGTTACGTGGGGAAATTTTTATATGAATTCACAGGTAGGATGAACTTTTTAGATCACATTGATTCACATCATTTTAACTTATTAAAAATAATTTTTTTTAGAATAATGTGAATGAATATAAATCAAAAAATTTATCATACTTCCTATTAATCCAATCTATATAAAAATTTCACGTATTATGTACATGTACTGCTGACTACATCTTTTAGTTTTCCACTGTTCAAGAAAGAACAAGTGAATGCTATCTTCTTGGTCGAAGGAGGCTAATTCAAAGAGATTCATGTGAGCTTTACTTGTCTTTTCACATATTATTATTTGATATTAAGGTTGAAAAGGGTTTCAAGTCTATAACTTCCCACCTAAGCAATCAAAATAATTGAATGGAACATTCAACAAAGATTTGATTTTAATAGTAATTTTTTTAGTAATATATAGAACCAGCTATTCAAAATTCATCAGCTGTTAGTCTATTAATTATTATATTGTTGTTGTTATTATTTATGGAGTAAGCTATGTAATTGTTTGACACTCTTTTTAGTAGGGGTGTTCATGGATCAGGTATCCAGTCCATGAGATAAAAAAATACACAACTCTCACTGACCGAGTCAATAAAATTTCGGCCCTCTATCCGGTCCATACAAAGTGGGTACCCGCAAAAGAGGGTCGGGTCGACCGGGTACCCGACCCTCACTAATATCAAAACATGAAAATTTAAATAATGATAGTTAGGTAAGTTAATTTCACAATTAAGTCAACAATAATTTAGTCTAAGTCACCAAATACATTCCAATAGCAACAAACTAACAAGTAACAACAAGCAAATAGCAATAACAATTAAATCACAAAATACATCTTAACATATGAGAGTGTGAGGAATGAGGATGCGAGGAAGAGGAAGTGAAGCGATGATTGAGGAGGAAGAGGAAGGGAAGACGAGGAACTGAAAAAGAAGAGGTAAGAGGCTGTCACAAACTCTAGTAAGTATTAACTTCTAATGAAATACTACTAATCAAATTTACAAAATTACCCCTGAATGGGGTCACAAAAATGTAACCCGCTATCCGACCCTCAACTTAAATGACCCGACCTGCTTTCAGAATACGGTTCAGGTACCCTTCTTTTTCGGTTCGAATCAAATCGGATTAACGATTTTTTTGGATCCGCGAATCAAAATGAACAACCTACTTTCTAGTATCCACAATTATAAAACCTTTCGTAGTTGACCTTTATCTCTTTTGATGTTATCCTAAATACCAAAATTATCCATGTAGAACTAAACAAAATAAATGGATTTCAACAAAAACAAAGATCCGTTAGTTTCAACATTCCAATCAAATCCCTTAGTTTTATTGAGCATGAAATTGAAAGATGGTTAATCATAGGCTTAATTACAGTTTGCCCCCTATAATTAGGGAATGGTTGCAAATTGTATACTATGTTTGTTTTATCTACAAATTATCCCCAAGATTAAATGAAGTTAAAATTTTTATCTAAAGGGAGTAATGAAATGTCACAATTGCCCTCAATATTTTTAGTTACACTTTAAAGTGAAGTTCTTTACTAAAATTCTTCTCTTCAATTTGAAAATGATACAAATAAATTAAATTTGAAAATGATAAAATTTATTATTTATTATTGAAAGTATATATTGATTATATCTCAAATTAGTATATTTACTCAAATAATGTGATTTTTTAAATACAAAGTGATGAATTAATTATTGATAATAGAGAAAATAAAATAAAAATTAATCAAGCTAAAGTAAAGTAATTGAATAAATAAAATACTTTAATCTAGATATAAAAATAATATTGACGGAACAAGTACGTGATGGCATGCTAAAAAATGGATGTGAAGAAAAAAATATTAAAATAGTAAACTAATTCATACAATTAATATTGAAGGGTAAAATTTTTATTTTCAATAATGTTGAATGAAAAAACATTGTTACTTTTGAATGATAAATTGCTTATAAAATAAAATCAGATACCAAAATACAATTCACCATAATTTTATGTTGGTTAAAGTAATTAAAATATTGAGGGCAATTATGACATTTCACTACTCTATTTAGATGAAAATTTGAAGGTTTAATTACAGTTTGTCCCCTATAAATTAAGGACAGTTGTAAATTACCTCCTATGTTTGTTTTATCTATAAATTGTCCCCCAAGATTAAAATAGCAATCAAAATAATGGGTTTACTCATTTTCAATTTAAGTATTCACTCACTAATCTCTTATCAAATAAAAAGTTACCATTTCTCTCTCTTCTAACAACTTTTATGTTTTTATTTGAATTATTTATTTTTTTATCATATAGAGTAACTTTGTTAGTAAATATGATAATTGGTATATTAATATTTAATTAATGTTAGACAATAAATTCAATTACATTATTTTTTCCTAGGTGGTATAAACAATTGAGGAAAAAATTGGGTAAAATAAATTAAATTTTACTGGATTACCGATTTATAACCATACCTTATTTTCGAACATATTTTTTAAAATTTTCTATGTTGTTTTAGAAATAAAAAAATTGAACTCATGCAAGATTGCACGGGTACATTTATTTTAGTTTTTTTTTTAAAAAAAAATATAGGGAACATTTATTTTAGTTGTATATTGAGCCTTACAAAGAAAAAATGACTGACAATTTGAGTTTACAAATAATTTTACCATATAAAGTCATTTCTTAATAAATATTAAAATTGGTATATGATATTTAATTAAAGTTAAACAATAAATTCAATCAAAAAAATTTTTTTTTCCTGAGTGGCATAGATAATTGAAGAAAAAATTGGATCAAAAATTTTGAATTTTATCGATTTATACATCCATTTATAACCATACTCATTTTTCTCTGTAAACTTTAAATATATCCCCAATCACAATCGCATCAAACTTTTTGATTATTACGAATTTACCACCATACTCTATACAATACAAGCTTATCATCATATCTTTTAATTTTTAACAAAACATTTCCATTTCATATCTTTGTTCTTTTTTAATTTTTCAATCTAAAAATGACAGAATCATCTTTTTTTCGATACAATTGGTCCCCTTCTGTACCACTATATCTTTTTCTTTTTGTTTGATTGGTAGAATGTCGCTTACTTTTAATTCTTTCAAGTACTTTTTCGTCTCATTTTAACCGTGGTTTTAAGCTAGTATTAAAAAATTAAAAATATTATTAAATTATATCCATTTTACATAAAAATAATTTAAAATTACTAATCATTATACATTCATATTTCACACCTAATAATCATCTCCCTCTATTAATATGCGTGAAATTGAAAAGAACTTATTTTTATTACTTCCTTAAATTCTTAAAATGATAGATAATTTGATAAAAATAAATAAATTATCTTAAACGATAGATAAAATACAAGGAAAAGAGCATACAGTAATAGAATATTAGTGTTTTGATCTGGCTGGATCCGAAAATTTATTTTCATTTTGTATCCGAATACTCCTTAAGCTTGCAATTGCAGTTGCTAACCTGTGAAGTATCATTAATGTCACACTAAACAAAAAATGCCACACTAAAAAGTATTTTGATATCGTGCTCAATCTTTTATTTTTAAGAGCTCAATTAATTAGTGTTCAAATGCTATTTTTGTTTTCTGCTTCCAAATAATGAGAGTAAAAATTTGAGTTAGTGAATTTTAGGCCGGTCATGGTTTTACTAATCTAATTTGCATTTATATTAAGTTTTTTTTTTTTTTTGGCCAAAATAGTGTGTAGTAAATTTAATGTAGATGTTTATAGAATAATGTTGAATTGGAAATTTAAATGGGCTAAACTTGCCCAAATATATGCCTAAGTAGTTGTGATGTGCTGAACATTTATCTTTTGTAACTTTGAACATACCGTCAATAGAATCAATGGTTTTGATGCCTAATTTAAAAAATAGGGGAATTCTATCATCCTATTAAGAAAATTATCCAATTAGTTTTAAAATTTTGTCTTGTATAAAATTTTAAAATATAAAATATTATACTATATAAATTTTTAAAATAAAATAAAATTGTTTCGTTACATAATCATAAAATTTTCCTAAAAGATATCCCCAACAGGAAAAGAATATGTATGAAATCTCAGAAAAATGGGACAAATTATTATTGTTTCTCTATAATAAAAAGCTAAGCAATTTGTATTGTCCTCTGTCCTGCAGTAAATTCCGTTTGCACATAGTGACATGTGAGTGTAGGCAAATACTTAGATTTAGGCTGAAATTTGATTCTACTTGTAAAATTGAGATGTGAATTAAATTTTAAAAAATCTATAACATCAATTGATATAAGTAAAATTTTTTAAAATTTAATTTTGATCACAGAATTTCTAGGTGAAATTAAAGACAGGTCCACTTAAAAATTTTCCGTGAGTGTAAAATTGAAAAATCTCCGACAACTTAACATTAATTTTGGGAATTAGTTACTAACAAAAATGACGTGTGATATTGTGACCAAGATGATATCATACTTACAAATATCCAAGATGATTATATCGTACCGTCCGGAGATAAGGGCCTGTAATACGCCTTTTTATCCTGCTAAAAGTACGTAAAGATCTGGGTTAAATACATTATCCTAACCCTTAAGGTTTAGGCTATTTTACACTAAATCTACCAACGTTATTTTTTCTCACTTTATCCCTTCCGTCAGTAATTTAACTATTAAAAAGTAAAAAAAACATATTTTTACCCATAGACACTACAAGAATATATAAAATTAACCCTTTAAAGTTTATTATATTTGTCACTTTAGTCCCTAATTCATGTTTATTATATCAATTAATATACTTTAGTCATTAATCAATATAAAAATATTGTTAAAACAACTAAAAATATAATGATGTTCACCAACACTAGTGATTCTTTAAAAATATTTGTGAAAAATTTTAAATATAAAAATTTCCTAACACTTTCGGTATTTTTATTATATATTTTATTTTCATGTAAAAATAAATTTTTAAATATGTGAGACTTATAACTATCTATTAAAGTTATATCAATCTATTTTCCTCTTGCTTTTCTTTGTGTTTATTTAAAATGATTTTCTTCTTACTTTTATCATTTGTTAATATAATTTAACTAATACCTAAATTATACAAAGGAATTTTATCATATAAATAAAAATAATTTAGATGAAATACCTTTAATAATTCATCAAAAATTTTAAAATTAATTATTTCATAGTATTTTAAATTTTAAATATGAAAGAAAGTATAATTCGAGAATTAGAATGTTTGTAGTTAGTTTGGAACATATTTATATTTTTAATAATATTGATTTAATTTTATTTTTATCCCAATGTATCAAATGCTACAAAACTTACCTAAGGAGGTAAAGTAAAATTTCACTTAAACCTTAAGGGGGGTTTACAACAATTGATTTTTATGGGTAAATTTGTCTTTTTGAAAAAAACTAATGGCAGAGTTACATTTGTCCGTTAATCAAATGGGCAAAGTGAAAAAAAAATAACGTTAAGGAATTTGATGCAAAACAACACAAACCTTAGAAGGGTTTAATTCATTTAACCCTAAAGATTTTTATCCTCTAATATGGATAATTTTGTCGTCTATAGAATTTCTTATTAATTTATGGATCTTTCAAACGTTATATGTATAAATTTTTAAATACCAGTCTATAATTATATAACACTATATATTGAAGATGATGAATCACAACACACAGGGATTCATATACAAGGTACAAATCTGAGCATACTTGTTTGCACTTTCTATTTTTCTGACGTAGTTTACAAAATCTAATGTTAAGCTAAATTTTAAGTATACATGAATACAATATTTTAAATTCAATAAATCTAATAGATAATTAAAGAGGTGTTTGATTTATGGGTATGAGAAAAAAAAATAAAAATCAAAGTTAATGATACATATAGATGTTATTTGGTTAATTATTATAAAATTAGAATAAGAAATATATTAGAAAATACTCACTTTCATTCCCCACTTATGACATGAATTTCAAATTTATTAATTTATCAATATAATAAAACACATTTCTTATTCAAATCAAACAAATAAAGAAAAATAATATAAACTCATATCGATAGTAAAATTTACGATGTTCCATTCGGATTCTGATCTTCAATACCAACCAAAAACACCTCCTAAATGTTCCAATTGTATCTGTCCAAAAGTTAAAACAAGATTTAGGCCATATAATTAGACTCTTGAAAAAAAAAAAAACCAAAAAACAAAGTTAGATATAAACAAGAGGGTGAACTAATTAGCAAATAAAAGAAAAAGATAAAAAATGCCAAACGCGTGATGACATCATGACGGAGTCATCAGCGCAGCCTTACTCCATAGTCGCCGGTCAACACTCCAATCAATGGGAAAGACTTGGATAAGTTGGGTCTTTGTTTTCATTTATACACTTCGTATTTGTATTGTATTGTAAATTAAATATTTTTATGACATAAATTGATATAAATAAAATTTTATAAAATTTTATTTTGACCGCATAATTCAAATTTATGATAATATTTTTCCAATCAATATATAACTCTTTTTAAACAAAATAGATTTGGTCTACACGCCTACTCTAATGCCTTATTGACTTTTAAAAAATATAGTTTGTGGTCATACAATAAAATATAATATATAAAATTTTAAATACAAAATTATTTATTCAAATTAATTTATAAAACAAAATCATATTAAATTTTTAATTTTAAATATTTAATTAAATTTCATTTCTTTATTTATAGATTTAGTGGCACGTCATTGTTTAAATTTTTTTTTAATATTATAAGTCACTATTATATATATATATATATAATTTTACAATTTCATAAAAAAATTATATTAATAATTTATACTATATAATATTATATATTTTAAAAAATTTATACAAAATGATTCGTATTGGGTTGGTAAAATACTCCTATATATACACAAACACATTGCACTCACGAACCGAAAAATTGAACATAAATATTGACGAAAAACAAAACAAAGCGTAATTTAGTATTATTGTTTTTGTCGCAGTTGTAACGATTTTCTGCCTCGTACAGACTGTCCAAACTTCCTCGGTCACGTCTTGCTACCTTCCCTTTCCTTCTCCACTTCTTTCAAATTTCCTCATCCCATCCCAATTTTCTCTCCCCAAAACAAATTTGAAAAGAAAACCCACCAAAAATTCCTTCTCATTTCTGCTGAAAATCACAGCCATACAGCTATTATTTATTACAGCTAATTGAATTTTCAAAAAAAAAAAAAATGAGGGTAGCAGTGGCCGAGCCGCTTGACCAGAGTTGACCCACCATTTCCGGCGGGGACTACTTTTTTTGGGTTTTTTAAAAGATTATTTGAGATGGGTTCGAACCCAATTGTGGTTTCAGGGTCAGTTTCCGGCGCCGGCGGGGGGTGGTGGTTCGGGTGGTGCAGGTGGCAAAGGGTTAAAAACGGCAATAGCACTAGTAAACACAGTAATAGCAATAATAGTAGTAGTGGTATTTTGAATGGTGGGAATAATAATAATGGGTCATCATGTGTAAATTCATGGAGTTTTGGGTATTTTTTGTTTGCATTTTTAATGATGGTTTGGATTTCTAATCTCTATGGGAGGTGGATGCTGACTCCAAAAATATGTCCGTGCTAGTCTTTCCACTTTGGGTTGCCAAGAAGATGGTGAAGGTTCTTGGTCTATTGGCGTTTTCTATGGTGACTCACCTTTTTCTCTCAAACCCATTGAAGATGTAAGCTTATTTCTTTTTCTTTTTCTTTTTCTTTGTTCTTCTGTTCTTTTTGGCTTTTTTTTTTTGGTTGGAAATTGATTAAACTTTGTTGGGAAGAAGAAGAGGGGGGGGGTGCGGTGTTTGCGTGTTGTGGGCCCTTTTTGTGTTTTGTAAATTTCTTCTTAATTGCTAGGAAAGGTGGTGTCTCAATCTCAAAAAAAAAAAAAAAAAAAAGAGGAAAGGTGGTGTCTTTTTTTTTTTTTTTTAACAATTGCCGTTTTTATAACCCGGATTTTTTCTGGGTGTTTGTGGGCCCTTATTGATCATGTGAAATTATTGGTGATTTCTAAAAAAGGTAGTGACTTTATATCTGAAATTATGGTTTTATGCCTTGAATTTTTCTTGGTTTTATTCCGTTTTATTTTTGGTGTTTTGCTGACAGGTAACTGATTTTTTAGTTTGCTATGTACATATGGTTTTTTTTTTTTTTTTTTTTAAATGTGAAAATGGGATTGCAGATGAATATATGGAGGGATAAGAGTGCAGCATGGCCGGTTGCAAACCCGGTGGTTACTTGTGCTTCAGCTTCTGAGGCTGGTTTCCCCAGTAATTTCGTGGCTGATCCT
Organism: Cinchona pubescens; assembly: GCA_025175665.1. NCBI lineage: Eukaryota > Viridiplantae > Streptophyta > Magnoliopsida > Gentianales > Rubiaceae > Cinchona > Cinchona pubescens. The sequence continues at coordinate 1,948,308 of JANKKI010000258.1, read as the reverse complement.
TTTCTTTATGTTCAGGTGACTTCTTTGGCATCCTGTTTGTATTAATTAATTTTAGTAAGGACAATAATTTATACCCTTCATGAAATTTGCTTATAATGATGTATGTGATTTTATGAATGTTTAACTGTTAAATCACTACACTGTTAAAAGTTGGTGAGAATTGCATGGTGATCATAAACATCGGCGATAAGGAACTGTGGGGAATACGTGTTTTTCTGTCCTATTGTGTAGTCTTCTTTGGCAGTTGATGTGGTGTAGTGGGACTGTACCCGAGTTTGAGCTGAATAATCAGTGTCTTTGAAATAATTGCTTTATTTCATAATATATTATGCCCCTGGTTCTCAGTACTTTTCCATTGGCGGATTGGGTCACAGGATCTTTGGATTATATCCACTCTTGCCAGGAAGTTACACAGCTGATGAGATGGGAGACTTTTTCTTTGAAAAAAAAAAAAAAAAACTGTAGCAAGTGGGTTGAATCATCATAATTATATTGAGGAAAAGGTGAAGATGTGTTCTATGTGCAAAGTTGTCTTTTTATTGATAGTGTCTTGCATTTGGTATGTAAAAGGCTTAATGGGGCAGTTTCATATTTGTTTGCTGTGAAAATCCCCAATACTCGTATAATCTTTAATTACTGCTGCTAATAAACTTGGGGAAAGAATAAAGTGCATAGCTTTCAAACTCAGCAAAGTTACGGTAACAGGAGTGGAAAAATTGAACCTCATGGCTGGGTGTAGCTCAAAAAGTAGTTCTTTGCTTAGAGTTGAGTGTAAGATGATTGAAGAATTTTATTTGCAATTAAGTTATAGGGAAAATAATAGGAGTTGTGATATATACTAGTCAACAGAGGTTTTTAAAAGTGGAAGTTCAAAGTAGAGAAGATAATATTCTGTGAGACTTGTAAGTTCAAATAGTTTCAATACCACTTGGTTGGCCCTGATAAACAAGATAAGAACACAAGGATGGTACCAAGAAATTACATAAGAACACAATTGTGTGTTGCAAAGGATAAAGGACTGATATTGATAAAATTGGTAAGGAGCTGTAACCAATGATTATTGTCATACAAAATAAAATACCAGCAATTTGAATTATCAGTATGCTGTTTCTAGCTGAAAGTGCTATAAGGAAATGCAGGATAGAGCATGGGAGTGCATTTAGTGTATAGAACATGTCATTTAATGATAGATGAGGTTTCAAATGAATCTCTATTGCTCCAAAGTCAAGGTGGTATTTAGCTGGAGCTTCCATCTGGTTCAACCTCCTTAGCTTTTTACAAATTGAGAATACTGCAGTTAAAATAATTGCTACTTTGAAGTGAGTCGGTAATATGGTAGTACCGAGTCCTTGTTAGATGAATCTTTTTGTTCATCGATACTTTTTCTTTAAAAAAACAATAATAGTTAGAAGTATAATATTTTTGGCAGTGTAAGAACTTCATGCCATAGAAATTGCACTTTCCTCCAGGTTCAGTCAATAGATACTATATTCTGAATGGCTACTAGGCTTAGATTCAAGTGATGGGAGACTTTCGTTATTAGGTACTCATGGTTTTTTTAATTCCTTTTTCTTGTTATTCCAAGTTTTTTCCTCACAATGCAAAATGACTTGAAGCTTTTATATTAGGTGCCAATAGTTTGAAGTAAACTGTAGTAGTTATAATCTTAACTGATGGACACTGTTAAGTGTGGTGATTTCTTTTGTTCCTTTTTTTTTTTTTTTTGGTTGGGTGTCAACGGAAAACATCTTTTGCTGTCCCTTGCATTGATAAGCAAAAAGAATAATTGCTTCTAATGCGGTTGGACTATTGAATGCATTGTGATTTCTACAAAAGTTGGTTAGACTGATCTGCTCACCAATGTGTCTCTTTTAGCTGGGCATCTCTATTTCATGCTTAGCTTGTTTGTTTATGGACTCTTACAAGCTTTTAAGGTCTACATGTAACAAGGAACTTTGAATGTTAATTCTAATTCCCTGGTAGGTTATGACCCGGTGCTGTATTTCATGTCTCTTTATGCTTTGTGAGATGTGGATTGTACGCATTTGTTAACACTTGTTTTACAGTAACATGTTCAAAATTGGTTAAAAGTATGATAGTTTTTGTGGATGCATGTCATTAAGGGTAATGGTATCTTTCATGAATCATAACAGCAGAGCCTTTTGATAATTTCTGTTTACGAAGAAAGTTGATAGTTCCTTTCATGATGAGGGTGGAATACGATTTCTGAGATTCCAAAAGTATGTGTGTCATGGCTATATTGTTTCAGTAACTCTTGTGATTCATGTAGTCACACTCTTGCATACCTTTTGAATTCTGAACTTTTGATGGTGAAACCCAGGGGGATGTGCTTTACCTGTTCTTTGAAACAAAGAACTCGATCACCATGCAAGGAGATATTGGAGTTGCAAGAAGTATTGACAAGGGAGTTACATGGCAACAGTTGGGCATTGCCTTGGATGAAGATTGGCATCTCTCGTATCCGTATGTCTTTGACTACAATGGCAATGTAAGACCTCTTCTTCTTATTCTTGGTTTTCTGGAAACCATTAATATGATATGTGGTGGACCTGAAGGCTGGCATCACCGTGATAAAATTTTGGCCTTGATTTTCAGATGAAAACATGGATTTATAGAGGATGGGAGAGGATTGAATTGAGAATTAGGGAATTCAGTCTGCAACTGAAACATGGAAAAGTTGGAGTGTCTTAGAAGAGGGAGAGGATTGAGAATAAGGAATCCATTCTGTAACTCAAACACGGATAAGAAAAAAATTGTCTTTGATGGCAAATAGATATGAACTCTGTCTTGCCTTGTCATTTTGGAGATCAAAAGCCTTTGTAAACGGTCCAATTATAGGATTTCCAATTTGATAAACCATTTAAAGTTTTGACCTTTGGACTTCAAGACGGCAGCTATTGTTTAATTTGAAACATAATGGAAATCATTCTCTGTGTCAACGCCTAGAAAGTATAACACTCGTGGGATCATTTCCACACAGATTTTTAGACATTCTATTTTTTTGTTGCTTCTCACTTCAATTTTTTAACTGTTCTGTTAACCAAATTTTATTTGTTTTCATCCCGCCCCTCTTTGTTCGGAGCAGATATATATGATGCCTGAGGGGAGTGCCAAAGGGGATCTTCGGCTTTATCGAGCAGTAAATTTTCCAATGGAGTGGACACTTGACAAGGTTCTAATGAAAAAGCCTATGGTTGATTCTTTTATCATTCCTCATGGGGAAAATATTGGCTATTTGGTTCAGACCACAGTGGTATTGGGACCAAGAAGAATGGACAGCTGGAGATTTGGTACAGTAGTTCTCCTCTTGGTCCTTGGAGACCACACAAGAAAAGAACCCCATGTACAACACAGACAAGAGCTTGGGAGCCCGAAATGGAGGCAGGCCCTTTGTACATGATGGGAACCTTTATCGCATTGGTCAAGACTGTGGAGAAACGTATGGGCGACGAATTCGTGTATTCAAAGTGGAAATTCTCTCTACAGATGACTTTAAAGAAGTTGAGGTCTCTTTGGGAACTCAAGAACCAACTAAGGGACGAAATGCCTGGAATGGTGCCCGATACCATCATCTGGATGTTCAGCAACTAAGTTCTGGAGAGTGGGTTGGGGTGCTGGACGGGGACAGAGTGCCGTCAGGAGATACAAATCGTAGGTTTATTCTAGGCTGTGCTTCAGTTGTAGCCGTTGCTGCTCTTGTTATATTGGTAGGTTTGCTACTTGGAGCTGTGAAATGCCTGGTACCCCTAAGTTGGTGCCCCCACAATATGGGGAAGAGAAGTGATGCTCTCTTATCACGGGAGAAGCCAAACCTGTTTTCTTCCAAACTGAAGGTGAGTCCTTGACTGTTTTGCAGCCGTTTAAACCGAGCAAGCTCATTCCTCCGTGCCAAAATAAACCCAAATACCTGCACCGGGAGTTTGGTTATAATTTTGACAATCATGGCATCAATGGCCCTAATGTGCCTGGGGGTTGGATACATATATGGAGGCAGTGGTGCACAGGAGCCTTACCCCTTAAATGATCATTACTCTCAATTCACTTTATTAACAATGACTTATGATGCTCGTCTTTGGAATTTGAAAATGTATGTGAAGCATTACTCTAGATGTTCATCAGTGCGTGAAATTGTTGTGGTTTGGAACAAAGGCAAACGTCCAGAATTGAGTGAATTTGACTCAGTAGTACCGGTGAGGATAAGAGAAGAGGAAGAGAACTCATTAAACAATCGATTCAAGATGGATCCAAAGATAAGAACACGAGCTGTCCTGGAACTTGATGACGATATTATGATGACTTGTGATGATATAGAACGGGGTTTCAAGGTATGGCGTGAGCATCCTAAGATAGAATTGTGGGGTTTTACCCTCGGCTCGTTAATGGTAGTCCCCCGAAATACAGAGGTGAGAAACATGCTCGCAGACACAATGGCTACAATATGATTTTAACTGGAGCAGCTTTCATTGACAGCCGGATGGCCTTTGAAAGATACTGGAGCAAGGAAGCAATGGCCGGAAGGCAAGTGGTGGAAAATTATTTTAACTGTGAGGATGTCTTGCTGAACTATCTTTATGCAAATGCAAGCTCTTCCAAGACAGTTGAGTATGTAAAACCTGCCTGGGCTATTGATACATCAAAGTTTTCTGGTGTAGCAATTAGTCGGAATACACGAGCTCATTATCGCATTAGGAGCAATTGCCTACAAAAATTTGCAAAGATGTACGGGAGTTTGACAGACCGAAAATCAGAATTTAGTCGGCGGAAGGATGGCTGGGATGTATAGCTAGAAATGAAGTCTAACCAGAGGGTCAAAGTTGGTACTTTTCTTGATCTTCCTTTTTTCCTGACTACAAGTATTATTTTGTTGCATACCCACCCTGTAAACTTCATCTTCCTCTTGTGAATCTTGCTTTGAGGGGAATCCAGTTATTAATAGATTTGGCAGTCAAATGTACATTAGTTGGAATGATATTTGTTCTTTTTTTTTTTTTTTTGGTGGTTATTGTTCATTTAAAGGTTGGGATGGAGACGAATTATGATGAAAGAGTATTAGAACAAATTTTGAATCTTGTTTCTATTATACAAGTTTTCTATTGAAGAAAAAAAAAAGGCAAATGGTACTTAATTCATTTGGTTAGGTTAAAGTGTCGTGTATTTTCCACATACATATATTTGTCATTTCTTAATTCTTTTATATCTATTCAATTCTAGATAGTAACAATATCAGAGTATCATCTATTCCAGCAATTTCTTGTATTTGGTACCTCAGAATTACTTATAAAAGTTGAATGTCTCCTATCCACGTTGTAGATAGTAGACACGCATGGATGATGGAGAGGGAGAGGAAAAAGTATTTGTAATTCACTATGTAGTGTGAAGTAGGTATCATAGATGATTGAAGTGTAACGTCATTCTTACTTTTGTTTTATTTACTGTTTGGAAGACTTATTTTGCATCGTAGAATATGTAGTATCGACTTGCTCGAAAACAGATCTGAGAATACATTTTGATTCGATTGATTTTGGCCGTGCCATGTTATTTTCCTATACAACAAAGATATTAGAGATGGAGCCTGTAGTGGATAAGGGTAAATTTTTTTACAAACTAATGTTTACATGGATCAAGATACATAAATTATGGAGTTCATAATAGGTGTCGTATAAAGTTCATATGTTTGTGTTTTGGTGGATACAATAATTTGCCGTAAATAAGGAGATAAAAAGTAATTATTAAGTCGTTAAACTGGTGACCATAATCATGATAGTACTTTGGATGGGATAAGTAGTTTCATTTCATTTTCACGTGGATGGGAACATTTATATTAGGGTTAATAACACTTTGTCCCATGGATTAGGTAAGTATAATTATATTGTCCGTTTAAAATAAAAAAATTACACTTTATTCCATCATCCACATGATTCATACTTCAAAAATTTTATAATATCAAAATAATCTAGTTAAAAGACCAAAATAACCTTAGTATTATATTTTAATTTTTCATGTATTTAATTTTGATGTTCGGTGATTATAAAAGAATTAGGAAAATTATTATAAAATATAATAACAAAATTATATTTTATAAAATATAAAATATAATAAAACATAACAAACTAATATTATAATAAAAATTATTATTATAATAAAATATAATAACAAAAGAATTAGGGAGTTAAAATGTGACAAAATGTTGAATTAAATTATATTTGACATTGCAATTGGCACAGGTTCATCTAAATATTAAAATTGTAAAATGTTAAAAGATATAAAAAAATCACAAAGTTTTATAATATATATATATATTGTCACACAATATCTTTAAAGAAGAATTTTCAATAGAAAATAAGCCCATTTGAGAATTGTTATACAGTTATTATAATTAAACATTCAAATTCAAAATAATATAAAATGAAATAAAAATTTAAAAATTAGGCCAAAAAATATATTGATATAGATTATATAGTTTATTTTTCATTATTTTAAATAATTATCACATCACTATCAAAATTTAAATATATAAAAAATCAAAACATAGTATCAAGGGTATTTAAGTCATTTAACTAAATTATCTTCTTGATTTTAACATTTTAAAGGATAAATAATGTGAATAGGGAAAATATATATTTTTTATAATTTAAGAGATAAAGTGTAATTACTCACATAATTAAAGGAAGTAAAATGTTATTAACCCTTTATATTATTGTGTGCAACTTCATCAACATTGCGGTGTGTTCGTTTGGATTGAAAATATTTTCCTGGGGAAAATATTTTACATGAAAAAATATATTTTTCATACAATTTTCCGGTGTTCGGTTGACAAAATGAAAATATTTTGAAATAAATTTTTTTAATAGTTTCATCTTTAATTTTATGAATACGATGTTGAAAAAAAAAACTTATAACAATAGTAATAAATACCTTATAAGTAATTGTGGTTAATAAAAGATTGATTTTATTTAAAATTAAATGATAGTATAATGTAGTAGTAAAATATGTATAATGATAGTTATATTAGCATAGGACCCATGATTAAGAGAAAAACGAATGGAAAAGAATTGAAAACGAAAATAAATTTAGCAAATGAAATTATAAAAGTAAGTATTTGAGATTTAATGTCACTCTTGAATTATCCGGAAAATAACTTACAATAAAAAATTCTGTAAATTATTTTGAGCTAGAGGAAGAAAAATTAAAAAATATTCACCAAATATATTTCTAAAAAATATTTTTCTAAAAATATTTTCAATCCAAACAAACACACCCACCTGTCCCACACTAGGCGACTGCCTTCGCCTTTATATTCTTCTTTCATTTGTGTCTAATTTGACTTGCCACTTGCCACCTTTCACTCCTTTCATTTGTGCCTTAATTTGACTTGCCAGTTATCCACCATTCACCCACTAACTTCTGGTTGCCTGTAGAATGTTGCAAAAATTTATTATGATTATTGAACAATTATTTGGAATATTAATAATTATTTAAAAATTAATGAAAAGCTCATATTTGGATAAAATATGGGGCCTGTTCTGGCACAAATAATAGGTATTATTTGCCAAATAATATTTGGTCAACAATAATCTCTGTTTGGTTAGCAAAGCATTTTTTCTAAATAATATTTCGCACTATTCATGTTTTGTATTATTCATTATTCACACAATCCATTATTTTTACTATTCATATCATATTCATTATTTATATTTTAAAAAAAATATTCAATTAATAATTACGTCCATAATTTTAAACAACGTGTCTTCGTCAAACGCAGTGTGATGAGGCTAAATGAAGAATATTTACAATTTTTACTTTTCTATTTACATTGTAGGCCTGTAAACGGGTTGGTTTCGGGTCGGATCTAGCATATCCAGACCCGAGTTTGATTAATATAATTAATACACTCTATATTTGGATTCGGATCCAAATATCTGACGAGGCTACAAAAGTAGATCCATACACTGATCCGTCGGGTCTTGTCGAATCTCGATTCGGGTCTTAATATTTTTTTTTAACTTTTAAAGTTTTATATAAAACTATTACTATTTATCAAATTTTCTCCTTTTTTTTAATTATAAAAAAGTATTTAGTTCATAATTAATATTTATGCATGTGTTCTACATTAAATACAAATTATATGGGTAATTTACACAATATATATATATATATGTATATATACATATAAAATAATACTAATATACAATAATTTTATTATATATTAAATATTTTAATCAGATCCAGATCTTAATTGGGCAGTAACACCAAGATCCAAATCGACCCATTTATTATAATAGTTAAACATGTCCGGATCGGATCATAGGTAATTGGAATTTGTCATAAATTCAGATCCAGATAAACGAGTCTGGATCGGGTCGGGTCCGGGTCTAAACTCGACCTATTGACAGGCCTATTGCATTGTTGTTACTTAAAACTTTTTGATAATGACTGAAGTAGAACTCCAATTAGGCATGTAAACGGATCGGATCCAAGTTAAATCTTCCATATCCGGACCTAAATCCGTTTAATATTATCGGATTCAGATCCGAATTTAGATTTTTTCTAAATCTATAAATGGATCTCCATATTTGAATTTGTCGGACCTTATCGGATTCAAATCTTGATATTATTTTAGAAATTTGAAAATTTATATATAAAAACTTCAAATTTTTATAGAATTTTTTTTAATTGTAAAAAAAAAAATTCCATTTAATTCATATTCATATTCATATTCATATTCATACATGTATTTTACATTAGAGCAAAAACTATATTGGAAATAAATAAATAAATAAATAAATATATATATATATATATATATAATCAGATCAAAACAATCAGATCCATATCCGATTGGTCTATTATACAATAACTAAATGAATAAAAATCGAATCCGGGTAATCGGATTTACATATTGATTTAGACCAAAATAAATGATTAAATGAAACGGGTCTAGATACGATTTATTTACAGGCCTATCTCTAATTGCTCGCAAATTATAATGCTATATTTTGTAGGTAAATAAATTTAATTTAGAAATGTCAAACAATATCATTTTTTTGGCATATGTTTTAAAGATCTGACATTCCATTTTCATCTACAGTGTGTATTAAAATAACAAATAAATTGAATAGATGAGTGGAAGCATTTGACAATAATGATTCAAAATATATAACTTGTTTAGCAAGAAAATTACTCAAAATTTAATAAAAAAATAAAAACTCAACCACTGTAAATAGGGAAATCAATAAAGGAATTAAACAAAAAACCATCCACAGTTATTTAATTAATTGTGCAATTATTTTATTTTTAAATAGGTCCAACAAATAATAGGTATTCTTTATTTTCAATCCAAATAGTTATTTCAAAATATTATTTTGTATCCAAACAATTATTCTATTTTTACAAAAGTTAATATTATTTTAAAAAACCACTAAAGTTAAAAGAGACAGGTACAACAAATATTATTTACCAAATAATACTCTATCATTGATTGTCCAAACAGCACCATGGCCTGTTTATTTGTAGTAAAGGTGGGCCGCCCAATACAAATAAATTTTTTCTATTAATTATTGAATAATTACTAAATTATCATTAATTACTTAATGACTATCATAAACCTTATTTTGCAAAAGATTTCGGGGGTGCCCACCGGTGCCCATTGCATTTGGTGAATGTGTTTTTGGGCGTGGGTATTATGTGTTGGTGAGTATGGGCCGGTGTGTTGTGTTGTGTTGTGTGGGGAGTATGTATCTGTTTGTGTTTGTGGATCGATAATATGTGGTACATATCGTAATTCATAGTATAGTATTATAAAACAGGTTTATTTTTAAAATTTTTGCCATATTAAGATATCAAGGGAAATTGAATTGAATTGTTCCGAATAAGAAGATGACAGAGCATTATTGTGTGGAAAGAGTTAAACAAAAGATCAATTTAATGATTGGTAGTATTGATGATTTTTTTTAGCTATTCCTTCTGCGGGTAAATATTACATGTTATTGGATAATTAAAAAATAGTAGAATTCTCTTATTTTTCAATTATTTCAATTATTGTTATACTCATTTCGCATTATAAAATGAGCAATCAAGAATTACCCATTCCTAAAAGCTGAAATGTATGCTTAATTTACCAAATTGCCAGGCTTCCACTTGCATTAGATGTAATTTTCAACCGTTGATGTCAGATAAGCTCAAATACACTATTACCATTTCGCACTGCACCAATACATAACGTAGTTTGGCATCATATGAGGTTCCTAAACTAACGTAGTTTCGTTGGTAAACTCAACCATGATATATATATCAATACTTATGGAAAGGAACCACCAAAAAGAAAAATAAATAAAAAAAAAGGTGTAAACTTGAGGAAAAGAAAAAGAAAAAGAAAGAAAGAGAAAGGGGAACATACAAAGAAAAAGGGAAAAAGTTAAAGGTTGAAGGTAAGCTCAAAGTTCCAACGAGCAGCCTAAATTTTGACAATCTTAGCAATACAATGCATGAGTGGCAGCAGCATGTGAGTGAGGCCACTTTTGGAGGCTTCTCCAATAGCGATGCAAAATTTTTACATAAATTCAGCCTCAATAAATATTGTGATCTAATAAGAGATTGAACGTTATTTTTTAAATAAATATATGAATTTAACTCACAAGATTCTCATTTAAATTAATAAGGTGGCGATCAACTCCAGACAAAAATCTATAATAAAACAATAACAATATAGATAAATTCTATTATTCTAATAAAATATTATTATATTATTATACTTTAAAACTTATTTTATCAAAATATTAACAATTTATAATATAAAATATAAATATTCAAAAATAAAATAAAATGAGACCATAAATTTTTTCCAATATCATAACATAGGATAACATCATCTCTCTCGTTACACCTTCTTTTTAGGACCCCTTCCTCCATAAAACACCACATGGAGATGGACAAGAATTGAGATATAGATTTGTTAGATGATTGTATTAGAGAACCCCCAAAAATATATATAAAAATAATATAATATAAAATAAACTCCACAACAAATGAATTGCTCAATTAAATGATGCCCATCATTCTTTCCCATGTGCTCTTCAATCCCCATATGAACATTTCAAAATCCCCTCATCCATTCATCCCCTCTTGGCTTATTACATTAGGCTTTCAAGGCATATGAAAAATCAATAAAGTTTTCGCCTTTTTGCAGATTATACAGAGAAAATCATACCACAACATCTCATACATTTTCATATATGTATGTATGTATTTGTATTAAGGAATCATTTGCTTTTTTGGGTTGTTTCCTTTGACATTGGGTTGGCTTTATCAAAGCCAAAAGGATAAAAGAGAGAAAGAAAGAGAAAAAAAAGAGAGAATCTGATCTGATGTGTGATGGTTCTGCTTGATTCTTCTGCTATTCAACGGTCTTACTTCACCTTTCATTGGAGGCTGTGAACTCTTATTTCAAGATTTGTTTCCGTTTTTTCTTTTTTGTTTTTTTTTTGGGTCAACAAAAAAAAAAAGTTCTCATTTTTTAGAGGAAGGAAAAGGGATTCTTGTTTTGACATATATTTATGGGTAGATGGATGGATTTTGTATGTGTATTTGTTTAAAGGAGTGGTGGGATTTTTAGGGAATTCTTGGGAGAGAAATGTTGGCATTGGTGGGAAGTGAAGGAGCTAATAAGAAGATGGAGCAAGAATTTGATTCAAAGCTTGGGATTCAGAACAGTGCATCATCATCCAATGCTAATAATAATACTCAGAGATCTAAGAGCTTTGCATTTAGAGCACCTCAGGAGAATTTCAGCGTTCAAGATTTTGAATTGGGAAAGATCTATGGTGTTGGTTCTTATTCCAAGGTCCCAACTTTTTTTCCCCTGGTTTCTTCTTCTTTTTCTTATTTGTTCATTTCTGGAAATTGGGTTTTCAAATTTTCCTGATTTAGATTGGTTTCATTCTGTGTTTTGGCCTGAAATCTGAATTCTGATGCATTTTGGAGGAGTTGGGGTTTTTTGGGTGGTTTTTAGAAATATTATTGATTGTCTTATTGGGATGCCATATCTTTTTTCTTTATGTTAATATCTTGTTGTTGGTTTGAGAATTGGGAGTTGGGATGCATTTGGATGTAATTGTTTATCTTCATGCTAATTTTGCAAACAATCAGAATTTCAGATAAACCATTTTTCTTGTACTTACTGTTGTTGGAACACAATATATGAAATAGAACCTATGGATGATTATTAAGATATCATATTATTTTTCTATTTTTTCCTTTGGTTTTCCGCACCTCAATTCAGTTCTTTCATCCTTGTTTCTAATTCATGTATCTTTATACAAATTTTACTCGTCCAACTTAGGTGCTACAGGCGACTTTATCCAAATATAAAAACTTGTTGCTAAACTATAATTTAATTTTTTTGTGGGGAAGTCGTCGGAAGAGTAGGTGCTTTGATGATCTTGTGTTGCAATACAGTTTTGGTTAACAATCAGATGCATGAAGACATTAAGAAGGACCTTAGGATCCTATATATTTGAGCTGGTACCTTAGGATCCTATATGCTTGAGCTGGTATCGTATTTCATCCTTGATCATCTTGTAAGATGTTATAACTGAAAATGTGCTGTTCTTTACCTACAGCTAATGAGCTCATTTAGACAAGATAATTGTATTCAACCAATGGAAGAGTACTAGTATTTGAATGAGAATATATCTGCTGCATGTAGTGAGAATGGAGCTCTGTTGTAGGTAAAGGAAGAAAAATATGTATATAGTTCTTGAGATTTTATGGGTGTTCCTTTTTTTGGCCAAAATGATCTAGGTTGAGGCCTTGGGAGTAAGAGTTTCCAAGTTCAAGTTCCATAATGTATGCTTATTTATTTATTTTCTCTTCGGCTGCAAGTATATACCAGTAAACCGAGCATTGGGGCCAGAAAACAACAAATAATGCTGCTGAATAACTGGGGAAGTGATCTGTATTTACTTTGATGTTAAGTTTTCAATATATTTGTTGCTCTTTTATCTGTTGCTTTTGGTTTATCAGGGGTCAAGAGATGCCACTTGAAATTCCATGTTTTTATTACAATTAGATGATATCATCAAAAAGGTTCCATGATGCAATTGCTTTGCCCCTTTTCTGAAACCCCCTCCCCCGTCCCCAAATCAAAAAATTCATGAGATTGCTGTTGAAAATATACAGTTTAAGTATATTCAATTCTTGTGGTCGACTTCTTTTTTATGAGATTTAAGTTTATCATTTGTGATTTACATGAATTTATTCTATCTAATTCTTGATGCCAACAGGTTGTTAGAGCGAAGAAGAGAGACACAGAAACTATATATGCCTTGAAGATCATGGACAAAAAGTTCATTACCAAGGAAAACAAAACTGCTTATGTGAAATTGGAGCGCATTGTACTTGATCAATTAGATCATCCTGGTGTGGTGCGATTGTTTTTCACATTTCAAGACACGTATTCTTTGTGTGAGTATTCTTGCTGCCATTGCTAGCTTCGTTCATCAATCAAAAATCACATAGTTGGTTGTACTCGTTATTTTTTATTTTTGTCTTCTCCTTTTTAACTTGTGTAACTTTTCCTGGCTTGCATAGTAGTTTGACATGAGTGTATTCTTATTTTATTACATTGTGAAGATATGGCACTCGAGTCCTGTGAAGGTGGAGAACTTTTTGACCAAATCACCAGGGTAAGTTGACTTCAGATCTTATGTATTATTCATTTACGAGCAGTGAAATAGTATAAATCCTATATGGAAGTGTACTTGATTCCAAAATTTTACGTTTGACATGTTACATAGCTTTAATTAACTTAACATTTCCTCAACATTCTAAGACATATAGATTCATATGCTGTATGATCCTTGTAGGTATGGGGAAATGATATTATCTTAAATTTCTTTAGCAAGCTTGTTGTCCTATTTCTTTTTTCTTTTTTTTTTCAACTTGGAAAAATATAAGGGGATTCAAGCAATAAATATGATGCAAGGATGTGTATAAGATATGTGGCTAAGAGAGTTGAACCTCTCCTGTTTGGTGCCAACATTGGCCTACTCCAAAAAGTGTCTTCTTGCCTGCTTGTTCAGCTGTTCCACAGTTTCCAATTTATGTTGGTTCTTTTGATGCAGAAAGGTCGTTTGTCAGAAGATGAGGCCCGCTTCTATGCAGCTGAAGTTGTAGATGCTCTTGAGTATATACATGGCATGGGGCTGATACATAGAGATATTAAGGTATTTTATATCAATTATGACTCTTTGATTGGAACATAAGAAATGATAGCAATTTCTTGAATGGCAGCCAGAGAACCTGCTACTTACTGCAGATGGACATATTAAAATTGCTGATTTTGGGAGTGTAAAGCCTATGCAGGATAGCCGAATAACAGTCCTTCCAAATGCAGCATCAGGTAAACCTTCCTTCTATAATTATTTATCTAGGAAAAATGAAACATCTCTTCTAAGTGAAGAGAACTCTTTAATGTTGTGATTAGCATCTCATTGATATGAGATGACTAATATGTTAAAGTAATTTCTTTATTTCTTTACAGATGACAAGGCTTGTACTTTTGTCGGAACAGCTGCTTATGTCCCTCCAGAAGTTCTAAATTCATCTCCTGCAACTTTCGGGTAAGGTAGTCCCTCTCGGAAGGCCTATGACCTTCTTTTGTTTCATTAACGTAGCCTCATCTTGTTAATTGGTGGACTAGAATTTTGAAAATATAGCAAGAAGTGTGTTCCTGTATTTGCTTTGTACTACTTATAACCATTGTATCAGATTTGGTGGCCTAAAACTTATGTTACCCATTTTGGTTATACTCAACCAGAAATGACCTCTGGGCACTTGGCTGCACATTGTACCAAATGCTTTCAGGAACTTCGCCTTTTAAAGATGCAAGTGAATGGCTCATTTTCCAAAGAATAATTGCTAGAGATATACGATTTCCGAACTATTTCTCAGAAGAAGCTAGAGATATTATCGATCGGTTGCTGGTAAGCTGAGTCATCTTTTGTATCTTATTTCTGGATAAACCCTATTGCGCCTTGCTCTTTGTGAAATAATATAAGCTGTATGGTTGATCGTGTCCTTTATTTAATTTTTCTTGTTAAATACAAATACAGTTATATCCACACCTATTCAGCCAATTGACTATCATTTTCAGAATTTCATGCATAATTTGAGTAAAGAAAATCTGGTTGCAAGACTTCCATTGAATTTTCAAACATATGTCTTTCCTCTTTTTCGCTCTATCATTTCTTTTAGTATTTTCTAAAAGTCTTATGGAAGCAAAGGCTACAAAAACTTTTTTGTATTTTTCGAACATGCGTCCATCCTTTCTTTTTGTGGGCAACTACGGTTATGAGTTAACAGCCCTTTTTGCCATTCAAGGTACCATCAAGGCCTCAAGTCTTGTTATATTTTCTCAGAAAATTATGGGTACATTTGATGGTTGATTGCAATTTGTCCTTTTTCTTTTCCATGTTCAGTTGTCTTTTCTTGAGGAACTGTATGCCTTAAAATCAGTGTTCATTTTGAAATTAGTTGGAATATTTTGTCAGAGCTCAAAAGTATGACTTTTCCTTTTGAAGAAACTTAGTCCAGCCTTAAAGGTCATTTGCTAAATTAATTAGTAGCGGTATTTTTTGCATTGTTAATTGAAGCATGGACCCCAGGTAAGGAAGGGACGTTATCAAAAAGTGCTGGTGGATTAGCTCATTATCGTTTGCTAGGGCTTAACCAGGTGTAGCAAGTTTTTTTGTTTTATCTATTTACTTTCACTGGTGTTCTCCACTTTGCCCTTGTCTCCCTTTCATTGTTTCATTTGGTTACTTGAAATATATAAAATTTTTAAAAATTGAAGTTGAATTGTTTTGGTGGATTTTTTTAATTGCAACACATAACTTGCACTTCCAATGAAACAATACAGGATATTGATCCTGGCCAAAGACCAGGTGCTGGAACTGGAGGTTATTCTTCCCTCAAGAAGCATCCTTTCTTTGAGGGGATCGATTGGAAAAATCTGAGGTCGCAAACACCTCCTAGCCTTGCCATGGAGCCTAAAGTATGCATTGCTATGAGTGTCAACTGACTTTTTCACTTTGGAGTCTTCTGGACTTCAATGGGATAATTCTCATAACCATTATCTTTGTTTTAATACTTTTAGGCTCCGTCTAGTGGGGCTGATGGACATGAATCTGCATGGAACCCATCACATGTTGGCGATGGTTTGGTAAGAACAAATGATGGAAATGGAGGTCCTGCCTCATCTTCTGAATCTGGTAGCATAACTAGACTTGCTTCAATTGACTCCTTTGACTCAAAATGGTAAGTTCAGTCACAGGAATGTGATATTGGTCAACTGTAAGCTGATATCTGCATCTAATTTCAGTAGTACAACACGACTTGTATTTTTCATGTGATTTGCTTTTGTTGCTTGACATAAAATTTAGAACCTAGAATTCGATATACAAAGAAAGTTGCAACTTATCTCAGGGATGGAAGTAGTGGGACAGCAAGTTGTGAGCTGTCCAAAGCTGTGATGCGCCTAGGAAGCCAATCAGTTTATGTATGTGTATGAGTATGTATATTGATCGGGGATTGGTCTATTGACCATGTATGTCTACACGTATCAGCTTATGCATGTGTGTGCCTGTGTTGGCGTGTGTGAGAGGGTGGGAAGAAGTCAATGATTTTGTGATAGAAAGGGAGTTGGGGAAGCTTAGTTTGTTTATTGGTTCTAAAATTGAAATTTAATTTGAAGATGTGGAAATTGGCAAGTCATTCTTTTCTTGAATATCTTTCATCGGAAATTATATGCACATGATGAGGCAACTTTTGAAGCTTCTTTATTCTTAAACTTATAGATTCTACCATTTAGGTTCTTAATTAGTTAATTGTCAGGGAAAAGAAAGCATATTTTGCTTTGAAATTGATTCACAGAGAGAGAGAGAGAGAGAGAGAGATAGAGGTACATAAATCGATGAGCCTTTTATCCTTCGATATTTTATTAGATGTACCGCCTGTAAAATATACACATCTAGTTTGTGCGTTGAGCATTGAGAGAGAGATTTTTCCCTTTGTTTTTGTTTATTTAAATGTGTCCGTTTTTCCCTCCTTTTCTGCTGTAATTTGTTCACGAATCTCTTGTTCTGATCTGTCTACAGGAAACAATTTTTGGAGCCGGGTGAATCTGTTCTCATGATTTCTATGGTCAAGAAACTCCAGAAACTAACAAACAAAAAAGTACAGCTTATTCTCACCAACAAACCAAAGTTAATCTACGTAGACCCTGCGAAGTTGTTGGTCAAGGGGAATATAATATGGTCTGACAATCCCAATGATCTCAGCATTCAAGTTACTAGCCCTTCATATTTTAAGATTTGCACAGTAAGTTTGTCTGGGAGGGCATGCATATTTAGCTTCTTTTAGCTGTTCTATTTGTCCAGTCATCTTCAAATGTGCTTGTTTCCGAACTTCTAATCCAGTTTTTTTGTGATGATGCAGCCGAAGAAAGTTATGTCCTTTGAGGATGCGAAACAAAGGGCACTTCAATGGAAGAAAGACAGCAATTGAGGCCCTTCAAAACCGGTGAATTCTGTTTATGATTTTGACAATGTATTCTTTCAATGTAACGATATTGTAGAGGAACACGGGGTTCTGGAAATATTTGGATGCCTTGGTGGAACTTTTTTGGAAAGAAAGTGATTAAAGTTTCACAACAGCTGCTCTTGGTTCAACAACTTTCCACACAAGTATTATTATTATTTTGGTGATGTGCAACGATAGTTTAACAATACAAGTTGTACTAGAAAATCTACTTTATAGGTTACTGACTGTGTGCAAGGCTCTGAATGCCCTACATTGTCTCGATAGCTACTCGATTCAGGCTAAAAAAAAAAAAAAAAAATAAAAAAAACTGGGAAGCAAGAAAAGCAAATTTTCGTTCATAGCATCCAGATAGAAGGGTAGGCCGGAATTTTGAGTGTGGTTCTTAAGCTGCCTCTTGAAGTTGTGGAATTTGATTGACTTGTCTTATTTTTTGTAGCCAATCCACTGCTTATTCTTGCTAATTGCGAGATAAGTTTTGTTCCTAATGCTCAGGCCCTCTTGTCAAATGTTGTCATAAATTGTTAATAATACTGAAGTTGTTTGTAATTTCGTTTTACCTGCTCCCTCAATGATTCAAGCCTGTCCTTTGTAGTTTAAAATAACTGGCCTTGATGTTGATCAGAGTTCAAAACGGATCCACTCAGTCAACTTTTAATTGAATATGTGGACTATATGCAAATACAGTTGAACATCTCATAAATGCTCCGAACAAGAATCCACCCTTGTTCATTAAAATAACCCATTTTTGATGAGTTGAAAGAGACAGAGAGATGACTTTGTAATAGCCCTCGACTGCTTGAGCAGACAAGAAAACCCGAGCAACATTAGTTATCATCTACAACAATGGCTACAAGTCGAGTCATAGAACGACGTTTTCTGAAACAATATTTCGTTTTCTCTCTGCTGTTGTGTGTGTTAGCCCTACTGTCACCAGCAGAAAGCTCAAAATCTTCAGTCACATTACTACAGGAGGTTAATCTTGAGGGGCCTTATATCGGTTTGATCACGGTTTATCCCCCGGAAGAAGATGCCTTCTTTGCCACTGGTGCATTCAGACCTCATAAAAAGCACCCTTATGTGGATTTGTCAGGTAGAGTAGATGATTGATCCATCCATATATTGCCGTGATTATTGAGAAACTGGCGTGGTTTCAACTTCTTTTCTTGCAGGCAGACGTTTTCGAGTAGGGAAGATAGATAGAAAGAAAGTCATCTATGTGAGATGTGGGGTTGGAATGGTAGGTTTCACGTTTCCTCAAGTTTGTGTAATATATCCTCAACTATGACAAAAGAAAATCTGAAACATATTTCTTCAGGCTAATCTTTTCTACGCCGTAGGTGTAGAATTTTTTATTTATTTTTAATAAATATGAACGGATGTAAATACATGCCACTTGTTCAAAATTAACATTTGAAAAAGAAAAATATATGAGCCTTTTGAGTTGGAACATGAGAATGTATTGATGCATTTCTTTAGGCAGGCAGAAAAAATGCAGCAAACTAATCAATCACATGAAGAATGAGAATTTTCCAATACAAAGGGCTTAATTATTCATTTTTCTATCCAATATTTTTGTTGTCAATGACAATTTTACAAATATCATGCTGCTTCATTCAGGTGAATGCTGCAGCAGCAACACAACAATTGTTGGATCTGTTTGATGTAGTTGGAGTAGTACATTTTGGCATTGCTGGCAACATGAATAACTCCATGTCCATAGGAGATGTAACCATCCCCAAGCAGTTTGCTCAAACTGGATTATGGGATTGGCTCGTAAGTCATAAATTCGAGTTCTTCCTTTTAACATGAATACAGAACTATGATATACTATGTTTCACACTGATTCTTTTTTTTTTTTAACGTGAATTTACTTTCTTCTGAGCAGAAACCCAATGCAACAATCCCCACAGGTGATGTTGCTGAACTGGACTTTGGAACCTACAATGAGCCTTCTGGAGGATATAATCAGTTGGGGCTCATTTCATGTCTATATGATAGCCCTGACCAATTCTTTTCCAAGACAGGAAAGCCTAATACTCCTCAAAGAAAGCTTTGGTTTCAGACAAGCAAGAATTGGCTTGAATTAGCTTTCACTCATCTGAATGTAAGAAATGTCTGACATTTTTTTTTTTCCCCTTTTCGTTTCTCAATTGAAGATTAGAAAATGATAACTCCCTTAGCAGAAGAATGTCAAATAATCACAGTTTTTGCTGTTTTAAATGGTTCAGGGGATGGAGCTGGAACGATGCGTGAACTCGAGCTTGTGCCTTCCTCAAAGGCCCAAGCTAGTTGTAGGACTCAATGGCTCAACTGCCAACATTTTTGTTGACAATGCAGCTTATAGGGAGTTTTTATACACAACTTTCCATGTTTCATCAGTGGATATGGAGAGTGTAGCTGTAGTCATGGCAAGTTCCTTTACTTTGCATTGCAAACTCTTGTATGTTTCTAGCAGTGTCATTACTTTGCAGACCATATATTTTTTTTAATGATTGAATACAATGTTCTTAAAAGCTTCGTGATCCTGTGGAAGAGGAATTTTGAAGCTCTGCCTACTATAATGCTTCCATTAGTCTAACTTCAAATTTGGCATGCTATCTAGAGTACCTAAGCGGGTAGAGGGTCCAATACTAATATTAGATGGTCGGGTAACGTGTGAGATTTTGCGATCCGACAGTTGCTCAACTTGCTCCTGTTTTTAAGAGCAATTGCGTAATTTTACACATTAGGACATAATGTTAATGGATTTTTCTCTCCCTCTTCTCATTTGCGTCAGTATTTGTACAAGTTTTAGTCAATTTTTTATTTTTAGATATTTTAAACTCAATTATTATAAATAGATTGGGTCGGTTACTGGGTCATTTGACCCGCTTTTAGAGGATATATGAATTGTGTAGCAAAGTCGATTTTTTCAATTCTGGTGTGACTAGGTCGAGTCAATTAATAATTAAATAAATTGGATACTCGCTCTATGAAGACTCCTAATACTATCAATTTATTGTAGTCTTTCCCTTTTCTGTAACCTAAATGTCAATTATTAGACAAAATCTTCGTTTCTAAACTTGCTAGAAAAATCATTCTTTTAGCAAAATTGCTTATTCTATGTTATGGTTTTACATTTATTTTTACAGACAAGCTTGTCGAATGGCTTCCCAGTAATTGTTATCCGAGGACTATCCGACTTAGCTGGAGCACAAGAAGGGCAGAACTCAATAGACTTATTTGGTCCTCTTGCAGCTTCAAATGCTGCCAGAGTTGTTGTTCAATTTGTGAACACATTATGAGGATGTTAAAGTTATTGAATTTGTTCGAACCTCCTTGTCTGTTATTAGTAGTTGGATTGGACATTATTTTGTAGGATAATTCTACAATCATGTTTTTGAGGAACTATTCCCTCTGACAGTTACAAATGAATTCAATAATTAGGGTTGTTAATTAAGTTTTGTAAGTCAAGTTTTGATAAAATCAAACTTGGGCTATTTTAAATTTAGATATTTAAATTCAAAAATTGAGCTAACAAAAGGTCACATATATATATACATACATATATATACCAATATATATATATATATATATATATATATATATATATTAGGTTCAAACTGAGCTCATTTAAGTAAATGGGTTTCGGGCCGAGTTTACACTAGTCCAAACTCACTTATATTTTTACATTTTTTTAGCTTCAATTTCATAAAATTTATTTACTAATTAAGAAAATTCTCGTACTTTATATGTTGTAATGATATATTATTATATTTTATACTATTTTTTTTTGTATACAATCACATATTATATACATTATTCAAATAGCAGAAGTTACAGTTTTTATATGATAATTGAACGATTAAGTTGAATAAATAATATATATATATATATATATATATATATATATAAGATAATGTGACGTTATCATTTAACAAATTATCCTATAATTATAATTACATATTAAGTGATTTTATATATTAAATCTTCATCTCATATAATACTAAGATAATGTGACGTTACTCATTTAACAAATTATCCTATAATATAATTACATATTAAATTTATATATTAAAATTCATACACATATAATATCTGTAAATTGCGTACATATACACATCTATATATATTTATTAGAAAAAAGTAAATGCTTTGCACGTATAACACTCCTAATTAATTTATTCAAAATTTTAATTTCTTTTTGCCTCTAAATTAATACATGTTTTTCGACAAGATAATGTCATTAAAGGTACGAATTTAGTAATTCTGAGTTTTATATTAGGGAAAAAAAATACTATTTTAATATCTTATCTTTGGGGTATGCCTCAATAATAGAGATTAATGAAATAAATTTCATGAGTTTCAGGTATTTAACCTCTAAATATTTGTATTTAAAAGCCACATGATATTCACAACTAAAGTATTAGTGGCGTTATTGCTAGAGCAAATTTGTTATTTTGGAGAAAAATATTCCAATAGTAAAAAATTTTCAATTAAACTACCACAGTCTACTATTTTTTCCTGTCCACTAATTATTACCGTTCCACTCTCATCTGCGCCATTACTCTTAGCAATCTCAATTTTTGCAATTACAATCACGTAGGCTCTCTCTCCTTTATATCTCCTGTATTCCTCATTGATTTTGTCCCTTTTTGTGTTATTTTGTCTCATAAAAATAGAATAGTAATTAAGATTATAAGGGAATCGAAGTCGTAGGCAATGAAAATGAATACATGGATGAGATTGAATGAATGAAATGGTGAGCAATATTTGGATCGACAACTGAATTAGTTCATTGATCAGGAGAATGATATCCATAGGAGTTATCATCATAATCGTGGTAGACATCCGGACCTATATATTCCAATTTTCTTTCAAATCAGATATTGAATTCTAATATATGTGAGTGAGGGAAAGGGAAGAGTATTTGTTTTGTTTCTAATTGTTTCCAATTACAAAAAAAGCTCCTTCAATTCACTTTTATACTTAACTATACATATTAGAGGGTCTTTTGGCAACCAATAAAAGCTATATTAATGGACGAGGTAGAGGAGGAGGAGTCCACTTCCTCCACTCCACTGTCAATAAGAAAGAAACTGTGTAAAAAGATATATGAACAAAAATTTTGTATCATTCTCATATTACTACTACTACGATAGCTTAGATAAAAAGGAAAGAGACTGCCCAAATGGTGTGTAAGTTAAAGAGGAGAATCTGTGTTTGCTAATGGGGGTTGAAATGAAATTAGGGGCCAGTCAATGCGGATTTAGTAGCTAAAAAGATGTAGTGGTAGTTTTAATTGGAAGCTCTTTTATTATTTGGGCATTTTTGTCTAAAATATCAAATTTGCTCAAGCAGGACACAAACTGCTCTGGCAGTAATGCTACCCTTAGAGTATACTTAAATGAACAATTAGAGAAAAAAAAATAGTTATATTGTGCATGTGTGCGTGAGTATAAGATAAATAGTTACGAAAGATTGTTTTTACTATTGATATTTGAATATCTAACAATTATAAAATAATTTTTTTTTTATTTTTTGATCGACTATAAATAATTTTTCTACTCCTTGAAAATTTCTACCTTCTTATTGTATATTTATACCAAATTTTCTTTTTAACTGAAGGAATAAATAATTTGAATAGGCAAAATAGTTATAAATATTACTTTATTTTATTTTTGCTCAAATATAAATCATTTATCCAAATAAAAATTTCTATCATCTTATTATGCATTTATGCCAAAATTTCATATAAATGTAAAGAATCTTGTCACAATAGTTTCAAATATACATATATAATAAATATATTATAGTATTATAAAAAGGAGATAGTTTTATTAGATTAAATAGGGAGTATTTTAGATAGGTAAATCTACTTCATTAAGGACATGTTAGGCATGAAACTATTTAATTAAGGATATATTACTTGTGACAAAAAGTAAAAGAAAAATAGCGCATGAAACTATTTAATTAAGGATATATTACTTGTGATAAATAGTAAAAGAAAAATAGTAGATTACCTTGGTAGAATAGTATGACAAAAAAATAGTGCATATCCTTAAAAATAGATACTTAGAATAGATTATGAGTAATTTGATCATGTTTTTCTATTGGAAATTAGATTTCACTAAAGGCAGGCATTTTAGGTATCACAAAAAATGGGAGAAGTAAAAAGAAAAAAATCACTGCGAAATATCAATTAAACATCATTTTATAGATGTAATATTTTAAAATTCTTTTAGGAAAATATTTATAGGAAATGAAATGATGTATGGATAATAATTGTAAAAGTGATTATTTAAAATTTCAAAAAATAATAAGAAAAATGAATGCAATTAAAATATACAAAACAAATACAATAAACAAAAACTATGTTTTATATCTATAAAAATCAAAATAGATTACACTAATATATTCTCCATAATATGGATAGGTATCCAACAACATATTAAGATAATTATTGAAAGATGTATAGAATGTAAATGAAAAAATCCTTTATTTTATCTTAAAATGCATGCAACTATCATACAAAACATTTAGTTCTATAAAGACATCCAAAATAACATGCAATTTAGAAATTATATAATTTCTATCGAAATTAATTTTCTAACATATTGTGTAAAATATGTATGCCTGTAGAGAATATATTAGTCTTTTTATTCCATTACCGGGAATATATTGGCATATTTTTCATATTTTTTAAACTTATAATAATATTCTCTTAAAGACTTCATAGAAATTCTGAACTCTTTTTCTTTTTTGGACGTTCTGAACTCTTTTATTTATCCTAAATGGTTGTGGTTAGCACCAAAATTGTATTTTAATATAATATTTTACTATGAAATAAAAATTTTTATTTATTAAATACATAAACAAAATGTAAAGCTAATAAAGATGTATGAATTTTATATTTTTATTTTCTTTGTAATTTTTGTGATCAATTCTTTGAATTGGTTACCCAAATATTTAACGTACATCTATGTTGTTTTGTTAAATAGTGTAACAATTGCATTATAATTTCCTAAATTGACATGAAAACTCAATCTGTATTTTCAATTATTATGGAGTATTTAATGGTATGATTTGTATATTTGTATAAATTATGTTATTTGTTACATTACTTGCCTACTTATTGGTTCTATAATTGTTCTAAAATATTCTGAGCATACATCGTACCATGAGTTGATATTTTTTCCCACATTTGATCGTACAATTTTTTTATTAGGAATAAAAAAGAAACAATCTGAACATATAAAACTATTATAAATAATATGTTTTTTTTTTATTATTTGCTAAAGTATAAATGATTTTTTTACTCTTAAATTTTTCTATCTTTTTGTTATGTATTTATGCCAAAATTTTGTAAAAATTCTAGGAAGAAACATAATAGTTATAAAGACTACGTTATTTTACTTTTGCTCAAATATAAGTTCTTTTTACAAATAAAAATTTTCTACCATCTTATTATGCATTTTTTCCAAACATTTACATAAATCTAAATAGGTGGTAGTGTTCTTAGAAATAAGTAACTAATAGAAAAAAAAAAAATTATGAAGGACTTATTAGGTGTGAAATTATTTAATTAAGGGAATATTAGGTGTGACAAAAAATAGGTGGTCGTATTATTCATAATAGGTAATTAAATAGATGATGAGCAATTTTATTATGTTTTCTTATCACAATTTGTATTTCATTACGCATTTATTCCAACATTTACATAAATCTAAATACATGGTAGTGTTCTTAGAAATAAGTAACTAAATAGAAAAAAATTCATGAAGAACTTATTAGGCGTGAAACTATTTAATTAAAGGTATATTAGATATGACAAAAAATAGGTGGTAGTATTATTAAAAATAATTTTATTATGTTTTCTTATCACAATTTGTATTTCATTACGCATTTATTCCAAACATTTACATAAATCTAAATACATGGTAGTGTTGGCTTTGATGATCAAAGTATTCATTTGTTGCACAATAGGTGTTTGTATTTTCATTAGCACTTATTTTTAACCTAATTCATAGGGCTTTACATCTTCCGTTCTATTTTATTTAGCACGATAAAATTTATACACAATTTAAGAAAAATTAGTGTTTGATCCACTAGTAAGATGTTTTTTCTATAATTGTCTTTCAATTAATATACACATTTTGTTAGTTGATTTTAGAGTTTCAAACTTTGAAATAGTTTGTGAGTGTAATTAATGTTGAAATATAAATTTATTACTATATGTCATTGGGATTTGCATAAAGGGTAAATTATCTAAAATGACATTTAAAAATTTGTCATTTTAATGAGTGACAAATAATTTGAGACAAACTTAAAATAGAAATACTATCTATATAAACTGGGACGAAGGACGTAATTAAATAGATGAGGAGTAATTTTATTATATTTTCCTATCACAATTTGTATTTCATTAAGGGCAGGTATTTTAAATATTACAAAAGGAAGAGAAACAAAAGTAGGTTATGTTTTCCTGTCGGGATTAAGAATTATATTTTATTAAGGGTATATATTTTGGTTATCACAAAAAAAGAGAGAAATACTTTGAAGGAAGAAACATTTTGAGAGAAAAAACAAATATTAGAAGAAACAACTCATATATATATATATATATATATATATATATATATATATATATATAACTCTTATTGGAAATGAGTTTAAATCAGGCTGAGTTTAGCAAAGGCCAAACTCCAGTCACTTTAAAATCAGCCTTAAAATGTAGGTCTAAATTTAGCCCAACCCATTTTCATAAAAAGTTTGACTCTAATTTTGATGGACCGATCGAGTCAAGTACAGGTCAACCCAATCTAATTAACAGTCCTATACCACTAAATTAAACAATGGTAAAGAAATAATGTGCTCGTCAAATATATCTAGCTGATAACTTTTGACCTGGATTTGCCGCAAAGTGGCCGCCCGGGCCCCTAGCTTCCGGAAACCTTATATTTTATTATACACATCTAAAAGCCAACCTTTGTCATGGAATAGTATTCTTGTTGCTTTTAGATCCAAGTGGTAAATTACCACGAAGTTGCATGATGCATGAAAAACTCTCCGGTGTTTCATTTCACCGACACAATCACCCATACTATTACACAAAGTACATATGTTAAACACATTTAAATACTAATCGTATTGATTCAAAGATATAACAATCATGTGCACATAATTTATTAGTACTAGTAATATATATTAGACCACTAATTAATCACCTGCTATTGGTAGATCTGATCTCAAAGAGAATCATTTCAAATCTCAATAGATGTTGACTATAAAATAATATACAATGACACATGAATCCCATGTTGGATTAAATAAATTATTGCACATTTTAAAATGGAACAGCCCATGATGATAAATATGCTGTATGGAGTTGATATACAGATCAAGGGGAGCCATACAATGGCAGCTGGAAAACAAGTCAAGTGGCATTTACTGTTATTAGTTTTCATTTCCTCGCTATTGTTTTACTGCTTTTGCCATTTCCTCTGAGAGCAAGAAAACTTTGGCCAAGACTATTAAGGAGCTGAATCGTAAAGGGCCTTATCTTGGTCTTATTACTGTTTATGCCCCTGAAGAAGATGCATTTTTTGCAAGTGGTGCCTTCAAGCCTAATCCAAAACAGCCCTATGTGGATTTATCTGGCAATTAGATGATCAATACCGATAAACAAATATCGTGGATGTCCACCTACTCTCGTTATAACTCGAACCCATATTTACAAGTCACAGGAGAAACATTTTATATATCAACTAAAGTGCATCTCATTGTCCTTTTATAAAGGTTAAGTTTATTATTGTTTATCATGATTGAAATGGTGGTTGGTTTCTTTCAGGCAGGCGTTTTCGGATAGGGAGCATAGAAGGATCAAAAGTCATTTATGTCAGATGTGGTGTTGGATTGGTAGGCTTCAAAATCAAATGTTCTTAATTTAGTTATTGCATTAGCTTTAGTTCTTATGAATTGGGATCTTGAGCAAGACAGCAACTATTTGTGGTTCACTTAAGGGAGTTTGATAATAAAGATATCAGCAACTATTTATGATAATCCTGTTGCCGACACAAGATACTCTGTGATAATCTCCTGTCTCTCCCTATGTGTTTTGTCACGTGTAATTAGACATAATAATATTTATAAGTCAGAATACACATGTCAAGTATTCAGAATGTGAGACAGAAAATGGGTACATAAATTAAAACCGCTTCATATAGTGCATAAATGATACTATCATTGTGGTTCATTCAGGTGAATGCTGCAGCAGCAACACAACAAATGTTGGACGTCTTTCACATAACTGGAATTGTACACTTTGGCATTGCAGGCAATGCTAATAGATCCATGTCCATAGGAGATGTCATCATCCCTAAGCAGTTTGCTCAAACAGGAATATGGGATTGGGTGGTAAATTAATACTCATTTGACTCATTTCTTGCTTCATCATATGCAGATTACTATCTATATTTCCACAGTTATTTGCATAACATACAATTTCGTCTTTTCGCAGAAACCCAATGCAACAATACCTACAAATGATGTTGCTGAATTGGACTTCGGCAGCTATAATATGCCCAGTGGAGGAGACAATAATTTGGGCAGCATCGGGTATTCGACAGAGTTCTTCTATTCCAAGTCAGGAAAGCCTAATACTCCTCAAAGAACAATTTGGTTCCAGACAAGTCAGAATTGGTTCGAATTAGCTTCTAGTCTTGAGGTGAGACATTGCTAACATTTAACATTTTCAGTATTTCTATCAAAAGTAGTAAAGTGACAAAAATTACTGACGTGCCACTACATCTATCAAAAAAATTGAAATTCACACAAATATCTAAATTCTAGGTCGATAATTTTATAATAGTTCAATACAGTAGCAAAAGCTAGAATTTGGGTGTAAATGGACAATAGTGTATGTTTAATTAATACTTTAGGGGACAAATAAATAATTTTTAATTTTACTATGTACAATTTAGTAATTTGCAAAATGTGAGGTGCGGCTAACCCGATTAGTCAATATATTTTACTTATAATTTTTTATTATTTTCCTAATCATTTCATATAACTTATATTTTATTTTCTTTTTATTATCATCTAACATTCATTTAACATGTCTTATAATTTTTTTCTTTTTATTCTTGAGTTAACCATTTAATTTTTAACAAAAAATAATTTGTAATTGATTATCTTACACGAACTTTTTTTTTCTTTTTTCTTTTTTGGGAAATTGTAACCCAAGTAATACGAAAACTCAAGTAACCCGCCTGAATAATATTTAGATCGGGTTTACTTAGGTTCGATATTACTTAGGTTAGATTGGATTTTATTTTTTAAATTGAAAAATTCACCAACACGATAATCTAATCCATGAACACCCCTACTATATTGTATCACTTTATCACTTTTAAATAATTTTTCTAACATTTTGATTTCTAATTAGTATCAATTAATGAGGTGGTATATTAGCTTTGAAGCCAAATTAATTGCTGCATAAAACTTTTGTTGCAAGTGCTTTTTCTATACGCCCCTGAATCTAATTGATGTAGTTTTGCTAAATACCAGGGGATGGAGCTAGAACAGTGCGTGAACTCGAGCTTGTGCCTTCCGAAAAAGCCCAAAGTGGTTGTTGGACTGAACGGTGCAACTTCCAACTCTTTTGTTGACAATGCAGCTTATAGAGAGTTCCTCTATACAACTTTCCATGTTTCATCACTTGATATGGAGAGTGCAGCCATTGTCATGGTAAGTTACTTTAAACTACGACGGCCAAATACTTGCGTGGTGGCAGTATAGCGATCAGGGGTGGACAGGGCCGCCAGATTTTTAAAATTATATTTTTCTTCTCTTGAAAGTTTTTAAAGTACACTATTATAAAATTTAAACTTTGTCCTCCTAATATTTTAGAAAATATATAAAATTATTCTCTATACATGTATTTATATAGTGCTACCCTTCAAGAGTTTCAAAAAATACAGTATATTGTTTCTTCATATTTTTTAAATGTTTCAATTTTGCCTTTACAAAAATTGGATTTTACCTCTTAAAATTTTATAAAAATCATAAAATTATCTCCCCAAAATAAGTCTATATAATTTTCTCCCCAACCCCCAAAAATCTGACTCCTAGCTAGATCCCCTGTGTAAGCCCACATGTGAGACCAACAGATATTGTGAGATCGCGATAACTAATTTAAATCATGTTGTTTTGGCCTTGTAGACAAGCTTATCAAATGGTTTCAATGTGATTGTAATCCGTCTACTATCTGATTTAGCCGGAGCACAAGATGGAGACAATACGATTCTTTTGTTTGGCCCTCTTGCAGCGACAAATGTTGCCAAAGCTGTCATTCAATTTGTCAAGGCATTAAGAGGATTCCATTTCAAACAGTAGTTAGTCCACGGCTCCATGCAGCGGCGACAGAAGTTCAACAAGCTAGGAAGAAAATTGTGATTTAATTTGCTAATAAAAGGAAAGACAAATTAGACAGGCTTCAACCTATATTCAATCTCCAGGCTTTTTGGAACCATCTATCAATAAAATTTCGTTCATTTCGGTGTTGTAATTGAATTTCATGCCATTCCACCAAGTACTATCTTGCTTGAGCGAATCATCCCTCTTGCTATTTTGAATTGTAATCAAAAGTACGTTATAGTTTTCCATTGGTTCAAACAATGTTTTATATGGCTAAGCATTTTTACTATTCTTGGTAACTTCGATATGCAAGCACGAATAAATGTCATAGAAGGATAATGGAGTGCAATTCAACAACTCAAGTGTTGGACACATTCAAATTATGCTCGAATAAATTTAAGTTGAAATAAGAAAACTTATCGATATTGGAGCCAATAATGAACGAACAATCTGAATTGTTGTGTGAATGAATATGAAAATCAGAATAAAGTCGAGACGTGTAATCATTGTTCTTGAAAGTGATTTCACTCCCCGCGGGATCATAATACACTTGTACAAACGGGTCACCGGACAGTCACTCTCCAAAATACAACAGCAGAAGTCTCAATTGCGTGATGTGTTGGAAGTAAGGCTTTGAACTACTACATGACTATTCAATACCAAGAATATGAGAGGAAATAGAAGAGAAAAAAGGATTTCGGTGCATCTTGAAGAGAATCTGAAGCCTCGATTTATAGTGATGAATCTAGCCATAATTTAGATGTCATACACTGTCTTGAGAGAAAAAATAGGTGACTTAAGAGACCAAAAAAAAAAAAAGAAACTCGTCTACCTTTAGAGAAAAAATAGGAACGCTACGTAAGTAAAGTTTCACACAAAATAGGTAATTGGCACACAGAATAGATAATTAGTGCAGACTAAAAATATAAGAAAGAAAAACGTAAAGGAAGTAAAAATCTAATAATTCACACACATGCACCACATTGCACTGTGTGTTTGAGGAAAATACCCAAACCATCAACCATGTATAGTTTAGACTCCCAACTAGTGTTGTACATTGGCAAAACACCAAACACATATAAGGTGAAGAGATTCAATACAAAGTTCCAATAGCATATGTGGGATTAAAGGTTTCAGAAAAGGAGGAAACAAAATGGAGGGAAATCAAATTTATTGAAATTGTATTTTGGAGGAAAAAATCCAACAATCCCCCAAATAACTCGAAAATATAGAAGTGATACTGAGTAAAGAAATCCAACATATAAATGATGATATGTTTTGAATTTAAATCACATTTAGTGCATTCAACATAGAAATATACGAAAGATAGATGACCAAGGTCTTGAACCTTCCTCCTTAATGCACACTTTTATAGTTGAACACATGTTAAATTTCAATCCATCGTAAACTCTCGGTTTGGTGCTTTTGGGGCCATGCACCTAACCTAGATGTTCATGAGTGCTCTAGAGACTTACTTGTTAGTCTAATAGGAAGCGGCCCCCACTTCCATACTCATATAGGTGAGTTTATCAAGTGTGTACTGTCACAAATCACCTATAAAGGACACAAGCCCATTAAGAGTCATCAACTCAACCCTCATAATCTATAGACAGTAAGCACTATCTATACCATAGAGAGGGATCATGTTTGATAATGTAAATGAAATATCTTTGTAACTTGTTATTAACCATTGAACCTATTTCATGGGATTTCCACTAATATAGGTTGGATTACCATCACATTCAATTCCCATCAACAGATCTAAATTCTATCCCCTTCGATGTATCTAGGATTATATCTCGATTCAGTCCTTTAAAAGAGTCAAATAACTTTATTGGAATTTCACAACACCCTTAATTATCACCCCATTGCTCATGAGCTACTTCACAACATTGTGTATCATACGTATATATATGTCGGCTTCTTGTTTAGTCATTGTTCTCTATCTTAATAATCACTACCTGTAGGTTTCAATACAAGAAACAAACACACATTTTTCCAATAATGAATCTATGAGCAATTTTACTTTTGAGGTCGTCAATTTAATGCAACAAACTCATATCTCATAAAGTATCTATCATTATAAACTCACTTATATGATTATAAGGATATAATTCCATCTAAGAGTATGAATCATAAACAAATGTGTGATTAATCGATCTCCCAATATATAGTAGTGTTTCTCACAAAAATTACCAAAAGCTAATAAAGTAATAATACTCTCAACACATCTAAGCAATATATATATTATGTAACACTCAATTTAACAAGATTTACTGGCACTAAAACCTTTCTATTTGAATGAATGCAATTAAGTATAATACAAACACAATGTCAAGTATATAATTCAGGAAACAATCAATCACGATCATAATACTTGTTTTGAAGACCTTTAGATCAAAACTCAAAATTAAAGATTTGTAATCAATTTATCAACGGCACATCTCACATAATATTATAACCAAGTTAGATACCTGAAATCATTCAAGAAAACTGGAATTCATAAGAATTAGCAGTTTTCTTTATCCCTCAAATTTTGGTGATCTTTGAATAATCTTAATATCGTCAATTAGAACAGACTTATCAGTGAATGGGTATTGGAGAACTCTACGGCAACATACATGAACTGTAAAGTCTATACGCTTTCTGATCTATTTTATGTTCAATTATCACAAATAAAATATATAGGCAAAACTTATTTAAAGTCTTTGGGTGAAATGCCTATCAAGCAATTTCTCTTTTATTGAATTCAAGTCTTTAAATAACCTTTGTACTGTTATTTAATTTCTCCCCACAATATTGATAAGTACTAAAAGAATTCGCAAGAATATATGTAGTTAACCCATCAATGCTAGTTTTAATCTCATTTTAGTGGTTATTCGCAAGAATATATGTGGTTAACCATCAATGCTAGTTTTAATCTCATTTTAATGGTTAACCCATGCATACTGTAGTGACTTGAACAAACATATGTATGTTTTTCACGTATTAATTAATTTCCTTGATTCAGCTATTATCATACAACATTTAATCAAATTTGAACCAAAATTCATAAGATCATGCAGGAATATAAGTAATAATTATGTCTTAGAAATTAATCAATCCTACACATCATATGAAATTCATTGATAAATAATTATTATATTTATAACATTTAATCACATTACATAATCCTTATTTTTAACAAGGATAATCTTATTAATATGTTCCATTTATTATCAATAATCCACTTTACTATTTATTATCAACATTATAAATGGATGTATTGAATTGAAACCATGTCTCACTTAATCAAATTTAATTCAATTTATCCAAACTCAATAAATTAAATTTTTGGTCATGTCACCACATATCAAAATAATGAAATAACTAGTACTATTCAAATATCAATGACAATAATTTAAATTTCCAGTATGAAATCCAACCATATTATAAGAGTAAAATCATAAGATGTAAGTCCATACTAATTTCATATAAAACACAAAAGCATCTTAGTTTGACTTGAATTAGTAACCATAGAATAAATTAATATTATTCCTAACATAATGACAAATGCCTAATTTGTCATGGAAAGAATGATTCTGTACAAATAATATCTACTGAGTCACGGACCATTTGCCGTATTTCCCCAATAATATAATCCAAAATTATTTATAGAATCATCTTATTCGGTCAATTGTCCCAAGATTTATAAATCAATTTAAATTCACTATTACAATCAAATTGATTTAATTTTAATTGAATCATATCTTTTTATTTGTACAACATATGATCATAAAGTTTTGCATCTAATTTATTGTCTGTTTCTTATTGAGTTTCAAGTCAAAAATTAAAATCACCTAATCCAACAAATCACGATATCTTTTATTATTTGCAAAATATTCGTAATAATAAATATAATAGGATTATTCTCAATAATCCAGATTAGATTATAGGTCTTAATTCTCTAACCTATTGGTGGAATTAGATTAATTCCTTCAATTAAAACCTCAACAAAACCAAACCAGGAACCAAGTTTCTCAACACAAGCAGGCAAGAAGATTGAATCATTACAAGATTTGCAACATTACACATCCAAGTATCACTCACAAGTCTTGTAGGACTTAAACGGGGCAAAATTTAACTTTCTAATTTATACGATATTAAATGACAAAGTCCCTAGAAAATACGAGAAATTTAAACTGGGCCTCAATGAACTCATTACTCTACTGCCTGCCAGTATATAAAACAAATATACACATATATTACTCCACACTATTATAACTGGGCCTCGTAGGATGAATCATGAAATTGATTAATTTAATAATGAATTGCATAGCCCAGATTAAACAAGTCAAATATATCAAACTCTTTACTTTGGATGGATACACGATTCTCTTTGTTATGGGGTTATGTGCACATATGTACTAAATCGAGCCCTAAATTAATTTACCAAGCCACTAAATTAGAAAACTATTTAGTTTCACGACTCGTGATCCAAGCCTCCTTTCTTTACCTTTTAACTCAAATTTCCTACTGTTGTACGAGAAGGTAAATTAAATTCTCAAATAATCTCAATTTAATTAGTATGCGCACAGTTAACAAAATCATTGATCGTCCAATTAATCGAAACACAATTATTGAGATTTCAAAATCACTTTTAAGATTATTGGACATATTCAAATTATGCTCGAATAAATTTATGTTGAGAACTTATCGATATTGGGACCAATGATGAACGAACAATCTGAATTATTATGTGAATGAATATGAAAATCGGAATAAAATTGAGACATGTAATCACTATCATTGAAAGTAATTTTGCTCCCCCCACAGGATTATAATCCACCTATGCAAACGGGTCACATGACAATCACTCTTCAAAATATAAAAGTAGCGTCAATCGCATACACTCGCAAAGTATTTGTTCCAGGATATTTGGGTCATAAGTGAATTAGGAGTTGGACCAATCGGCAAATCGTGGTTGTCTTGAGCTCTGTATTGGTAGACGGAAACCTGGGCTAACCGATCTTACTGCTATTGAATAAGCTTTTAGGAGTAGGACACAGTTATTGAATTAAAGCCAAACTAAATAATTTGTTTGAACTTGACAACTGAATAGGCCTTGCCAATTGTGTTCGACTGAACTCGTTTATTGGCTCGTTGTTCACTGAAAGTTTTGAACTACTACAGGACTATTTAATACTAAGAATATGAAAGCAAATAGAAGTGAAAAAAAGGATTTCAGTGTATCTTGAAGAAGACTTCAAAGTCTATATTTATATTGATAAATTCAGCCAGAATTTGAAAATCACAACGTTGCCTTAGAGAAAAGATAGATGACTTGAGAGGAGAAAAAAAAGAAAAACTCGTTTGCCTTTAGAGAAAAGGTAGGAACGCTACGTAAGTAAAGTTTCACGCGAAACAGGTAATCAACACACATAATAGGTAATTAGTGCATACTAAAAATATAGAAAAAAAAAACATATAAGAAGTAAAACTCTAATGGTTCACACGTATACAACACGCCGCGCCAGGTGGGCACGCACATGTGTGTTTGAGGAAAATCCCCAAACCATCAAATATGCATAATTTAGCCTCCCAAGTAGTATTGCACATTATCAAAACTCCAAATATAAAGTGAAGATATTCAATACAAAGTTGATGTACTAATATGGGACTAAAGGTTTTACAAAATGAAGGAATAAAGATAAAGGGAAATCAAATTTATTGAAATTGTATTTTTGAGGCAAAACTCTAATCATAAGTGGTAAGATACTTCTTTTATAATATAATATTAGTTACAGGTTCGAGCCACAAAAAAGTAAGTAAACATTCATTGAGAATCCTCCTAAAAAAATGTTATAGAAGAAGATAAAATGTAATTTTGAAGTCCTATAAAAATAAAACCATCTTTTTCTTCTTAGATGCATGCAACTGTCCATTCAACTTACTAAGAACTTGATCCTAGCACATTTGTAATTGAAATCTCTACTAAGTAAAATTTTAAGATAATTTAACTTTTCTATTCCTAGAAACATAATGACACACTTCGACTTAAAATAAGAATAATGAAAGACAACAAATTATGAACAACATTACAAAGAAGGGAAAAAAAAAGAGTTTGAATGCAGTGACAAGATCTACTAAAACTTTGTCATTTATGATGTAGTCGTAAAGTCAAAATGGTTTCTATTGCACTCAATGGAACAAATGACCATAACATATTCAATAGTGTCACCTAAAACTTTACTAAATTTTATTTGTGAATTTAATTGAATTTTACTTTGTGATATCTTCAGTATTGTCACTTAATATTTTAGATTGTATAAGTGTCAGAAAGTTAGCGTTTAGTAGTAATAAGGAAAGGATTTCTTCCATAAGAAAAGAATGTTTCTCAATTTGTACTTGAAATAGGGGAAAAATAATGAAATGGAATTGAGACAGGAAAAACAAAAGAAAGCCGTACTAAATTCCTTGGTTTGCTTTCCAATTCTCATTTTAGAAGCAATTGCTTTAAAAAAGTTTCAAAGACACACTAATTAATTGAACAGAAAACTTATATAATATATTTGTTAACATTTATTTTTTCAAAAACAAAAAATGGTTACATTTGTTTTGGTTCAATTTCATGTGGTTCATTTAGACTAAATAAATGTAAAATTGTAAAATGGAATTAATTTGTGTTTATTTCTCATTTCTCTTCACACACCTTTCGCATATAATGTTTACTTGTTAAACATTTAGTGAAATTTATATTTGTGAAAAATAAAAAACACACCTCATAAAACTGATTTTAATTCCTCTTTGATGTAACAAAATGAGTTTTTTTTTTTTACTATAAAAATGTTATACATGAATAAGAATAAAAACACTTCAAAAATTGATTAATAATAGGAATAATTTCATAAATCTCTCTTGAGATTTAGGCTAATATTACTTAGTATCCTAAATTTTTAAAATTATCACTTACCTCATTTTCTTGTCAGTGAGTCCTACTATGAGTATTAAAATACATGAAATGACATTTATACTCTGGATACTTTTGCCATATTATGAAAAGATAATTTCATTAACCTCCCCCAAAGTTTTTGATAATTTTCAATTAGTTCCCTTTAAGTTTCTAACAATTTTTTTTTCAATTTATTTTCAAAAATATATACTGCATTAATTTGTTTAGTTCTATATAAAACTTTTAACAAGAACCTTGACCACATACAAACACAAACTTATTATAATAGAATAAAGAGTATTAATATTTTGTTTAGAGAATCTCAAACTCATGAACAAAAAAATATATATTATATATTTTTTGATAAATTTTTTTGGTCATCAAATTTATGAAAATATTTTAAATTTTAATGTATTTGTGTGCATCAGTTCAAATAAAAATTTTAGAATAGGTAAAACACATCATATGATATACTAATAAATAAATATGACTAGTACTATTTTGTTTGAGAATCTAAAAAATGTATTTTTAATTTTTGATAAATTTATGTAAAAAAAAAATGTGGTTATGTAATGTACAATTTGAACAAACAAAATTTTGAAACATGTAAAAACCCACTGTATATTATAAAATAAATATGATTCATATTTGTTTTAGAAAATCACAAACTCATTAAAATAACTAAATAAATTTTTTAATAAAGTTCTTTGTCAACTTATTGACCAATAATTTGGAACACATTAATGTACTTGTACGTGTTAGTTTGAACAAAAATTTAGAACATGAATAGATACACAATATATTAATTATAAAATATATTTTGGTTATTTTAGAAATTACTAACTTGTAAACTAAAAATAATTAAAATAGACAACGAACGGTAATTTAGGTGATAATATGCTCCCTTTCTTAAAATTTATTGGGATTTGAAAAAGAAAAATTATTAAAAATAATATTAGTTGTGAAGGGAAAGTTATTACACAATGCTATTTGTTAATTAAAAAAAAGAAAAAATTATTAAAATATATTTTTTGATATTAGTTAGTGAAGGACATGAAAAGTTATTACACAATGCTATTTGTTAATGATTATTTTACACCCTTTTTTTTTTCTTTTTCTTTTTCTCCAACCATTTTTATCAATAAAAACTTTGTATTAGGGGTATAAATGAAATAAAAATAGTCTACCTATACTTAAATCAATTTTTGAAAGGAATAGGCCGATAATGTTGCAAAAGAGTTTGAATTAGAAGAGTTCAATGATATTTTTTGAAGTTTAGAATTAATAAGTTATAATGATATTAATATAAATTTGAGTGAAAGGTTTCTGAAATTATTCCTTAATTTAAAAAAAAAACCCTCGTCACTGTCTTAGCCTTGTTTAATTCTTTCTAATCTACTATGATTAACATAAAATCAGTCATAAACATAATATATTGATTGATTTAATTCACAGTTTCATACTCAGTACAACAAAGGCATAAAAGATACTGTAGCCCGAATCCGAATCTGCCAGTGGATGATCCATGGCGCTATCGAGGATACGAAATCCCGTGATCTCTCGAGCTTCTTCTCTTCTCCGAGCTCGCCTCCTCTCCTCCGCCGCCCACCGATCCCTCCCTCGGTAAAACTCGCAACATTTTCTTTCTACCTAACCCGCTCGCCGCCGCTATGAAATCTTTTACTCGATAGATAAATTTTTTTTTTAATTCAAATTTGTGTTTAATTGTTGTTCGTTAATTAAAATTTTATGTTTGCGTATAGAAATTTTGATTTCATTGGTAGATAGTCAAATTCAGCGTAGCTAAGTGTATTTTGGAAATCGAGAATTGATAAATTGAATTGCTTTTGGGTTAAATCTCAATTTTTTTATATTGTTAACTGATAGTTTTGAGTTATTTCTGTGCATGGGGACATCTTAGATTGAAATTTTGTGTTAATTGACGATGTGGTACCTTTTAGAAAAAGAATAAAGGAAAATTTTCATGAATTTAGAATTGAGTATGTTATGATATTCGTGGATGATGTTGCAGAGTTCATGAAATACGAATAAGTATTTAAAGATAGACAGTTGATTTTCTAATAAAATTCAGATGGCTTTGGTAAAAAATTGCAAAAAAAACTTAGTTACGAACATAGTTAGATGCAGGAAACAGATGTTGTCAAAATAATTAAGTTTTTATAACATAGTAAGTAAAAGTACTGTCTAACTTGACAACCTGCTTGTAAGAAAATACAATAAATTCCAACTCGAACTCAGGTTCGCCCCTTTAAATGAAAAGAGCGACCAAGAATGTAGTATTCTTTGTAAATAGAAAAGACTAAAGAGGAGAATTAATTGGAGAAATATGTCTTAAATGAATCAATACACATTGTTGATAATTGAAAATATAAAACACTCAGAAGTATGGGGGAGAGAGACTGAAAAAAAAGAAATATCTTGAGTCAAAAAGATAAGAGAAGAGAAGACGAAAAGGAGAGAATGAAAATGATTTGTTTTACGAGAAAACTCAAGGGAAGGAAGAAAAGGAAATGTGAGTTAGGGTTCTGGAAAGGGAAAATCGCTGAAATAGTCCTTCAACTTTTTTACTTTAGCCGAAATAGTCCCTCAACTTTTTTTGTAGCCAGAATGGTCCTTCTACTTTTATTTTTTAGCCAAGATAGTCCTTTTATGTGAAATTTATCAAAAAAAAAGAAAAAGGTTTTTATGGTGGCTCCACCATAAAAGGACTTTCTTGGCAAAAAAATAAAAGTTGAAGGACTATTCTGGCTAAAAAAAGGTTGAGGGACTATTTTGGCTAAAGTGAAAAGGTTGAGGGACTATTTTGGCAATTTTCCCATCTGGAAAATGGGGTACAAAAAGTACTAATAAAATGGATGGGAGTGTTAGTGTGTCTAAGTGTGTGTGTGTGTGTGTGTGAGAGAGAGAGAGAGAGAGAGAGAGATAGAGATTTCTTGAAATGTTTTGGTGTAAAGCTAAGATAAATGGTCTTGGGCTAGTAAAGAAAATTTATATTATTATTTGGATTACCATATCCGTGGGGCTAAAGTTGTCTAAATTGCGACATGCATTGACAAAAACTTTATAGGTTTACATGGTGTGTTGTGGTTAGGTAAATGAATAATTGTTTGTAACAAATTTAGAGTTGTGTAGTTCAAATGAAAATTCCAGAAAGGCACAGATATATAGACACTGAAATTCATGAAAGAGGACTTGTACTCTCAGTGATTTTTCAAAGAAATATGGATCACCAATGAATCATTGACAGCAATAGGATCTACTTAATGGTTGATTGACGGGCGATTTTCCGCACTCGCAAGTGCATGAGAGTTTATCGTATCAAGTAATACAGTAGTGAGTGAGTATCGTTCCCGCCAGGATTATGTATAAAGTATTGAAATTGTTAGTTTTAGCACTATTTGAACAACCTAATTCAAGAGAGTTGAATCAACTACCATTGAAACCGAAATAGTAAACTAAGGTAGAACAAGTAAATAAACGAAATTCAAGAATAAACAAGCGTAAGAATAAACAAGCGTTAGGCGAGAAAAGAACAATAAAAGTAGAAATAAATAGCATAATAAAGATCTAATCAGCGTTAAAGAATGTTTCTTAGTGAAGAATCTCAAGTTCTTAGTCTAAGGTTATCAATCTTGAACCTATTCTCAAAACAAAGAAAACTCTAGTCTAATCTTACAGCCCTCGAAGGGAAGCTGAAAGAGAACATGTTTAGAGACCCTTATGTATGGGCTTTAAGAGTTACAAACTGTAGGGCTTTGAATAAGTTTTGAAACGCACCAAATCGGGGCCAAAATGGGCACCTGGAACACTAGAAACAGACCATTTAAAATCGCGTTTTTGCCCGACATGGCTTGCCTCAGGCAAACTATATTCTGCCTGAGCTTGCCTAAGGTGAGCTCTCCCTGATAGCTCTGTGCACTTTCACCATTTTACTTCTAAAATCTCCATCTAATGTCCGATTAATGCACCGGCGACCCTAGAACAAAAACACACACACACACACACATAATATAGCACTAAAATAACAGATAAACACTTACAAAAACTAGAAACCAAAGACGAACAAGAACGCAGAATAACTCTAATTCTAGGAGGAATTAGGTAAACAAACTAAACACAACCCTAAACACATGCACACATAAATATAAAAGTAAATAACATCAAATAAAAAATAAAACACTACATTGATCATATAGTAACACAGAGAAATAGAAATGAATGAAAACACACACTTAAACCCTAAAATGGCCAAAACTAATGCAAAACTGTATGAAAAAGGATATGAAAAACCCTAATTTCTTAGGATTATCATTGATTAAGAGGAAAAATTAGTTGGATGCACATTTCTGTGCATTTCTCTGCCTGTGAGACTTAACAGCCTGCTTATGTAATTTTTTTTCTTTTCAATTTTTTCTCATGCAGCAGTTCCAGGGTACTCAATTCGTTTGCTGATGTTGAAGGCAGATTATCGAGGTTGGATCACCTGTTGTTAATATCTATAGTATCTAAAATTTTTAAAGTGCATGTTTCTTTCATGTATCTAATGCTAGGTGTCTCCTGGAATCTATTGTTTACTAGTCGTAAAATAATTACCTAGTAGGTTTTATGAAATGGTATTAATTATATGATGCTTTCAGGAGGGTTCCTGAGCATTATGTTGTTGACCAACTGAATGCTTATCAAATATCCTTTCCTTGTAGTCCAACTGGTGCCCACTGAACACTAAGCATCCTTTCCTCGTATTCGTAAAACATCATCATTTACTCTAGAAATAATTTTCTGCTACTTTATTAGTTCTAAAATGCCTTATTGACTCACCGTTCATTACCTTTCGGGGTTCATGAATAATAGAACTGCAATGTGCTACGAATTTGAACCTATCTTATGGAATTGGTTTTGAGGTTATTCTTCAAGAAATTGTATCATGCCATGGACCCTGTTGGTTCGGGCTGCGTCAATATCTGATCCGTTCATCAATCTCTTTGGTTTATGTGTTGTCACATCATTGAGCATGACAAGGTTGAGTTGTTAGCTTCAATGGTTGGATAATTCAATTTTTAACAGCCACTGACATTCAAGCTTGTCAGGACTACACTGTTACCAGTTTTTGGTGGATTACATTCTTATTCTTCAAAAATTAAGGTTGGTTTGAAAGTAATTGATTTCATCCTTTTTATTATCCAGTACATACTTGTTGTGCCCCTTCCCTACCATTCAGTTCCTAATACCGTTCCTAAATTTGCAGTTGCAAATTGGAGTACGATATTTCTCTTCTGCAGGTAGGGATACACATCCACTGTTTTACTAGTTGTAGATTCTTCTGCAGAGAGCTTCTGGAGATTTGGTCGCTATGTAGTTAGTATGACCTTGTCTTTTTTAAGTTGGCTTGTCAATTTTTTTTCCTTGTATAATTGTATCGGTCATGGTCATGCATGATGGCAATGCAGAACCTTTTTAAGGGAAGTTTAGTCTGCCCATGTCGATTGAAGTAAGCTTGGACCAAATACAATATGCAGAATGTGGATGTGGGAAAACATGCTGCATTAGATTGAGTGAAAATTTCTATAGGCTAGATAGTGTAGCATTGAGCAAAAATACATATTGGTCAACTTGGCTAAGGTGGAAGCATGCATCATCGTCAAAGGATGATGATACAGATGATAAAGATGCCTGTTGATTAATGATCTTCAGGTCTCCGCCTTCATGCTTCCGCATCTACCAAGTTGATCTTTATCCGGTGGGTTAGTTTTTACTGGTGCAGTGAACAAATGGTTAGACTTTAGAAAAATAGATTATGGCCTAAACTGCTCTGGTTTTGAATGTCTTTTGACGCTCAGTATATTGAGCCTGGTTGGCTTGTAGTGTACCTTTTATATTTTTGAAACTGGAGAATGAAATACTAGTGTGCAAATGATGAAAATGAGATAAGGGTATATTGGTGAATGATATTGCATGTCCAAATTCAATTTCTTGTACTTAATGGGCAATAATGTCATTTCAGATCAGACAGTTATCGGAATGCCAGCTCTGTCCCCTACGATGGTAAGTTTGCTGCAAAGGAATCAATAATCAGTTTAAATGTTGTTGCTAAATATCCTTGATTTATCTTGAAGGTGAATATTTTGATGCCTTTTTGCAGAGTCAAGGTAACATTGCAAAGTGGAGGAAAAAAGAGGGAGACAAGGTCAGTTGTATCGGTATACGTACACCTACACAGTGTTTTAGAATTTTGGTACTTTTGAGGGTAGTACAATAAAATTATATGGTCAAATATTCATGGTAACAACAGTGCAACTTATTTAGGATGAATACAAAATGGAAATAGTCGACTATATATTTTTCTTATTCCTCTATATGCTAACTTAAATTTGATACAACAGATTGATGTGGGGGATGTGCTGTGTGAGATAGAGACTGATAAAGCTACGCTTGAATTTGAAAGTCTTGAGGAAGGGTACGCCTAAAATTTCACCCCTGACGTAATATGTTGGAGCTTTTCTCAAATATGTGCAATGGAAGTGCCTATCTTGTAACTTGGGATTTGTGGGTTTCTACTGAGATATAATACATAGTACTTCGATATTTTCTATATTATTCTCACAATTTCCTTGAAGATAATTGAAATTTCTGCTTTTTTCTATCTATCTGTTCTTCTTCTTGTATTTTTGGCACCTTTTCTGTTCTTCTTCTTGTATGATGATTCAAGGATTATAATGCATATCTCATATGAACAAAGATCATGCAACTTAAAAACATAGATATACATATGCCATACTGAGCTATCAGCTGGTTCTGTGCTTTATTAGTAATGGGCATGACCTGGCTCTTATAAAAATGATTTGCAGGTTCTTGGCTAAGATACTGGTACCTGACGGTTCCAAAGATGTACCTGTGGGACAACCAATTGCAATTACGGTAATGTGAGATAACTCTCAAATAATAACTTTTTCTTATATTTTTATCCTCTTGAAAAAGTAAAAGGTTAAGCAAACAGCATGTACTCTCTCTTGCTTGGATGTATCGAGCATTAAGAAACTATTCGTAATTATGGTTTCTTTTCTTGTTAGCTCGCATGCCATCTTGTTTTTAATCCTTGTTTTGTTGAAGTAGCCTTATTGGTAGAGTTGCTTTCTGCTTTAGTAGAATTATATA
Source organism: Cinchona pubescens (assembly GCA_025175665.1). Taxonomy (NCBI): domain Eukaryota; kingdom Viridiplantae; phylum Streptophyta; class Magnoliopsida; order Gentianales; family Rubiaceae; genus Cinchona; species Cinchona pubescens. The sequence goes on along the minus strand of JANKKI010000258.1, from coordinate 1,904,189 downwards.
AGTTACTCTTAGTTTATTGCTATATTCTTAATCAATTTAATGCTTATACTCGTGTGGTGTTTTGTTATGCTGTTATGGGCATCTTTTTGTCACAAATCCTGACTTTAGCTGCTTCACTAGGTTGAGGATCCAGATGATATAAAAAATGTCTCTGCTACTGCTGGTAGTGGACCAGAAGTTAAATACAAGGAAGAAACATCCCAGGAAGACACGAGTAATGAAGAGAGGAAACAGGAAACAAGTTCTCTGAAGACAAACACATATGCACTTCCTCCTCACTTCGTTCTTGGAATGCCAGCACTATCGCCAACCATGGTATGAAAACAAGGTTGAATTCAGCAATAGGATCCGGACGGACTTCAGTATCTGTTGTTGCCTGATAATTTTCCCCTCTCTCTCCTGCAGAGCCAAGGCAATATTGCTAACTGGAGGAAACAGGAAGGTGATAAGGTCAGTTATGTGTAATGTAGGATTTTTGGATATACCTGCAAACTAGGAACATGATTTGAATTGGTGAACAGTGAATAGCGGCATTTTTTCTGGTCAACTCTTTCAGATTGAAGTTGGCGATGTTCTTTGTGAGATAGAGACGGACAAAGCAACTCTTGAATTTGAAAGTCTTGAAGAAGGGTAATGCATTTTTCAACTGTCAATTCAGAAGAATTCATTTTTGCTGTGGGTTGCGCCTTTACATTTTTTTTTTTTTTTTTTTTTTTTGGGGCATTATGCTAGTTCATTAACCTGTAAAAACTAAAAAGAAACTTATTCTCAAACTTGTATGCATGTCTTTTCTAATCCTAGTGTTTATATTGTTGAGTGTCTGTGCATGCCATTCTTTCATTTTTGTTTCGGCTTGTCTTATTATTTTCCTTTGGTTGCCCTCCTCCCTCCCCATTTGGGGTACAATTGTTTATCAGCACTCCAAGGGCTCTTGGCGCTCGCAATCTGTTGGAATCCCACCCCCTTATTATTAATATATTATATATATGGCATTCTAGTGAATAAGTAATTGTCAAAAGACTCAATTTCATGCAAGTTAAATGACTCTCTGAGACATATGGTCTTGTTTCTATACCTTCAGATTCTTGGCCAAGATACTAGTTCCAGAAGGTTCAAAAGATGTGGCAGTCGGACAACCTATTGCTGTAACGGTGAGTTGCTACTACTTAGAACTTATCTTCTTCACCTTCCCTTTTTTATCCTCACCTCCTTTTCCAGAAGGAAGAAATTCTCTCGAGAAGCAGTAGATACTATAATCTATTATACAAGAAGCAACAAAAAGCATTCTTTTGAATTTTTTAATTTCTTAAGCTTGTTTTCATGTGTAATTTCTGTAAATGTTATATCACTTCAGAGGGAATTGATGGTTGTCTATTTCCAAGGTTGAGGATGCAAATGATGTTGAAAGTGTAAAAACATCATTTAGTGGTGATATGGCGCTGAAGGAGAACAAGCCAGTCCATCATGACTCAACTACTAAAACAGAAATTCAGAAAACAAGTTTCAGTAGAATAAGTCCATCTGCAAAGTTGCTTATTATGGAGTACAGGTTGGATGCATCGTCAATAACACCTTCCGGTCCTCGTGGTACTATTTTAAAGGGAGATGTTTTAGCTGCCATAAAATCGGGAATAGGATTTGCAAAGATCTCACCATCTGAAGAGGAAAAACCCCCATCTCCACAAGTCAAAAGATCCGCAAACTTCTTCATCCCCATCGTCGGGATTAAGATCTGATTTACCCCAGGCTGATGCTTATGAAGATTTACCTAATAGTCAAATTCGCAAGGTATCTTTTCTGTTTATTTTTTTTGTGACTGCGAAAAGCATTCTCTTCCAGATTGAAAAATCATTATGACAATAAGTCTGCTCATGTTCAACTTAGTTTTTTGTGGTATATAATTGAAGAATTCATAGCAAACACCTTTTTTTGGAGAGACATGGACTTGCTAGAAATCTGCTAACCTTATGAAAAGAGAAAACATATAAATGGGTTGGGAAAAGAAACCTGAAACCTGTAATTCCTAGTACTGGTACTTGCTAATGTTTCTTGTTGCATCCTACTAAGCTCTCCTTTGGACCACTTGCTGTTAGATCAAAGCTTTCTTTAACTAAAATTCTTGACTTTTTTCCCCATTCACATCTTAAGGCTTGACATGCTGATCATATACTTTTTCTTTTTCTCAACACTTCACTTATAATGCTTTTTCAGGCATGTCCATATCATTTCCTTGTTTCCACTTTTTCTATTCTTCGTACTCTTTTCGTGTAAGTTTTCATGGCGCTTATGTGCCAAGTTGTTCTGCAGGTGATAGCAACGAGGTTGTTGGAATCAAAGCAATCTACACCCCATTTATATTTATCTTCAGGTTTCTAAAAATGCCAATAAATATTGCTACCCTTCTGCTAACTTTTCAACCCATTTCTGAAATGTCTTCCATAATTTCTGATAGATGTCGTACTGGATCCTCTTCTCACCTTCAGAAAGGAGCTTAAGGGTATGGGTTTTGATTCTTTTATAAATATATTTTTTTTAGAGGTTAGATCATAGCTTTTTACATCACATCTATGTCTTGCAGAAAAGTTTGATGTTAAAGTGTCAGTGAATGATATTGTCATCAAAGTCGTTGCAATGGCACTTAGAAATGTCCCTGAAGCAAATGGTAAGTTGTACAATTATGTTGTTGCCGTTTGTTCTTGAGTTTTAAATCCATCATAAAGCTCAAAGTTAAAAAAAATAATAAGAATAAATGCATTTAGTTAAATTCTAAAACTAGTGGTGACGGAAAGTTGATTGGACCCTGAAGCCTAGCAGATTGTATTCTGTTTTGACCTCCATTGAGAGTGTCCTAATGTTAGTTTCCAATGCTTTTTTTTCCCCCCTAAATAATATTTTGGACAGATTGTGGTTTGGTTATAACTGTTTGTCATTTCATCTTTCTGATAATATTCTCAATCAATCATTTATAAAGCTGAGGGCAGACACAAGTGCTTCCGACTAAAGGCCATGTTGGTTTTTGGCAAGTTTTCCTTTGTATATTTGTTGTTACTAATACTTGACAATAGAATGCTGTCTGGTAGTTTTTGCAAGTCTTTTCATCCTTTTATATTTGCATCTTTGCTGGATCAATGGAAGAACTTTGAGAAAAAAAAGTTTAATTTCTGTTGTTGCTCAAAAGTAGAAGTGCTATCACTCTGGTAATTCTCATTTCTCTTCGGGTGCTCCTTGATTGGCTTATGCTCCTTCTAGGATTATTTTGGCCAATGTCACAAGGAATTGGTTACAAGTATTAAAGAAAAGTATTCAACTGTCAAATGTTTGTTTCTGTGCCTGAAGATGAAGATTATGTGCTCACAAAAAATCACAATTTTTTTAACGTATATTGACTAATCAATATGAGGTTATGATTTTGCACAGATGATTTTGAATTAGTAATCCTCCTCTTAGTGATGATGTGTAATTATAAATGCATTAGGGCCATTCTTGAATAGTAATGACATCAAGCTATCTCATGTGAACTTGTTCAGACACTCGAGGGTCAAGTGTCTTAGAAACTTCCCTATATTGCACTTAGGTTTAGGGTAGTTGTGAAATAGGAGTATATCTATCTACATCTTGTTGCTTCATGAAAGAAAATGGATCACAGCTTTCAGTTACTTCCCAATTTCTTTGGGTTTGTACCATGATTCTTTGTAGTATGCTTTCTCGTCATGAGGTGGTAAGAGAACCTTGAATGGTATTTAATATGCAGCTTACTGGGATGTCAAGAAAGGTGAAGTAGTGTTATGTGATGCTGTTGACATATCAATTGCAGTTGCTACAGATAAGGTATTCAATTGAATACCTGCTTCTCATGTCAAGGTTATATCCTTTATTGCTCTCATTATATTCTTTATGAATAACAGGGCTTGATGACTCCTATTGTTAGACATGCAGATCAAAAATCCATATCAGCAATTTCCTCAGAGGTAGTTTAATAAGAGAGTTCAATATTTTCTTTTAGTTATGCAGATGCTGCCATATTCTTTGAAACAATGAGAAAAGATAATTTCACTTGCAATAAAAAAGGAAAACGCTGTTAAAGATCAGCTATAATCGTACAAAATTGACCTCTCCCTTAGTTAGCATTTTCTCCAGCTGCCAAAAAAATGCATTCCATGAATGTGTAGTTTCAGTGTATGCCGCAAAACATCGAGCTTACCTCTTGTAACTTCTTCATAATTACCCTGCTTGATTTTCTAGTAGCACCAATTTGTTGCCTAATTTTGCATCAAATTGTTCATATTTCATTTTAGACTGAGCTCTAAATCATTTTTTTCGGTTAAAAAATGTGGTGTTATTTAATTTTCACGTAGGCACTGCCTCAGATTTTGGCTGGTGGTTTCAAGCACAATATGTTATGAATGTGTTTGTGACTCGGTCTTTACTCTGTGTGTGTTTTCTAAATCTTTTATCATTTGTGCACACAAGATCAAGGAACTTGCTGAAAGGGCAAGAGCAGGGAAGCTTATGCCAGATGAATTCCAGGGTGGCACTTTCAGGTAAAACTTAGAAGCATTTTAGCATTCCAATTTGGCTTTCAGCTCTATAAATTGAAGGGGTGAGCATGAACCTGGTTAATCGAATTTGCAACCGTTTTGACATTCAAATTGAAATTTTGAAATTGGTTAATTGGAATTTGGTCATTTTTACAGTCCAACCTAATTCCAAAATCGGTTACAAAACCGAAATTGGGGAGTTTTGAATTTGGAATTAACCGATATTCGAATTCAATTCGGTATTTGACTCCCTCCTATAAGTAAGTGCCACTTCTTGGCAAAAGCATATGCATCTCCCTCCTATTAATAAGTGCTACTTCTTGGCAAAAATATATGCATAGAGTTCGAGTTTTGAACTCAAGACCTTCCAAGTAAAATGTTTAGTACTTGCCTCCAGAGCGAGTTGAAAGCTGGCAACTTTATTTCTTCTTTTTAAGTAAATATAGTTTTAATATGATATGGTCTTACAAGCTAATACTATAATTTTACTTATATATCACACAAATGATATTATACATGTACACGTGAACCCAAACACGAGCGTGTGGGTTGTGTGTGTATAAACATTGCAATCAAGTATAATATAATTTTGATGATATGAAATTATGGACTATTTTATTGTATGTTGGTTTTTGTTTTAGATGGGTTTTTCTGTCTTTGTATGAAGGATTTCAGTCCAACGTCAATGGGCTTAATTGAACAGCGAATGTTAATTGAATTCGAGACTGATTACCGAATTCAAATTTGGTTAAGAGGATTTTATTCCAAATTCATTTCGAAATTGAAGCTGGTTAATAATTTTAGAATTCATTTCCAAATTTTGACCGAATTATTTGACCAATAAACCAATCGGTTAACCATTACTCACGCCTAATAAATTGTAATATGGTCATCATTATTTATATACTTCTGCAGCATTTCAAACTTGGGAATGTTTCCGGTGGACCAGTTTTGTGCAATTATAAATCCCCCACAGGTTCTCTCTCTCTCTCTCTCTCTCTCTCTCAGATTTTCCAATGTCGCTAGAATGAGCAAAGATTTTGTCCTTTTATTTCTCCATTTGAACGAGTTTAGAATATTGTCCGATGGATCTTTTCTGTATCCCTCCAGGCTGGCATTCTCGCAGTTGGTAGAGGTAATCAAGTTGTTGAACCTGTTGTTGGAGCAGATGGTAAGATATTGATGGTTCTTCATTGTTTGTTTGGCGTGTTTGTATCACCTTTTAATTTTGAGGTTGACTTGATTCTTAACTTTTCAGGAAGTGAGAAACCTGGTGTTGTGACAAAAATGAATTTAACACTATCAGCTGATCATCGTGAAGGAGCTAATCTTCATGGACACGTTGGAGGTATGAATGGTTCGTATGTACCGTAAGAATAAATAGAGGGAAAATTATCTTTTAACTCTGCTCTCCATTCTCCAATACACCTCTTTCTTTGGTCCTCATATACAAATTCACACATGCATTTTGTTCCTTCTCCTGAATCAATGAATACAAAGAACAAAGAACAACGAGATCGTGTACATTTTTCTTTCATTGCCAAGCTTATGGGCATACCTGGATGTATTTTACAGGCGCATTTGTTGCTGCTTTACGTTCAAACTTCGCCAACATCCGAAGACTTCTTTTGTGAGTTATCATGCAGATACAATGTACTTGTAGAACAGCCATTTCGTAATTTCCTAGAGCTAAAGCTAGATAGCATAATTTTGTTCTAGTTCGTTCCATTTTGCGGAAAAATCTTTTTTGAGGTGCAACTCTTTGCTTTGAAGATTCTTAAACAGTAATTAGGAATTAGTTATTCTTAGGATCATTTTTAGTGCAATTCTTGTAGTTCACAAGGTTGAATGATTCTTTTGCGCGGTGTTTCTTATTTGATTTTGTTCAAAAAAATAATGTACGAGGGCAACATCTTCATCCCTCGAAATTGTTAATATTCTTATGTATTTTGAACGAATCTTATCGTGGACTTAGCATATTATATATCCTAGCAGGCTAGCAATGGGACTTGAACTATAAATTCAAGCAGCCACAAGAATATGCCTATTTTTCCCCAAAGTGGTTCTCCTTGCAGATTCTGCAGTATTTATCTCCTATCCTAGTGGTTATTATCATATGCCTTGAGTTTCTAATATTTTCCATTATATATTTATATCTGCTTCCTCTCTTTCTTGATGTCATTTTGTAAAATTGTCATGGGTTTTACTGCAGTGCTCTATGCTGCTCCTGCTAGAGTACTTGTAAATTTCTCGATTTCTGTCGATGTAAAGCGGTTTGGTAAAAAAAGGCAAGTTGCCTTTTTTAGATCCCAGGATAGATGGTTACATGCAACGAGACAAACATACATGGTTATTAGATTTATTTGACATATAAAGTTGGTTCAAGGATGGGTTTTTATTAGATTAAACTCCCACATACCATAAGAATGCTTCGAGAAAGGATTTGACACCGGAATTTGGTAGGGTTAATGATCGAGTTCGTTCCTGCTATAATCAGTTAGTCATACATCATCTTTAGTTCTTCATTACCCCATGAAATTACCAAGGTGGAGGTATGATTTCGCTCAACCTTGCTAGATGTGACCTCTCAACACATCTCAATTTCTGAAAAATCACCCGACAAGAAAATAGATATATTAGATTGCCCGCAACGAGTATCGCATCTAGAAAAATCAACCGAAAATAAGAGGAATTACGTTCACCATTTTCACATCATCTGTGCAGGCGCAGCTTTTCCAAGTGCCAATTTTACGTAGAGCCAATCTTCAAACTTGCTTATGAACTTGAAGAACTTGTGCCTGAATGTATTATTGAGCACTAGACTGCCAATGAGTCCCCAAAAGCCGAAAATGAAGCCAAGCGCCATGGAGATGTAAAATCCCTCATTGAAAAGTTCATCCAGTGGCTCGTGATCGTTCATCCCATCCTCATCACCACCAGTACTAGTATTTGTATCACCCGGGCAAAGTAGTGTAAGAGGGAGGCCACAAAGTTGTGAGTTCCCCAAGTAGGATGAATTATCAAAGGTCAGTGAATGTCCTTTTGATGGGATTCGGCCAGATAAGTTATTGTACGACAAGTTCAATACACCAAGATGGCTCAATTCGGAAAGGGTGCTAGGAATGCTCCCTGAAAGATGGTTGTGAGAAAGATCAAGAAAGTTCAATAACCTCAGCTGATAGAGGTTTGTAGGAATGGAACCAACCAAGTTGTTGTTGAAAGATTCAACATTTCAGCTGACCAATCAGACCTTTAAGGCTTGTGACTTGTTCAGGAATTTCACCATCTAAGTAATTGCTAGAAAGATCAATCATTTTTACCAGTCCAAGAGAATTTCTGTATTCAGACACTAGTCCTTTCCATATCAAGAATGCACTAGCAGGACTGAATTGGGTATCCCTGAGTATCAAACCTTTCCCTGGCGTGATATCAGGACCGCCATCATACATAATCGGAATAGTGGCATTTGAACTACCTTCTACAGTCAAAGCAGTGAGATTGTTGAGGCATTTGGGTATAGGACCAGAAATGTTGTTGAGAGAGAGGTCCAAGATCTGAATGCTTGTCAGACTACATAAAACTGAAGGGAGGGTGCCATGGAATTCATTTGATCTTAAGCTCAGAACCACCAATTGAGGAAAGCTGACTCCTGTGATCCAGTCAGGTATTTTACCAGATAACTTATTTCCTCCTAGATCAATGACCTTTAATATTTGACAATTTATCAGAGCTGTTGGGATTTATTCCCCTGTGAAGTAATTATTCCGTAAATGCAGCGCCTGAAGCATTCTATTTCTTTCACATGCAATAGAAATATTTCCCGAAAAATTATTGTTTGCCAAGTTAAAATAAAATAGACCATAAATTCCATCAACTAAACAGTTGGCCAGCTCTCCAGATAGGAAGTTGTTTGAGAGGTCAAGGTAAGGTATATAACCTGCATTATTGCAGAAGGAATAAATGGACCCCCTAAACTTGTTCTTCGACAAGTCCAAAAACTTCACGTCACGAGGGAAAGATGGTAATTCTCCGCTCAAGTCATTAGAGCTCAAATCGATTCTTGGGTGACTAGCAAATTTTGATGACAAATCAGGCAAGACACCGTAGATATGGTTATATGACAGGTTTAAGAATTCCATTCTTGGAGATGTGTCCCAAAACCAAATTGGAATGGTGTCTGAAATTCCAGCATAGGACATGTCAATGTAGCTAAAGTTTCGCTGGCTTTGAAGCCATCCGGGGAATGGAGATTCTTGACCCCATTTTCACGCGTGCCAATGCTATGGTATCAAGTTGAAAAGGAGGGATCCAATCATTGCCTAGGTCCAATGTCAGATTTGAATTGAAAGACAGATTTAAAACCTGTAATCTGGAGAGATTTAGGAGATGGGCTTCGGATATTAAACCGGAAAAAGAGGCCGAGGCAAAGTTGAGGTGCGTCAATTTGCCAAGTGAACCAATGAATTCGGGGACTTGTTTAAAGCTAAAATCATTAAAACTAAGGTCCAGATATTCCAAATCCTCGAGTTCGAGCAAGGAGGGACTAATCTTACCACTTAGGGACTTATTGTTCCCAGAGGAACCATGGAGATCAAGCACAGTAACATGGCCAGTTGCATTGTCACATTGGATGCCATACCACAAGCAGCAGTCCTTGTATTGTTCATCCGCTCGCCAGGACGAAAGTCTGCCATGCTCATCTACAAGCTCCTCTTTCAGCTTTAGCAGAGCCAGTCTCTCCTTCTCTATGCATTTCAACACTATCATGGTCCCATTTCCCAGCTTTGGAGACAATAATCCAGCTCCAGTAGTACATGTACATCTCAAGGTGAACAATAGTATGATCACAGTAACTAACAACAGGTACATCGAATTCGAAAACATTTTTTTTAAAACTTTTTTGCAATGATTAAGTACCAAACTCAAAATTCCGGAGGAAGATTGTTATGCAGATATTTTTTCAGTTCTCTCACCTATTTAAGTCGCTCCTCATCTTTCTCTAGTTCTAGGTGCAAAATTTCCAGAGACTTGACTTGGAGCCTTAAGTTAGTGGGTGCAAAATTCCAAAGACGAATTGAAGTCCACTTTACTGGCTTAGACCAAGTCCGTCCACGCGTGAGAGTTGAATGAATCCCACCGAAATATAACTTCTTAATCCTATTGATATTGAAATATGAAACCAAGAAGTTGGCGCTTGGCAGCAACAAATATTACATTCAGACCAGCAAAGCATGGAATTTCTCTGAAGTATATATCGACATGTTGCTGATTTATAATCCCATTTGAGCACTAATTGCTTTGTTATATTCTTTGACGACAGATTTTATTAATGATCATATTGGTAACAACAGCCAATTAAAAAGTTCCATTTTGTACTATCTTTCTATAACTCCGTTCTTGTTGAGTTTTTTTTTTAGCATAATCGGTCCCGAACTCATATAAAGGAGGAAGTTTGTGTTAGGTCGACAGTCAACGCAAAATTTTGTCAATCTTATGAAATAAATCCACTCCGATATTACGCTAATACTAGGGCGTCTCCCATAAACGACTTGTTGTATTGTCTTCCCATATGATACTACGCTAATGCTAGGGCGTCCCTCGTAAGCGCCTTGTTGTATTGTCTGAGTGCAACGAATAGTGGACAAAAGCCGCTACATCTCCATGGGGATCCGGGTGTAGTGAAAAATATACAAAGTTTCTCACATAATAGGGGAGGTTATTAGGGAAGAAAAATATTTAGGAGAATAAGATTAGAATAGAAACTTAGAATATTAGAACTCTTAATAGTAAATCAATAGAGGTGATAGATACAATAATTAAGAGAAAAATTAATATTTTGTATTTAGAGCTAAAATAGGTAGGAAAAATGCTAAACTATTAGATAATTCAATATTTAAATTTTGGTACTCAAAATTAAACAAGAATAGAAATGGGGTGGGTATTATTGTAGATTGGTCGATGAAAGATGAAGTAGTATAGATGACTAGGAAAAAAGATAGAATTATGTCATTCAAACTAATTTTAAGTCTAAATGAGTATATTAATGCTAAGTTTTGGAAAGATTTAGATGAGATAATAGATAATGTCACCTAAGGTTAGCAAATTTTTATAAGAGATGACCTAAATGGACATGTGAGAAGACATAATGAGAATTATAAAAGAGTGCATAGTGGATATGATTGTGAGGGAAGAAACGAAGAAAGAAAATCAATTTTGGAGTTTGGAATGGCATTCAATCTTTGCATTATCAATACTTTTTTCAAAAAGGGAGAGCAAGGAATATTTATTTACCTTTAAAAATGGATCAACAAAGTCACAAATTAACTTTTTCCTCATAAGAAAAAAAGATAGAAAAGTTTGTAAAAATTGTAAAATTATACTTGAAAAAGTTTAACCTCACAACATAAACTTTTGGTGGTGGACTTGAGGCTTACACGTCACATTAAGAGAAGGAATCTACTTAGATTATCTAGAATTAAGTGGAGAAATTAAAAAAAGGAGAAAGAAGAAATTGTTAGGAAAGATTTGTTAGGACAAAGTATTTGGAACTTACAAAGAGAATATGACATTTTATAGAATGACATGATAATTAGAGTGAGAACAGTGACTAAGAAGTTATGTTTCTATGAACAAAAAATTTTGATGATGGGATGAAAGTTTACAAGACAAAATCAAAATTCAGATGGCTAATTATAAGGTTCTATATAGTTGTAAAAGTGAAGAAAGTATTGAGAAATATAAACTTACTAAAAAGGAGGCAAAAAAAGACTGTAAGTAAAGACGCGAGAGATAGAACTTTTGAAGATTTTTACTAAAAATTAGAATATAAGAAGGGGGAGCGGGATATTTATAAAATTGTAAAGCAAGTGCCCATAGGACGAAAGATTTAATCCAAGTCAAGTGCATCAAGAATGAAAATAATAAGGTGCTAGTAAGAGATGAGGAAATTAAGAAAAGGTGGGAGAGAAACTTTCATCAACTATTCAATAAAGACAATAGAGATGATATCATCTAGGAGAGTTATTTAAGTCTGAAAAGTATAGAAACATAATATATTATCGAAGGATTCAGGAATTAGAGGTGGAGGAGGCATTAAAGAATATCAAGAAAGGAAAAGCAATTGGTTCTGACGATATTCTAAAGGTATTAAATTAATAAATCATACGATAAAATTTTAGGAAAGGGTGATAGAAAGAAAGTTAAGAAACGAAACTAAAGTGTAAGATAATCAATTTGGTTTCATACTAGGGAGATTATTGAACCCATACATCTCTTAACGAAACTTATTGAGAGATACCGTGATAAGCAAAAGAATTTGCTCATGATTTTTATTTAGATCTTGAAAAGACATATGATAGAATTCCTAAAGAAGTTATGTGGAGAGTTTTATAAACAAAAAAAAGAGTCCAAGTAGCATATATAGAATCAATAAAAGAGATGTATAGGGATGTTATAAGTGTGAGAACACCAGTAAGGTTGATACGAGAGTTTCCTATAAATATAGGGTTAAATCAAAATTCAATTTTAAATCCTTATATATTTGCATTGGTCATAGATGAACTTACAAGGTATATACAGGAAGAAATACCATAATATATGTTATTTGCAGAAGACATTGTTTTAGCAAACGAAACAAAAGATGTGGTTAATGCTAAATTTGAGATATGAAGAGAGGTACTTGAGGCAAAAAGGTTTAGATTTAGTAGATCAAAAATAGAATATATGGAATTCAAATTTAGCAAGAATGCATGTAGAAGTAGAATAAAGGTTAGTATCGGAGATCAAAATGATACTCATAAATGAAAATTTTAAGCATTTAGGTTCAATTTTTCAGAGTAATGGTAGTATAGATCGAGATATTATACATCAGATACAAACGGGTTGAACTAAATAGAGAATGGTATCGGGAATATTATACAATCACAAAATTCTTTTACGACTTAAGAGTAAATTTTATAAAACGATAATTAAGCCAGTGATGCTTTATGGGTCTGAATGTTAGGCAGTGAATTACACACGAGCAAAAATGAGAGTAATAGAAATGCGAATGCTAAATGGATGTGTAAATACACTAGGATGAACAAGATACGCAATGAGTATATTCATAATAAGATTGGAGTAGCACATATTGATGAAAAGATGAGAGAAATATGCTTAAAATGGTTAGATCATTTGTTAAGACGGCTAGTAGAAGCGCCTGTCAAGCGAGTAAAATTTAGAAAGAGTAGTCAATATAAGAGGGATATGGGAAGACTAAAAAAGATTTAATGGGTAAATTATAAGAAAGATATAATTCGTTTAGTCAAATTAAGGAAGATATAGTCCATGACAGAACGCAATAGCGAGCAGGATTCATATAGTCAACCCTATTTAGTGAGAATAAGACTTGACTAGTTTGTTTGTAAAAACTTTCTATGAAGATAATGTTGAACAATATCCAGATTACAGGCACTGCAGTAGACATGTTATTTATTAATACTTGATAAGGAAATCCTTCTTAATTGTCATGTAGATATGTTTGTTCAATATATAATTTCAAATCTTTAAATCTGTTTCTCTGTATTGCATCACAAATCAAAGCTAGCAAAATTATGCTATAGTGCTAGTCAAGCCCAAGAACCTATGAGCATCTAATGCAGAAAAATGCTGTTACTCGCAGTTAGTGAAGTCGAAAGAGCTAAAGCACTTTCAACTCATTCAGTTGCTACATCTTTAACAGCTAAAGGTTCATACCATTGAGGACCAAACCTAGCAGTTCTTCTAGCTGACTCATTAAAAGGAGGCTTCAATGGGCCCCTGAAGTATGTGAACCTCACGGTTGCATGAAACTTCTGAATCACTTCAGCATTCAATTCTTTCATAGCAGTGTCACTCTCATCCAGTCCAGTTTCATGTGTAGTCATAAACCCATTAACCACATCTGGATTTCTAGACCTCAAGCAAAGATAACTAAACCACTTGACCCCTGCAGCACAGTGTGTAATCTCTTCAGGGTAAACCACCTTCTCCAGTAGATCAGCAGTTTGATCATCACCCCCATTGCGGAAGCGAGAGATTGTTGTTGGGATTACATCAAGTCCTCGAGCCTGCACTTAATTCTACAACTCATCAAGTTCAATAACGATCAAAATGATTTAATGTGCAAATGACATAGCTTGTGTCTCATTATGTAATATTCTTCTATATGCTAGCAATAAGGAGGTACTCACCTCGTGAACGCAATGTTCAATAGCCAAACGTGCCAACAAGTCCTTTGAAGTAGCCATAGCAGAGTCCCAAAGACCATCATGGGCAGGTAATGCTCCATACTTGAATGATCCTAGTTCTTCAAGACGTGCAGCAAGAAGGGTGAAATGCCGACCTTCATCTTGTGCCACCTTCACGAAATCAGTGAAAAAATCTCTAGGCATGCACTCTTGCTTACCAAAACGAGCAATTATATCCTATTAAAAACAATTACTACAGTTTATGACAATAACAACATCCCAAATGGTAGGCAGTAACAACAAGAGAATCGGATACAAAAATAAGTAGCAATGCAACCATGACTACAAATCAAAGTAGTATAAACGACAAATCAGGTTTTTTTTTCCCCCCTCTCTAACAGCAGTATTATTAACAAACAAAGATGATAAAACTATTAAAGAAAAAAAAAAACGAGAGCAAATGATATAATGTACCCAAGACAAGTCAATAGCCCAGCTCTCAGTGTGAACAAGACTGTGTACAATGGCTTGTCTACTCTGCAAGCTTCCGGCTTTGCCCAGCTTCGGCATCATACCGGGCGACACTAGTTTCACCTACAAAATTTCTTTAATCTCAACTTAAATTAAACACCTTCAGTCATATCTTACTTTCATTGAGGCATTTCATCGAACAGTTGGAAGACATGGAATGATATTGAAGTAACAAGCACACATTTCATACTACTCCGAATAAGTAGTAAGTACTACTAACGTTGGTAATCCTGGCAGGGCGATCGGGTACAATGAGATCTTGGGACGGGTCGTATGGCTGAGTGATGAGCCCCTCTAGCCATTTATTAGCTACTACGTCGCCGAGGCGGGCCTTCTGAACTGGGTCAGCCGTGTTGAGAACTCGGAGGGCCGCTTCCACTAGTGTCTCTGAGAAGCTGCCCATCATCACTCACTCACTCACGCACGCACTCAATCTTTCTCTTTCTCTAAAAGTACTGTAAGCGAAAGTTGCCAGTACTATAATGGTAATTGGAATAGAGCAAGAGAAAACACGCCTCCTCTATGCTGAATTTGATTAGCCAAACTGCTTGAAATCGTTTCTAATTTTCTTGGGTTAATTGCACTTTGTACTCTAATTGATGTACTATCTTGATTTTGTACTTTTTGCCCTAATGTATCAATGTTGACAATCAATCATTTTAACTTCAATTTTCGCAATTTTTACTCAAGATATACCGTAAAATGACCCATGAATCTCATCTAATTTGCCCTTTTCGAAAATATCTCTTCTTCAACTGCATATCATGCACGATATTTTAGATTCTCAAAAATGAATCGAGGTCCAAATTTAAGTTAATAAAACTCATAGGTTTAGGAATAGTTAGACTGTAATTTTTTCTTTGGACCTTTAGATTTTATAGCCAATCATTAAGTGTTAGCTTCACTTGAGAAATATGATAGTAAAATAACTTGTAAAAACCATTATAGCTGTTCACCTATATTTTTGGTTGATTTTACCGAAAAATAATTATGTTCTCTAACAAAGATGACTATAAGAAATCATTATTCTATAAATAATCGTAAAATCAATATTATTGGGTCTCAATTTTCCAATTCTTAGATTCCCTTCACCTCTTTAAGAGTATATGAAAATTGCAGAAAGAATCACGGTTGAGTAAGGTGATGTGTATATATATGTCATTTTTTGTTTACCATTGAGTAATTGATGCAATGTGTGAAATTTTAGAAATTATAGGAGGTTGATTGCCAAAATTGATACTTTAGAAAAAATATAAAGTACAAAAATAAGGTAGTTCTAATAGTGTAAAGTGCAATTAACCCTTTTAAATCTTTGAGAGGTGATGGTTTCATTGGAATAACTTTCAAAATTAATTTTATTTTGTACCTTTCAATTTATATTTAATTAATACTTTATGTCCGAATTTTAATTTTGAACATTTTGTATCCCTAATTTTCAAATTTATCCTACTATAGCTCATCTTTTAATAATGTCAAAAAAATTAACTAAATTTTTGTTTTTGCGTACAAAGACATTATTGTACATTTTGCTGAATTTATCGTACACATAAAAAAATTCCTTTAATATTTTAGACGTTATTAAAAAAACAACTAAAGTCAGATAAATTTGAGTGATTGGGATGCAAATGTTAAAGAGATCCAAAACTGAAATTTAGAATATAAAGTGAGAATAAGATATAAGTTAAGGGTACAAAATGAAATTAAACTGGCTTTTTAAAAAAAGAAAAAAAGGATACTTAGCCTCAGAATCACAAAATCTTCACACGACTTTCGATAGTCGTGAATAAAACCGGTCGTTAGAAGTCGTCTTCTTCCTCTGAACCCTTCTGCAACTGAATCCAAAACCCTAGGGCTTTCCATTTCCGGTCTGGGGTTTAATTATCAATTTATCTTTAAATTAAAAAAAAACAAAAAACAAAAAAAATGTTTAGTACTATTAACCACAGAACCCACCGAGTCCCCGAGTCGACTCATCACAGGCTCATCGAACTCGTCAAAACAGCTCTGATAAAAATCTTCGTATCGCCATATGCAACTGTCTGCGATTTGTATTGTGGGAGAGTAGCCGATGAAGACAAGTGGGACGATGCTCAAATTGGTCACTTCATCGGAATTGGTACTCTTTTTTTTTTTTTTTTGAATTGTCTAATTTCATCAATTTTTATTTTTTTAAGATATATATGTACGTCGATGAAAATAGATGTGGCTACGTCGGGAGTTGGAGAAGTAAGAGAAGCTTGGGAGAGTCAGCGCAAGTCATACACTTCTCAGTTCTTTGAGCTCGACCCCTGCATTGTGAGCTCCCTCTTCCCTTTTCACCTTTTTTTTGTTTTTTTGATTTTAATGTTTTTTGTTCTTTAGTTTTATGCACGCGCGATTTGATTTTTTTTTTTTTTAATTTTTATCTGACACTAGTAGTTTGGAGGTTAAAACTAATGATGATTGTTAAAAAATGTTTTGACTTGCTTCGATTGTTAAATACTTTATTTATTTATTTATTTATTTATTTATTTATTTTTTGTAATGCAGGAAGATTTAGGCATGCATTTGCAAGAGAAGGACAATGAGGCTGATGTTGTTTGCTGCTTGCATCATTTGCAGGTTTTGGTTAAAATATTGTTTGCTAATGTCATTCTACCTGGCATATATCCTACTTTAATAGCACTGTCGAGTAAAATTTTATTTGTCCTTCACGAATCTGCACAAAAGATGGAAATCATGGAAACTGTGGAGTGAACTTCTAGTGCCTTTTGCAGCTTTGCTTTGAGACAGAGGAGAAAGCTAAGAAACTGTTGCATAATGTCTCGTCTTTGTTGAAACCAGGAGGTTATTTTTTCGGTATTACTCCTGACTCATCTACCATATGGTATGGACAACAAAATTTGAGAATTTTTTGCTGTCTTTGCAAATGTTTGTAGATATCTGATGATATCTTTGCTTCTGTGTTGTAATTTTTGAAGATGTTACATTCTTTTTCATTGATTAAGGGTTAGTCCATTGTTAGCCATTCTCTTGAACTTTTTCTTTCTGTTGTTCATTGAGTTGTAAATTCAGTATGGACTGATTCATGTTTCTGGTTATACAGCTGGAATAACTTTTTCAATTTGTTTGTTTGTTTGTTTGTTTTAAGTTGGTTTCCGGTGGTAGTTAATGATTGGAATTTTTACTTATCTCTGCCAAAGCTTTTACTTTTTCATACATAAACTCTTATATCATGGAGCTGTACTGGTTTGAGTATATGGTTATCAACTCTAAGTGTAATGAATGGCCTTGCAGGGCGAAGTACCAGAAAAATGTAGAGGCATACCACAACAAGAGCAGTGGAATGAAGCCAAATATTGTTCCTAATTGTATCAGATCGGAGAGCTATATGATCACTTTCGAAGTTGAGGAAGAGAAGTATACAAGCAATTAAACTCTCCTGCTTTATTGGATAGTCTTTGAGTTTTTACTAGTTATTTGATTGGTCCTGCTGCATGTTCAATTGATCTCCAGATTCCCATTCTTTGGAAAGAAGTACCAGTTGAAGTTTGCGAATGATATTTCTGCTGAAACCCATTGCTTGGTTCATTTTCCAAGCTTGATCAGGTTACTGTTTTCTTGTCTACATTAGTGATCCTACTTAGATGCTTGCAAAGTTAAGTATATTTTCTTTTCCCTGCTTCCATCAGGAAAAGGGTCAAAAGTCAAAAAAAAGAGGTGAGGTGGAATTCTGTGGCAATCCCCTAGGTTAAACCAGATTTTTATAAATGTCTCCTAATGTATGTTAATGTAAAATGTTAGTGGATGTGGACATCGAGCATCTCCCCATGGACCTTTTTCCTAGTATCATTCCTCATCTTACGGTGCATTCATTGACCGAATGATCTTCTTGATGACTGTCTTCTGTGCATGGCATTACAATTCCTTATCTTAATTCTTCTCTGCAGGTTGGCTAGAGAGGCTGGTCTTGAGTATGTGGAGATTCAAAACCTGACTGAGTTTTACGATGATAACCGGTATGGGTTTGATCCTTAATTTTTATTTCTTTGTGGATGTGTCTTTTGTTGATTCTATCTTTAATAGAATTCTTTTCGATTTCAAATTGTCTAGCCTTCTTATCAATATTCCAAAGTACAAACAATTTCATGTGCCTTTTGGTGCCAATCTTTGGAACTTTTGATGTCTAGGTCAGAGGATTTTAAGTCCAAAATCCTACCTCATATATGTTTGTTGCAACTTAGTAGTCAACTTTAGATCCAAGCTGAGAAGTAGACAAAATTCTTGTAAAGGTATGCTTGAAGTTTTATAGGATTCGTTTTCTTCTTCTCCTTATTTATTCCAACTTTTCTTGTTCTCCTTAAGTGTAAAGTTTTCATCTAAACCCTATGACAAGGTACTTATAAACATCCTGAGATGCTGTATGCTTAGTGCTTTAAACATGTGGTCCGTTTAACTAGTCCTGCTTATATTGACTTCTTGATCTGTTGGATGTCACTCGTGTCACGCCTGTCTTCAGATGCTTGGCTGAGGAACTCCATTTAGTTATACAAACTTAAAGCATGATTATTTAGCAAAAGACATTAAAAACCTTTTCTTCTGTTGGTATTGTTGATGTGGATTAGCGGGAGGAGAGGGGAGAGAATCTTTTATAGGTAGTGTTACTCCTAAGTTGGTGATCATACCTGCATTTTTGGAGAAGATGAAGCTTCAGTTCTTTGCTACGAACTTGTCTCTTATGGATCTTTTGTATTTACATCGCTGACTTGTCTTCCCAATTTCCCTGGATTCAAAGTGCACAATTTGCAGGCATGCTGCAAGATTCTGGTCATAATCTTGTTGATACCAGGGGGCGACTTCTTCCCAGATCATATGATGTTTTAGGTGATTTCTTCATTTTGTTTTTTATCCCAAGAAATCAAAACATAAATTATTTGGCACAGCATCTATATTTTTTCCTCTCTTTATCATGTACTTTTCTCTTGGACCAAATTCAGTTCTCATTCTTCTGGCATCCTCCTGCAGGTCTATTCACTACCTTCATATTTCATAAGCCTGATCCTGATATTGGTCCTCCACTTATGACCCCTTTATTGCAAGATGGGAGTCACAGTCATGATGAGGCAAGTCTTTGTAAGATTGGGAAGTGCCAATTAAGTGGGCCTTCATTATTAGAGGCATGATTAATCTACCATGCTTGGTTCGTTAAGATTTTCCTTATTGCTTGGGCCTGAAATTATAATCTTGAAGAAGCTAAGGTTCTTTCTTTTGGTGATTTTCCTTTTCTGGATAGAGCAAAACCTTTACGTCAATTATCTATGGATTACTATATTTTTTAATTAAGTTTATACAACAGTATGAATCCTGACTAGTTAATTGCATAGGCATGTGTTGAGCATTGATTTCTGGATTTGGCTTTTACTATGGGAGAGATCAACTTCCTCCACCACAATCACTGTCACATGGACATCGATTCAAAACTTTTGGTTTTCTAGATTCACATACTATATTTTATGTACTTAATCCTAAGTTACTAATAACCGAGTATTTCTTGGTTGCATTGCCACAAACTCCAACCCTCTTCTAAACTAGGAAAATGCAGTTAATAAGTTGAAGTTTATTTTCAAATATTCTGAACATGAAACTATTTTTAATTGACGCGAAACAATAGCATAATTTTATATTTTTCCTTCAATTGCATGGCATGTATTTTTTGTTGATATAATTGTTTCCGTCAAAGAATTTGTGAAGTTATAAAATTTATGTGGTGGAATGTGATATTATGGATTAATAGGTGGCATGAAATATATATGTTTTTTATCACACATTGCAGAGGATTATAACTTTTTGGTTGTGCATAACATTATATCGATATCGGTTCAATTGAGATATTAAAAAAAGAAAAAAAAAAAACATTACGTTAAAGAAACATAACCTTCATCTTGAACAATATATTTATAAAGGACAATTCAATATTACAAATCCCACTATGCGTGGAACCATGAAAGAATCGACTCACTTGGTCTGTACTGCATCAAGCATTCACATATATTGAACAACACATACGTATACATCTATAAAGTCCTAGTTTTTTTTTTTTTTCAATCAAAAAAATAAATTCATAATGCTTTTGTATAAATAATTATAAAAATTGATCTACATCTTGAATCAAGTGTAAGTTGAGTGTACGCTCTACAATGTACAATGTTGTTAAATATATGAAGTGGTAATTAAATTTTTGAAGTTTTAGTCCTATTTATAGATCAATATTGGTTCATTTATTCAAGCTAGTACTCAACTTTCCTCCATTTCCAGATTTATGTGTAATTCTTTTTAGACCAGGTTGGTTCATTTATTCAAGTTAGTACACAATTTACTTTCATTACCATATTTATTTTGAACTGTTTCTTGGATTTAAAATTCATTAAGCGGCACCACCCCTCTATTCATTGTTTACGGGATGTCTAGTGGTGTAGAAAGAACATTTCTTTTTTTTTTTTGTTTTGTTAATCTCTTTCTCTCTTTATTTTTTTTTTTCGTAAGATTCTAACATTTATCATTATCATCTTTTACGATTGACATGTCATTGTCATCGCTTTATTTGATGTTTAGCCTTGTTGAGGTCGTCATCCTTTTGCTGTTGAATGCATACTCTTGATTAGTTTAATGAATACTAATTTACAAAATGAGATTTGTGATTACTCAATTATTATCATGCAAAGTAGTATTTAATATCCAAAAATTATAGAATTATAACTCATCCAAGTGTAATTTAGTTGCTTATTGACAAAATAGGAAAAGGGGTAATAAAAGGTAATCAAATTTAACAAAAATGGAAATACCGTAAGTACATTCTGTACTATAACATCAAAGTTTTATCTTTTCTTTATGTGTCTTTTGTCTTTGTGCATTTCTTCTTTCCCCATAATTAGTTTGTTTCTTAGATTTACGCCCTCCTTAGTATTCTCCGTACAATGTGGTATGTTGACCTTTCGTTTCAATATTCTCTTCGTTCCTAATTGTTAATTTTTCTTCATTTCTTTCTTATTATACTACATTGGGCTTCATTTGATTTACCTTACTAATTGCTCCAGAAAAAAAAAAAAATTTTGAGGGGTGTGCCACTACCATTCATAGTGTTTACAAGATTAAGATGATTGTGGTCATAAGACTCCCAAGTGGTTTACATTGGTCAACATCGTCTAGAACATGGATTTATGTTAGGATGATGTGGATTTTTTAGTATTAAACAAGGGAATGAGAATATGATTTCATTTGACTTCTAAATCTCTAGATTTAGGTAGTGCATATTTTACATTTTCACCAACTATGTTCTTGTATTGACCAACATAATAGGAAGAAACACCACATGAGGAAATGCCACTAACACTTTTATAATAGTAGAGATTTTGAAGAAATGAATGAATTTTTTGTACAGTTTTCATTTTTGTATGAATCTGAAGTGTCTCTCTATGAAATAGTGGAAAGAATTTATTAGAAATGCTTAAGGCAGAATAAGGATTAGAAATCCTTCAAATTAATGTTGTGGGTTCAGGAACTAAAATTCTACACCCTTGCAAGAAATAGGGAAAAAAATAGAAAATTCAAGAACCAAGAAGAAGGGGAAATGCAAAATTAACAGAAAAGATAAGCTTTTATAGATGCAAGAGATAAGCTATAATTTAATAAATCATGATCTAGACTAGCTCTCTCTTCTTCTATATTTCAACGAAGAAATACAGTAGATGTGACTTCTTGCTTGCTAGTGCAACAACTGGCCAATTTGCTTGTCTTACTACTGTAGGGAGATTGGCTTGGAAATGGTTGGAGAGATGATGACAAGACTGTGCAGACTGAAACTTCCCAAGGATTAGGCAAGATAACTGAGCAGAAAGGAATTCTAGGTCCTGGTCCTGCAGAGTTACGTTTTGCTGAAGCACTTTGAGCTGATTTTGGTTGGAAAAGGTGCCAGCTGTACAGATTTAACACAAGTTTGGGATTGGCCTTGTCAAGAGCTGGTAAGAAAAGTATGTGGCTCTGAAAGCCAATTGCCAATTGCCAATTGCCAATTGCCAATTGCCAATTGCCAATTGCCAATCGATGTTCCATTTAGATATCCAGATTGTATGACATGAGATGCTTTGCTAAGTTGAGCTGAGTGAAGGAGATATGTATAGCAGTGCAAGCTGATCGCATATAAGCATGAATTTACTTGTACACTATGTTCATTTCTTCTCTGGGAGTCTGGTATGATAGAGGTAAGATGTTCGCTCATGGATGGCTCATGTATACCTCTTGTTTGAAGCTATGTACAAAGTTCATGCCAAAAAGACCTTCGAATCAATTGTTTGTGAGACCAGTGTCAGATGAATCTTGTTTAATTGGTTTCTTGACTAAAGGCATGGCAATGCTGTAAAACCAACTTGCTTTAAATGTATGTGTATGAATTGATCCGCTGATTGCTTTGAGTTGGATTCTTTTGCCAGCAATATCTGACTCTTGGCGGTGGATTCACAGTTGTGCTGAATGGTTTGGTAGTTTGTATTGTAGGGTTTAGACAAGTTTTGCTTGTATAGGCATTGCTGTAATTGCCCTGAAAATTAATGTCTCTTGTTGCCTTAATGTTATTTAGCATAATCACTCCATAATTATGTTCATTCCCTCGTTTCCGTGATCATGTTGACCCCTTGGAAATGGCATTACGAGATGGCATCAAGCGTTTTTAAGTTTAAACTAGTTGTTTATGGAGGTAAAAAATGGAAAGACAACACCATGCTACCGGCTTCAGTCCAAGGTGGCCTCCAACACCCTCTCCAAAATTAGAAAATTTACCTAATTTTTCTCCATTAACAAATGCTCACTTATACATTATTGGTTCTATAGATTCTGTGTCTTCCTAACTTTTCATAAGTGTCTCACTATTATAGGCTTGTATCCACCTGTTATTTGATGCATATCTTGGAGAAAGAAGATCAAGTTTGGGCCTCCATTATCTTCGAAACAGAAAATTTTATGAAGGTACCATTTCACTGCAAGTAAATTCTGAAGGTATATCATTAGTATTTTATCACCGACATTGGAACAAATGACGTGTACAATATTTATGTACTTTTTATAAAGTATTAAAATTGTGTTTATAAAGACCTTAGGGTAACCTAAATAAACACATACTCTTCATAGAGTACACCTATACAAAGTAACAAACTACAAAGAAATAAACATAAGTTATTATACAAAGTGACAAATAAAAGTTGTTAATGTGTAATTGGATCCGGAAAAGAAGGAAGGAAATCCGAGCAAAAATCTAAAATTAAGAAGTTGGATATTCAATAAGATTTTAACACGTAAACTGACTTTAAAAAATGACTTTGAAATGTGATTTTATAAAATATTTTTCCTCTTCATAAATGCTCTACCCTCCTTACATAAGTAATCCAACAAATGTCTTAACCTCTGGTATATAGCCTCGTATAAGGAACAATAATATAAGTAATTACCAAATAAAATACACTCACATACTTGGTGTATAAGAAACAATAAGTAATTTTCCCAAATAAAATACAATTATATACTTGGTGTATAAGAACGTTAATATAGGTAATTACCAAACAAAATATACTCTTAAAATAATAAAATACATTTAAGTGTGTGTTTGGAGTTATTCCGTCTGCAAATTTGTTCACTAAACTACGGATATGGATCTCCCACCCTGACGCTTTTTGGTGTGACAGTACTTAGATGAGTGACATGAGTCTCTAGGATAATATGTGTCACTCATCTAAATAGTGTCATACAAGTGTCACATCAAAAAATATCACAGGAAACACAAATTGTTGATCTTCCAAATTACTATGTATATATTTTAGAGAATAGGGTTCTTACTTTTCTGATGATGGGATGTCAAGAAAAGTAACATACATAAAATTTGGGGATCATAACACATATATATAGATATTTTTCTTATTCCCCAAGTTTTGCTTATCATAAAAATAGGAAATAAGATTTTAGGGTATCTACACATAAAAGCCTATACTAATTAGATGACTTAGACACATTTATCTTAAATCATATTAGATCACTTTATATTGATCCAATTAATTATGATAGCACATATTACACAATTAATATATATGTAAATATCCAAAACCCAACATTCTCCCACTTAGACTACATATATATTATTGCATAAAACCTTATGAGCGCAAAACCTTTTGCCATAATCAAGACCATAGTTATCCCCAAACAATCTCATCCATTAATCATGTCAATATAGGAACAAGAAGATTTTCGTTACATTAATCGTAACTAAACCCATTCTTGATCACGTATATTAACACAACCAAATAGCATAGATCAAGTATGGATGTGTAGCATAAAAATTACATGTAATGTGATCTTAAACATGTCTATTTCTA
This sequence comes from Cinchona pubescens, assembly GCA_025175665.1. NCBI lineage: Eukaryota > Viridiplantae > Streptophyta > Magnoliopsida > Gentianales > Rubiaceae > Cinchona > Cinchona pubescens. The sequence goes on along the minus strand of JANKKI010000258.1, from coordinate 1,879,520 downwards.
ACTGGTCCAACTTTATTCTTTATAGATATCAAACTGAAATTGAAGTTAGAGTCAAATATAAACTGAATACTTTATATCTGAAACTGAATTCTTTATTTCTGCAAAAAAAATATTCATAAACATAAGATGTGCATCAAAAGATAAAAGTATATAAACTGAATACAAACTCCCACTAATCCTAAACATCATCAAAAGACATAACATCCATATGAGCAGTGTGCTCATGAAAGACCTTGGGTGGTAATCATTTAGTAAGTAGATCCGCAATCATGGAGTTCATGCCAATATACTCTATATACACCTGACCACTGACTGAACTCTTTTTTTAACAATTAGGAACTTGATATCTATGTGTTTAGAATTCGTTGAGTTCCTATTATTGTTGAAATATAATATTACTGATTTATTGTCACAAAATAACTAAGTGGTCTTTCAATACCATCCACAATTCGCAACCCTGTGACAAAATTTTGCAATCATATTCCATGATTGGATACCTCATAACATGCTATAATTCAGCTGCCATGATGGAATGAGCTATGAGTGTGTGTTTAACACTCTTCCAAGAGATAGCTCCACCAGCAAGCAAATAAATATAGTCTGAAGTGGATTTATGACTGTCTTGACATCCAACAAAATCAGAGTCAGAATACCCAATGATCTCTACTTTATCCGATCTCCTATATGTGAGCATGTAATGTTTTGTTCTCTGAAAATACCGCATGACTCTTTTGACTGTTATCCAATGAACCATTCCCGGATTGCTTAAATATCTGCCTAACATCTCAATAATATACGCAATATTTGGATGCGTACAAATTTGTAGTATACATCAGACTTCTTACTGCTGAATCATAGAGAATTTTCTGCATTTCTTTACTTTCAAAATCATTCTTAGGGCACTAATTGAGACATAATTTGTCTCCCTTAACAACAGGGATATCTCTTGGTTTGCTATCTTGCATGTCAAATCTCTTAAGTATCTTCTCGATATAGTTCTTTTGTGATAATCCAAGAATACTCCGAGAGTGATCTCGATGTATTTGAATCCCTAATACAAAAGAGGCATCCCCAAGATCTTTCATCTCAAATTTCTGTGATAGAAATCTCTTAGTTTCATGCAATAAACCTATATCGTTACTGGCAAGTAGTATGTCATCGACATATAAAATCAGAAAAATGTACTTACTCCCACTAAACTTGTGGTATATTATATCATCATTAAATTTATCTCAAAATCAAATGAATCTTATAATTTTATGAAATTTGTAATACCTATTGACGAGAAGCTTGTTTGACCCCATAGATGGATTTCTTTATATTTACGGATGGACCATATTCTTTGCATCTTTGAATACAAAGTTTTTCGGTTGTACCATATAAATAGTTTCATCAATGTCACCATTGAGAAACGTAGTCTTTACATCCATCTAATGTAACTCAAAGTCAAAATGTGCTACTAAAGCCATTATTATCCTGAAAGAGTCTTTCAATAATATTAGAGAGAAAGTCTCTTTATAATCAATACTTCCTTTTGAGTAAAACCCTTTGCGACAAGACATGCCTTATATCTCTCCACATTACTCTTCGAATCCCTTTTGGTTTTAAATATCCATTTGCAACCAATAGGTTTTGCACCTTCGGGTAGTGTGATGAGTTCTCAAACGTCATTATCTTTCATGGATTTAATTTCCTCATTCATAGCATCAATCCATTTGTGAGAATTAGCACTATGCATGGCTTGATGAAAGTTGATTGAATCATCTTCCACCAATTCAATGTCATCCTCATGTTCTTGGAGAAATACGATTTAATCATCTGGAATCATACGATGTGTGAGACAGATCATCCCTTCTCTAATGGATCTCCTTAATCATGCATTTGTTTTTAAGGTTGTTGAGTTTGTTCGTGTTGTTCTTGATGGGGAATTTTCAATATTGTCTTGTAGGATTGGTATTGTTTCTTGAACAATGTCAGGAATAGAAGATTGATTATTGTGAATAACAATCGTAGGAAGAGAAATAGATTCCTCTTCAAAGACAAAATCTCTAACTTTATCTCTCCCCACAAACTCAATATTCTCAAAGAACTGGACATTTTTCGTCTCAAAGAAGGATCTGGATGTGGGATCATAAAATTTTTACCCCTCCAAGATGTTCATAAGTAACCAACAAAATAGATGCTGACCGTTTTCGAGTCCAATTTCTTTTCATTTGGCCTTGCCTCAATTGGATAACCTCAAATATGTAAATGCTTTATACTAGGCTTTTTACCGTCCATAGTTCATAGGGGATTTTTGTCGTTACCTTAGTTGGAACTCTATTAAGGATATAAGTTACAGTCTTTAATGAACTTCTCCCCAGAGTGAATCTGGTAAAGTTGTATGACTAATTATACTTCTCACCATATCCTTTAAAGTTCTGTTTTGTCCTTCAACAACATCATTCATGCTAGGAGATCCCGGCATGGTATATTGTGGGACAATATTCCACACTCTTCTAAGAATTTAGCAAAAGGTCCTGGACGTTGTTCACCTGATCCGTCATATTTGCCATAGTATTCACTACCACGGTCAGATCTGATAGCCTTAATTCTTTTACCAAGTTGGTTCTCAACTTTAGCTTTAAAAGCCTTGGACATGTACAATGACTGAAACTTCTCATGAATTAGATAAACGTAGCCATAACGAGAAAAATTGTTTGTAAATGTAATAAAATATTGTTGACCATTCCAAGAAATCGTAGGGAATAGCCGCAAATATCCATATGTATCACTTCTAAGACGTCCGAAAATCTATTGGCACCTAATCTCTTTATATTTGTTTGTTTCCCCTTAATACATTCAACGCAGATTTGAAGATCTGACACAATTAAGGGGAATCAAGAATTCTATCTCACACAAGTCTTTCAATTCTTTGTTTAGATATATGACCTAAACGCTTATGCCATAGTGAAGCAAAATTCTAATTGATTAATTTGCGTTTAGTACCAGTGAACTTATATGCATGGTTTCATTATATAAACCAATAGTTTCGATTAAATAAAGGTTATCATGAGAAGACAAAAAATAGTACCAATAATATTTGAATTTAGAAAAAGACTAAACAGACTATTTCTTAATGAACAAAAGTAACCGAATTTGTCCAAAATAGAAATAGAAACCAAATTCTGTCTAAAAGACGGTACAATATATGTCTCTTTCAAATCCAAATAATAACCAATTTTTAATAATTACCTAAAAGTCCTTATTGCTTCAACTTTAACTGGTTTGATATCGCCCACATAGATGAATCTTTTAGCATCATTCGGCTTTCGACAATTCAGACTACCCTGCATGGACACACTTATGTGAGTAGTAGCACCAGAGTCTATCCACCAAGCGTATCTAGGTACTGAAGCTAAATTAAGCTCAGAACAAACCTAGCGTGATATTTGGTACAGTCCTTTTTCATGTATCCAGAATTCTTACAAAAGTAACAACCAAATTTCTCAGTTTGTTTCTTTTGCTGTTTCTTTTGAAGTGGACCACCCCCTGCTTCTTTATCCTTTTTCCATTTCTTGCTTTTGTCCTTAAAGGTACTTACCAAGTGAGTACTTCAATCTTTTCTCATCTTGCACACAATGAGAAATGAGCTCATTTAGAGACAATTTATCCTTTTGACAGTTATAACTGATCTTAAATTGATTGAATTGTGCAGGAAGAGAGATCAAAATCAAATGCACGAGCAAGTTCTCAGACAGCTCTAACTTTAGTGTCTTAAGTTTTGAAACAAGATGAGACATATCTAGGATGTATTCCTTTATATTTCTTTTTCCTTTATACCTCATTGAAATCATGTTCGATAGAATCGTACTTGTTTCTGCCTTATTCTTTTTCACAGTAAACGTTTTTCAATTTTCATAAGGAACTCTTTTGCAGTTGCCTTTTCGGACACATCGCCCCTGAATGTTTCTGAAATTACACGTTTCATGATCATAAGACTCATTCGATTTGAACGATCCCACTTCTCATAGTCTAAGTTTTTCCTTTATAGAACTATTATCTGTAAGAGAAATGGGCGGTTCAATCCTTAGCGCTAGGTCTAGATCCATGCAACCAAGAACGATAATTATGTTCTCTTTCCATTCCTTAAAATTGGTTCCATTCAATATAGTGTGGAATTGATATTGGCAGATATCATAGAAGCAGGTGTATTAACTGAAAATAGAACAAAACAACTTATTCACATAAGTTTCAAATCTTAAATAATAAATTAAATTCAAATAATGATAGGGCCCATCACAAGATATCTTGCACAACATTAATATTTAGTCTTTGGACAGAAATATTAACTTGTAAGTGGTATTCTTGGTGTAGTAATCAAATATTGACAATAAATCCTATCAAATAATATAAGATGATTGAAGTCTATCTTTAGACTGACTTATTATTCACATGGAATACCAAATAATTGTCACATATTTATTACCACATGTATATATGTAATTCGGCCAAATATTAACCTTCCTTTGGGTCGATAAATATCCGCATGAATTATATACACACAATCATCTTAATATTCCAAAATAAATTGGCCTACACAAGAGAAGCTATTTTGATAATATGTTGTGCCAATCAATATATTTTTGAAAATTAGATATCCTGAATTAATTAACCAAAATTTGAATTTAATTATTTTTCCTAAAAAAAACAAACAAATAAAATGCCAAAAAATTAAATATATATATATATATATATATATATAAAAGGCCGTAAACGATTCAGCCATGAACAGTTCATGGCCTTATCGCGAGGTTCATGACCAATTAGGTCATGAACTCAAACCTTATGGCCATGAACTGAGTTCATGGCCGATCCCTATAAGGTTTGAGTTCATTTTTTTTTAATAATGAATCTAGACTAACCAAATAGATTCCTTAGCCGTTCTTGTCACGAACAATTAGTTCATAACCGCACCCTTTTTTTTTTTTTTAATTCAAAAGCCAAATAGAACCCAAAAAGGGAAAAATAATAATAAAACCAAAATTTTGAATCCAACAATTAAATTCGGATAAATATAAAAATTATTAGATTAAAAAATTTAATCCATAATATAACCACAGGGATGTCTTAAATATAACAAATTAAATCACATAAAAATTTGTTGAATTCAAGAACTGGATCCGTATGAAATCACATAATAAATCAAATAAAAAAAATTTGATTTCTCAATGATTCAGCATAAAGATGCTCTGATATCACTTGTTGGAATACCAAATTAACTTTAATATCATGACAACTAACGTTATCATAACCCAGATCTTTCATGTTTAACCATCAAGAAAATAAATTAAATACTAGATGCAGTAACGTACATGAATCCATAAGAATTGATGTGATTCTTGAATATCCGGATGTGATTCTTCTGTTGTGCCTACGGATTTAATTTTTGAATATTGTGGTTACTGATCTTCCAAATTACTATATATGTATTTTAGAGAATATGATTTTTACTTTTCTGATGATGAGATGTCAAGAAAAGTAACATACGTAGAATTTGGAAACCATAACCTATATATAGAGATATTTTCCTTATTCTCCAAGTTTTGCCTATCATAAAAATAGGAAATAAGATTTTAGGGTATCTACACATAAAAACTCATACTAGTTAGATGACTTAGACTCATTTATCTTAAATCATAGATCATTTTATATTAGATCAATTAATTATGATAGCACATATTAATGACAATTAATATATATGTAAATGTCCAAAACCCAACACAAATCCCTTGAGTTGGCAATTATTGTGCTAATATCATGAACGCAACAAGAGCCATTAATTTTCAGGGTAAATTACAGGATTAATGCAACTCAAAAACATTAATTCAGCACCACTGTGAACCCACCAAGACAATAACTGGCATTATTTATTTAGTTAATCTTAAGAGTATTCAAAAGATGTTGCTGGCAAGAATGCAACTCCAATTGATATTCATACGTTTAAAGTAAGTTGGTTTTGGATCATCAAAATTCGTCGACTCGAAGACAATTGATACAAAGATCTTCTTGGCATGAATTTTGTACATAGCTTCAAACCATAAGTATATTTGAGCCATTCATGAGTAAATCTCTTACTTCAATCATACCGGAAAAGAAATATATCTATTGTACAATTAAGTTCTAGGGGTGCATAAGAAATTAAATTACTCGATATTTGAATCGAACTCGCTCGTTAAGGGTTTGGTTCATTAAATAATTAAGTTAAATTTAAACAAAATTTAACGTTTATTAATTTTTTGTGTTTGGTTTGAATTTAGTTCGATAAGTTAAAAATTTAAAATTTACATGTAAAAATTCCAAGTACTCGAGCTTGATTCGAGTTTGACTCGAAAGATAATCAAATTAAATTTGAACAACATTTCAAACTTATAATCAAACTACAACAAATATGGATATTGAGTGTCCGAATTATTTGTGTTCATTTAGTTAATATGAAATTAGCTTACACTACTTTATTCACCGAGCTCACTGATCATCATAGCATCTCATTATCAGGATCAGATCCAGTTTTCATTTGTCACAAAGCACGTCCACATAGCTTCACTTTATCTGTGAGGTAAGATCAAAAAATCATTAGCATATGCATCTGTATCCTAGCAGAATAAACAACTACAACTCTTGCAAAACCTGGCAAATTGTGACTAGAAGGTTGATATTGTTTATTGTGCAAAATGTACTGATGATTATTAAATTATTAATTTGTTGTATATAAGGTTACTGAACTATTAGTTTTGTAATTTGGTCATTGAACTACCTTAAGTGTATGTTTGGAGTCATTCCTAATTGCTAACATACACTTAATTAAGGTAGTTCAGGACTTTGGGTTTCCAGTTACACTTTTTGGTGTGACACTATTTAAATGAATTATACATATTATTTTAGAAACTTATCGCATGTCACTCATCTAAGTAGTGTCATGAAACATTGCGTTGTAAAAAACCAAGTCATACTTTAATTGTACAACCCTAAATCTAGAGTTCTCTCCGACCACAGAATTATAGAATAAACCCGAGAGTAATATCAAGAGTCTCGTTAAATAGTTCTCTTATAAATAATACTACAACAACAACAAATGTTGGTGAATAAGAAAAAACCAATTTCCAAATAAAATATAAGGACTAATTCTATCTTACATGACTCAACTTATATCTGATTTCCACTTTACACCTAAAATTTTGATTTTGGACACTTTGTAATTTGAACTTTTAAATTTGTCTTACTTTTGCCCTTCTTTAAATTCGGCAAGATATACAACATTTTTTGCAATGCAAAAATAAATATTCCATTAACTTTTAAGAGTTTGGGTGTAAAGTGACTAAAACTAAAGTTTGAAGTACAAAGTGGGAATTGGGTATAAGTTGAAGGATGTAAAATAGAATTAGTCCAAAATATAAACACACGACTTCCTAAAATAGTAAGACTACCATAAAGTTAACTCCAATAAAACCATCCTAAACTAAAGCCTTTGCAATCTTCCTATTTTTCCAAAGTCTTTAACCTTATTTGTTAGTTCCGTATAATTATATACTAGTAGGATACACAAAGAAAGGTCTCATATATATCCCGATTGATTAACTAAATACTACATAATTGAATTTATTTTTCTCCTCTCCCTTATATATATAAATAAATTAATCTACAAGATATGAAGAAGCTGAAAAGAATTGAAGGTGATGATGAATGGAGGGAGTTCCCGGAAGCCATTGTTCAACACATTCTATCGTTCCTCAGCAGAGATGCGGCAGCACGAATGAGTCTGGTGTCCAAAACATGGTACAGTGCATGGACTACTTGTCCCATCCTCAACCTCTCTCTTCACGATTTCCGAAGAGCTCTCGCTCTTGGGAGAAATAATAATAACAATAACAATAATATTCGGGATGATGAGGAATTGGTTCAGCAAGTTATATAGAATTCCTAAACTATGTGAAGAAATCCTTGCAAAGATACAGCAGCCACAACAACAATGCATTATGTGTTGAGCAGCTCCATCTTTCTATTCGGCAAATCCGGTGCTTTTCTCTCCCTTCTAGTAGTTCTATCACATCTAATTATAATTTTTTCTTCGAAAAATTGTTAGATATTATTGAAACAGCTGGTGTAGTAGTCAAAGAGCTTCGTTTTTTTTATACCTACGAGTTCGGGCCTTCTCGATACGCTGCTTTTCCTGAATTGTTTGGAATTCTTGCAGCTAAAGCAATAACTGAGTGTACTATTATGGGGTGTAAGTTGGAGCCGCTTCAAATTGGTGAAAAACAATATTGTTTTTCTTCTTTGAGGAGATTATCTCTTGAATACGTTCATATGAACGAAGTTGTTCTGGAAACCATAATCCTGAGTTGTCCCTTGATTGAAAGTATGAAAATCGCCCATTGTTCGGGTTTGGAACGAATTAGGGTTAACTTTAATAATATCTAATACAGAATAATAGTCGTCTCAGGAAATTAGATATCATCACAGACAGCAACACAAAAGCTGTTGAAGTCCAAGCAACTAATCTTCAATCTTTTCACTGCATTGCTACATATTCGCTGTCGAATTTCAAGTTGTATCGATGTGAGAATTTGAAACAGCTATTCTTGAGAGACATAAAAATTAAGGACAGTTTTATTCGGGATCTCGACAATAATTTTCCGAAATTGGAGGATTTGAGCATTCTGGAATTCTACAATTTTGAAAGAATCAACATATCAGCTCGACATGATGGTGTAAAAATTTATAGTTTGAGCTTGTCATATGATTATGCAGATAGATTTATGCAGCACATCAAGGACATATCGAAGAAATTACTAGTGCATAAGAATTCCGGAGTGTCACTCCGTATTGAGACTAAAAATAGACGGCAAATTGCCGAGAGTATTGTAACACGTATCATGAATTAATTATCAAAATTGTAAGTATCTTCTTGACCTACCAGCTCATTAACCTGGAATATTTTAGAAAATTTTTATAGTAATAATAGTATTTTTTGTCAGATTTTTTATTTTTTTGGGTGGGGGTTCAAGTTTTGATAGTTTTCTTATTTAGTTCTAGTTCGATAATTGTTTCTTAATTATTTAACAAAATCTTGTTGGCAGTAATTAAGTACATGTTTTTGTTATTGTATTCAGTTGAGAAGGGTAATGTAATGTGAATTTTGATATAATTATTTGATTAATTTAAAGAGTTGTTATAATTGTAGATACGATATTACTACGATTCTTAATTTATAACTTTTTGATTCATATAACATCGAAGAATTAAATAGACAAATTTAAAGAACCAAAAGTATTTCTTTTAAAAAAGAACAGAACCTAGAATCTCTATTCTGACAACTATTTACGTCCGATTAAATTACAAATAAGAAACCGACTACCATTTTTCAAATTGTTCTTTAGAATAATTTTTCATTGTGAAGTAAATGTGGTCCCGGCCAGGTTCATGAAGAACAAGGAGGGAGAAGAATCTACCAATTTAGTCCAACCAAGAGTACAAGAGTAGTTGTAGCCTTGTAGGTTTTTCCTCTTTACGTACAAATGAACCAATCTTAATTAGTAGCATAAAATCGAAATTCTCTTATACACATGAATATTTTTAATCTTCTTATTTTCTTTCCCTAAATCTAGACAATCATATATGATTCTTCTCGTTTTAATTAGTCAACACAACCCTTACTATTTTATAAGTTGTTGGGTTCAATTTAACTATTCGAGTGATATTAAGGTCCGTATTCTATCTTAATTTAATTATTTAAAAAAGGAAAGTTCATTCAAAAGTATCAATATTCTTAGTGCTTTTGAAACTAAAAGTTTTTCTCCTAAATTTAAGGATAATATTTATCAAATATTTAAAAAAAAAATACTTTTACCATCTAAAAGTACTTTTTTTAGCAAAAACACTATAAACCCGAACAGGCGCTTAAACCGAGTCATATCATAATTTAGAAATTCTGTTTTAAGGTTGGATTCTTGTAGTTTAGTTATGTAAGACATCTAATTCGATCATAATTTAGAAATTATGTTTTGGTTGGATTCTTATAGTTTAGTTGTGTAAGACATCTAATTCGATCGATCCTTATGCTTATTAGGTTTTCAATTATGTTTCTTATATATACTAAATTATATGTTTCCAACTACGTTTTCTGGATTAATTAGACTTCTTATCATCTAAGTTACATAATTAAATAAATGTTCCATTATCGTATTAAAGGATTAATTTATTTTGTTTTCTGTTTTCTTATACATATTTCTATAAGGAAAATCTTGTGTTCTTTTTGTTTCCTTTTTCTTCAAGATATGATCACGAAGCGGCAAAGAGCTAATGATGACGTTGATCTCCCAGGACCCATTATTCAATAGAATTCTATCATTCCTCAATTTGGATGCAGCAGCCCCATTCAGAATAGTGTCCAAGTTATGGTATAATGCATGGAATTCTTCACCTATTCTGAAACTCTCTTATCCGATTGTTTATGTAAATCAATTATTGTAACTTATTTGTGTATACTTACCTTAATTTAAATTATTTAATTATTATATTAGTTATTGTCTACATTCATTGTATTTGTATATTTATAAATATAAGGTTATATGTACTTGTATGTTTGAAGATCATTTTACCAATAACACCGTCCCTTATCATTATTCTCACATGGTATTAGAGTTTTCAATTCCTTTTATAGGTGTTCTTCCAGTCCCTTAGTGTTTAAAACGATGGTTTCAATCAATCCCTTCTATAAGTGTCCAATTAATGGTGTTCTCTTTTCAATCCCTTTCAAGGGTTCAATCATTTTTTCACGAGTGTTCTTTTTATGACCTTAATTATCAGTGTGCTTTCAATCCATTTACGTGTCTGCAATCCCTTTAATGGGTTTTTGTTTTCAACAATATTATATTACACGCATGAAATTCTTATCATAGCGTGTTGTCCTTTTTACGGTTATTTCTCCATGAGACCCGACCCTCCTTACACTTATTTTTGAAACCGTTTTAAGAATCATATTTGCAACTTCAAGTTATTTCTCCGCAACTTCTTTGAGTTGGAAGAGGGGTGTTAATGTCAATTACATTAGCGTAATTCAATCAATTATGTATACTTACCTTTATTTAGATTATTTGGTTACCATATTATTATTGTCTAAATTCATTATATACTCTACATTTATTATATCTGTTGCCAATAAATATAAGGTTATATGTGTAGCTTAAATTAGGATGGTAAAAGAACTTGAGTCGTAGAAGGAGATGCACTGTCCTAAAGAAAATTTTTGAGTTGTAATGAAGTGTTTTCATAAGATTAAAAAGACTTTCTCGGTGGAGTAGAGGGAGCAGGAGCAATATAATTAAACTAGCAAAAAAAGAGAGGAAGAATTGAGTAATTTTTTGGGATGATTCTGAAGCAAGATGAAGGGCTGTATTTATAGGGAAATTTTCAGTACGTTCTGTAGATTTTCAGTAGAATGTTACTGTGAAACGTGGGCAAGACCAAGTAAGAGAGTCTGACTTGGTCAAAATTCTATCCAAAAAAGGTAAATTGTGAGAAGACCAAGTAAACTCTAGTAAACAAGTATGGTAATTTAGCAAAATTTCAATACTTGTTTTGTGAGGCCAAACAGAAAAAGAGTAAAATTGGACTGGGTTGTTTCTAACACACACGCAGGGAGAGGAAGGCAAAATCGCCAAGTGCAGGATTGGCCCAACTCGACCCCCCACATACGCGTGAACCCACCACTAGTTCTCTTATAATCACAAGTCCACTAAGGTGTCAATCAATATAAAGTGACGTAAGATTCAATAGTTTTTTAATGTAGGATAGGAAATCTTTTAAAATATCAATATAAGCCAACAATCCCCCACATATTTCAAAAGATTTTGAATAAAAGAAGTAAAGATTTACAGGATTTGTATAGGTGCAAATGCAATCAATTTGGTGTCTTTTGAATTTTGAACCAAACTTAGATTGATAAAACATGGCTTAGACATAGAATTATTGGTGAAATATAACATTTCTATGAACCAACAATTCTTCTTAAACGTTACAGATTTCATCAATTACATTATAGACCCACAATTTTACTGTTCAGCGGGTTTTTGCGCAAATAAACTGTGTGCGTACCTGTTTATTCATAAGAGCTCTAAAGATTTGGCCAAAATCTTAAAGGAACGGCCTCACTCCACTCTCATATAGGTGAATTCATCAAATATATACGACTTTAAATGCACCATCTCTAAGGAATATGAATTCATTAAGAGTTTTTTTTATCTTATCCTCATAAATTGTAGCAGTCAAAGCACTTATCTTAGGAGGGACTGAACTTGAAGTGCTTTAATGTCAATATTGATTTGTTATTACTCGTATGAACCTATTTTATGGGATCTCCAATCGCAATTACCATATTTATTGACATCTTGTGTAATATCCCGGGTCATGGGTTGGCCCAATAATTTTTGAGCAAAAACAATGGGTTCAAAACACTTATCAGCTTATGTTAAGTTATTAGTAGTTCATGACTCAAGGTGCTATAAATAATATAATATTCTCTTCCACTTCCGATATGGGATGGGATATCATATTCACCTTTTTTTTAGGATTTGTATCCCGCAAAACCCAATTTGGGGCCCAATAATAATAACATGTCGCATATGCCTATAGCACGACCAAATACTACTAGCCCAGTCTCACTTGTGCAGAAACTACATGAGTTTTGCTCTGATATCAACTGTTGTACCCTGGGCCCTGTGTTGGCTCAGTAACTTTTGAGCGAAAATAACGGGTTCAAAATGTCACGCCCCTGACCGGTACTTACCATACATGTGTCATTCGCTGTATCCTCAAGCGAAGCAAATCACAATAATACAAGACATCAACGCATGTACTATTTCCTTTAAACAAACAAACAAACCAAGCTTTAATCCTACTAAGCAGGGTCGACTGTATGAATCCTGTTACGCCATTGCGCTCTGTCATGAACCATATCCTCCTCAATTCCTAGATGGGCTATATCTGTCTAGATTCCTACAAGTTACCCACCAATTCTTTTTCGGTCTTCCTCTACCCCTCTTATGTTGATTACTCTCTCTAAAATCTACTCGTCTGACAGGCACTTCTATTGGTCATCTTAACACATGACCTAATAATGTGTATTAAGTGTGTAACATCTTATGTTCTCATCAATAGACTGCTACTCCAATTTTCTCACGAATATGCTCATTCTATATCTTGTCCATTCTAGTGTATCCATACATCCATCTTAACATTCGCATTTCTGCTACTCTCATCTTTTGCTCATGTGTGTGATTCACTGCCCAACACTTAGACTCATAGAGTATCGCTGGCCTAATTGCCATTCTATAGAATTTACCCTTAAGTCGTAAAGGAATTTTGCAGTCACATAATATTCCCGATGCCATTATCCATTTAGTCCATCCCGCTTATATCCGATGTGTAACATCTCGATCTATACCACCATTACTCTAAATAACTAATCCTAAATATTTAAAATTTTCACTTATGGGTATGTCGAGCTTTGATGTCTGATTCGAACCCTTATTCCATTCTTACATGAACTCTTGCTAAACTTAAATTCCATATATTCTATTTTTGATCTACTAATTCTAAACTCTTTTGCCTCAAGTGTCTCCCTCCAAATCTCGAATTTAGCATTAACCCCATCTTTTGTTTTACCTACTAACACAATGTCATCTGCAAATAATATACACCATAGTATTTCCTCTTGTATGTGCCTTGTAAGTCATCTATGCCAATAGTGCACTTTTAATAAAACATAAACAAAATTACTAATCACTAAACATGAATAAACATCGAGAGCACGTGTGTTCGACTTGTTTGAGTAATCCTATCCAAAAAAAAATCCTCCACATAGTGACCACCTTAAGTTCCTTTCTTGTTCTGGTACGCTTAGTTCTCATTTTCAACTAATACATACTCATATTCGCATTCTGTACAAAAATATAAGAAACACGGAGTGAGGGACAAGTCGCCCAGTAGATAGTACTTACTCCTACTGGATCATGACTGTTATATATACACACACACACACACACAAATCATACATGCATATCATACCATCACATGCTTATACTTTTATCCAAATCATTATTGTAAAACATGTAACATCATTCTTGTAAAGCATGTAACGGAATAAAGTCACATACTCATGACATACTTCGTATATCATGTAACATTTCTTCATGACTTGTACTTTCAGGTAGCATACATACTTTCGTATCATAAAACATACTTCTATTCAAATGGCTCAAAAATAACATGCAATCATTGGCTTCTGAATATTCAACCTAGTGATTTACCTCACTAGAAAAAATTGTCAAGAAGTTCTGTAGTTCCTCTTAACCTTTTTCTTGCATTGCCAAATCTTTCTTGACTCTATGTTGCCAAGTCTCTCATGGTTCTGGTGTCAAGTCTTTCTTGACTCTAATTTAGGATTATAATCCCTACCAATTATTTCATATTCGTTTAGAGCCACAATCTCTTGTTATTACCCATACAACACATACATGTCAAACCATCTACAAAACTACACATATATTACATTTTTGTACTTTTAAAATCAAGCAATCAAGTATCCATATATGATCTAGATCTTCTAGTAGCTTCAAATATTTTTATAAATAACTTTTGGAAACCATGTAAGTTCATAAAACAGATTCAAAAGTATATTTTAGAAAACAATTTTGAAAGTACAAAAGTAAGTACCACCTATCTCAAACGGTCCTTAATTGTGCCTTTACTTGCCTTTTTTCTTGTCGACAATCCTTTTGTGTGCAGGCGATTTGTTAACTTCCCAAAGTTTGTGATTGTAAGAGAAATACATTGGATACCTACTATGTATATTTATATAAAGTATTAAATCCAATTATCTATAGTATGTATACTACTTCCTATAGGATATATACTACTCATCAATATTGATCAAATTAAACTACCAATCGTAATCTATTTTCTTGACTATGAGTCTTATAATTATTTTATATTTTAAAAAAATAAATAAATAAACTCAAAAGGAAATTCAAGATTTCACACAAAATGTTTAAGTCAAGTTATTAGTAGAACATGACTCAAGGTGTTATAAACAATACAATATCCCCTCCCACTTCTGATGTGGGACGGGATATCATATTTTTATTATGATGCCCTGTCCCACATCACTTGTGGAAGGGGATATTATTTTATTTATAGCATGTTGAATTTTGGGTTACTAACAATTTGACTTAAATATTTTGAACCCGTTATTTTCGCTCAAAAGTTGTTGGGCTTGCCCAGACTCGGGGTGTTAGAGTTGGTATCAAACCAAATTTTGTGTGGTCTTTGCATGGGGTGAGATTGGGCCAACGGTGTGGACTATACTACACAGCGTATGTGACATATTATTAACCCCCAAATTAGACTTTGCGAGGATACAAAATCTTTAGGAGTGATTATTATGCCCCATCCCACATCGATTATGGAAGGGAATGTTGTATTATTTATAATACCTTGGATTCTAAACTTCTGACAACTTGGCTTAAACATCCATTTAAACCCGTTGTTTCCAATTAAAAGTTGTTGGGCCGGCCCACAAAATTATGTAAATAAACCTTACCACTAAATTTACATGGCCCTAATATTTTACGACAATTATAGCCTAAAATAAAATAAATAATTATGAAAATTCATATTAATTAAAATAGAAGAAAGCTTACACTTTATTTTATGGTATTGGAAAATCGTTTTGCCCCTCTCACAATTTTTGCTACAAAAAAATGCAATAGGTTCTCTAACTCTAAAATCCAATATTTATAGACAATTAAATCCTAAAATTTCTCTTACAATTTAGACTAGTCTCCAAAATTAATATGTATTACTATTCCATACTTATTTTTCGAGTCAAACTCTAGTATTTGGAATCTTCCAAATATTTATTTTATTTCCCTTTTCTTTGTTTAACCTAAAAATTATGGGTTTTACATCTTGTTGGCCTAAGTCCCATTTCTTTTTCTTCCTACAAGTTTAGTCAGAGGATCGGCCAAATTCACTTCTCTAACTTCACATAGTAATGAAAATTATTCCATCTCTGAGTAGTTGCTTTACAACATTAGATCTCAATTTTATGTGTTGACTTTTACAATTATAAGATTTATTCTTGGCAATAACAAGTGCCGCTTGACAATTACAGTGTATGGATACAGGAGGTAACAAATTCTTAGTTAAAGGAATATTAGCTAAAAAATTGCTTAACCAATCAATCTCAGAACCAACCAATTTTAGAGGTACAAACTCTGATTTCATAGTTAATCTAGCAGTGATCATTTGTTTGGCTAATTTCTATGCTATTGCACCACCACCAAGGGTGAACACTTAACCACTAATGGATTTTGTCTCATCTGATTCGGTGATCCAATTTGCATCACTGTAACGTTCTAAAACAGTGAAAAATCCACTGTACAAGATATCATACCTTCTAAAATAGTGGAAAATCCACTGCACAGGATACCGTAATTCATGGTACGTCTCAAGTATTTTATTAGTCTAACTAATATAGACAATGCTTAGCTAGCTTGGGATTATGAGTATATCTACTTAGTCTACACACAGTATAAACTATACCAGATCTTGTAAAATTTATTAAATGTATCAGATTTCCAATAATCTTAGCATATTTAGACTGAGCAATTGGGTCATCATGATTCTTTTTCAATTAAGTGTTAACATTATAAGGAGTGCCCACGGGTGTAACATCAATATTTTCAAATTTATTAAGAAGTCTCTATATATAATGTTCTTGTGACAACATAATACCATCTTCTCTCCTTATACTTTAACACCCAATATCATATTTGCCTCACCCAAACTTTTATATTAAAGTTAGAAGACAAAAAGTATTTAATACCTTGTATAATATCTAAACTCGTACCAAATATAAGCATATCATCAACATATAAGTAGATTATCATATAATCATTGTTTATAACTTTAATATAAACACATTTATCCACTTCAACTAAAGAAAAAATCTCTCTTTAAGATTTGATCAAATTTCTCATGCCACTGTTTAAGAGCTTATTTAAGGCCATAAAAAAATTTAATTAATTTACAAACTTTATTTTCTTATCCAAAAATAACACATCCTTCAAGTTGAACCATATAGATCTCTTCTTCTGAATCACCATTTAAAAACGCTATTTTGATATCTATTTGATGAACAAAAAGATTATAAATGGAAATTAAGGCAAATAAAATCCGAATAGAAAAAATTCTAGTGACTGGTGCAAACGTATCAAAATAGATCAATATTTTATTATTAGTTGCAAGATCCTTTTGCTACTAATCGAGTGTTATATTTTTCTACGGACCCATTAGGATTAAGTTTTGTATTGGATATCCATTTATAACCAATAGGTTTTGCACCAAACAGTAAATCAATCAAAATTCAAGTTTTATTTTTCATAGTAGAATCAATTTCAGTCATTATTACTTCTTTCCACAATTCTGCATAAGAAGAAGAGATGGCATTAGAATAAGTTGAAGGATTATTATTAACAATAAAGGTTTGAAAGTCATTTACATGAAAGAAAATACTTTTCTAGGCCTATTACTTCTTCTCTCTTTCTCATCAAAAGTTACTTCTCTATTTATTTCAACAGTGCATGAGAAATTTTATTAGACAATGAAAAAATATGTTCGAAGAATTCGGTATTTTTTGTCTCAATTATTGTAATGCAATCAAGTACATCACTTTTTAAAACAAGAAACCTATATGTGACACTATGTTCAACATATCTAATAAGCATACAATCAGAAGTTTTGGAACCTATTTTTTTCTTCTTACGTTCAGGTAATAATACTTTAGCAAGACACCCTAACACTTCTAAATATTTCAAATTAAGTTTGTAACCTTTCCATAATTCATAAAGTATTTTGCTAGTTCTTTTATGCGGATTCCTATTTTGTAAGTGACATACAGATAAGATAGCCTCACTTCAGAAATTATCATATGCATGAGAACTAACTAACATAGAGTTCATCATTTCTTTTAATATTCTGTCACGCCCCCAAAACGGGACAATGACACGCCGCTACCTCGGGATCACCCCAAGCATGCAAGGCACAGTACAAGAGTAATATACAAACCATAGTACCTGTCATTTGACCTCCAGATCAACCAATACAAGATCACAAAATATATTCAACAGTCATATACAAACGACAAACCACAATCCCACAACAGTCAAAAATTCGATCACAAACAAATCTAACAAGTCCATAGGCACACAGGCCTAAGTATAAAAACCAGCCTCACACTAGGATGATAAACAGGAAAATACTATCTCCAATAAGCGGGTCATACTATAATCCTCCCGATCAAGACTCGACTCAGGACCTGCTAACGTCTCCTGTTGGTCCTCGACTGCAAACAAAGGGGAAATAATAACGGAGTAAGCACATCGTGCTTAGTAAATAACATTTAAACCCAATTACAGATAACATGTATACAATCAGTACAGGGAACAATATACGAGACATTATCATTATTTAAAATGCAAATGTCAATCAATGAGCTCAAGGTTCACCAAAGTCTTCCCAGCACTGGATCCAGGTCTACCTATTATCCGTTCGAGTAGACAAGGTATAACGAAGTATCTATTACTTGTCTTCCCGATAGACTGGGTATAAGGTATTATAAACCAGAGTCTCAGAAGATATCATTTCATTCACTCACTCATAGCCAAGTCCACTAAAGTGACCCATTGAGCTCTTCACAGTAATCATTCATTAACATATAGTACAATAATGAACAATTGATACATTACATAACAAACATATAATTTATAAATGTACTTACCATATAAATATTAATCGAAATAAATATACTTACCTTAATACCACTTATTCTATGATTACAATACCAATCATATACAGGGTATCGATAAAAAGGAGTAAACGTTACTTACCTCAAAAATCGATGTCGTAGACGTATCCTAATTTCGACGGTCTAAAACTCTAATTCCAAATCACCTAAATCATCTTGATGTTATACCATTAGGATAAAAATCGAGATAGGGATTTACTTTTGGGTATCACTCAAAATCTCAAATTAGTCATTAATTGAACACAATTAAGTAAGGATTGACTTAAATTTGTGAAAATAAGATAAAAATCTAAGAATTAGGGTTTATAATTTCAAATATCTCACTAGGTTAAGAATTGTCAAAACCCTAATTCAAATCTCACAAAAATAATGTTTAAAAAGTCATTTCGAACCATAAATTCCTGTCCCAATAGCACATCTAATATATTTGATAATCTACAGATTTCATAAACCCTTTGCTCACTCTAATTAATGTCTCTTATACACATCTAGATGTGTATAAGAGACATGGTGACCTGTCCCTTAAATCTAAAAGTAGCAAAGGAATTGGATTTTGGACTACGAAGATTCCTGGATCACCAATTTAATTTGGGAGCTAAATGTCCTGAACTAGTATTAGGATTTGAAATTTAGAATTTGAAAGATATTGAAGATATGTTCTCTGCAATTCCTTTGCTACTTGGAGATGATAAGGGACGACTGAATTAGAAACTTCGTGATGAGGTTTAAATAAACTTTTAGAGCAGGATTTGCACTTTAGTCCCTCAAGTTTTGTAAAATTATACTTTGACCCGAAAATTTTAAAAAATATTTAAAAAGGGTAAAACGATTATTTAATATTTGAAAGGGATATTAATGAGTATTTAAAAGTATAAAATCAAATGCGAAAATGTGTGAAATGATCAGAAAAGTCGGTATTACATATTCTATTTTTCTTTTCAACTACTCTATTAGATTCAGGTGAATAAGGAGGTCTTATTTCATGAATTATTCCTTCCATTTCACAAAAATCATTCAAAGATAAATATTATCCTCCTCTATGTGATCTAATTCTTTTTATTTTTCTACTAAGTTGAGATTCTACCTCAGTTTTATAGGAAATAAATGCATTAAAAGCATATTATTTTCTTCTAAGTAAATACAACTTAGTAAATCTAGAAAAATCATCAATAAAAGTCATATAATATTTTTTACCACATCTAGTCATAGCTTGTTTTAAATCACCTAAATCAGTGCGAATTAGAGACTTACAATAACTCGGTTTCTCTATCTACAAAAAAAAAAAAAAAAGTCTTTTTCCTACTTTTAACCTTTGTACCTATTTCACATTTATCAATACTAGTTGAATCTAAGCCAGATATTAAGTTTAGAGATTGCATTATATTTGTATATGTAACATTAACATGTTCTAGTCTAGCATGCCACAAAGAAATTAAATCAACTATATAAGCACAAGAAGATGCATTCTCATTGATGACATTTGAAATGTTCATTACAATGAATCCCTTGTTACAATAGCCTTTTCCCACAGATACATTATTTTTGGTCGTTACAATCTTATCAAATTGAAAGACACTTTCACCCTAACTTTTCATAATAAGGCTACAGAAACTAGATTTGCCCTAGTAGTTAGAACATACAAAACATCCTTGAGGGTTAAAATTTTTCATGAAGTAAGGTTTCCAGAGCACTTTACCCTTAACCAAGACCTTTCTTTAGTCTTTAAGGTAGGCCTTTTTTTGTCATCCCCTATTACAAGTGTGAATATGGGAGGTTAATGCTTCTCGATTTGTACAAATGCGTCGAGTAGCCCCAAATTCTACCACCCATTCTTTCACATTGGCCGCAATATTCACTTGAGAAATAACTACAGCAATAATTTCATCTCCTTCAAATCAATTAGCCTTGGGAGGATTAGCTTTGGCTTTGTTATTTCTCACTTTTTTCCTACACTGAGGAGCATGATGACCTGGTTTTCCACAAACAAAACAAGAGCCTTTATTTTTCTTAAAGTTGGATTATTAGGCTTGTGATTTTGGAACTTATTATCGTACCTCTTATTATTTCTTTGTACCAAATTTTCTTTAAGGGCTATCTCCTTAGCTTTGGCAGATTCCTTTCTGCTAGTGTCTTCAATCAGGATATGTGTTACTAGCTCTTCAATGGTAAAAATTTTCTACTTGTGCTTTAAGTTATTTTTATAATCGCTCCACGAGTTTGGTAGCTTCTCAATTAGCACCGTCATCAGCAAACTTCTCTTGTAGCAAGATCTCTATCAACTTTTAAATTTTTGAGTAATTTTTGGTATTCATCAATCTGAAACTTCATTTCCTTCTCATCAGTCATTTGCCATTGACAAAATTTCCCTACCACAAACCCTTACTTGGTAGCACAGTAGTAAATTTTTTAATTAATGCTTCCGAAATAATTTTTGCTTTCTTATAATTGCAGTACACGTCAAATAGGTCATTAAAAATAGTCTGTAAAATAATGTGTCCAAATACCTTATTAGCATGTTGCCATGCTTCCTGTGTCTTGACATTATCATTTGGACAAGGCTGTGGATGATGTAATGCATATGCAACTCTATGGACATTAAGCAGGGAAAATACACGTTCTTGCCATCTTTTTGAAATTTTCATTTGCAAAATTTTCAATTTTGGATACATCTGCAAAAGGATCGGCACATAGAAGGGCAACGGGATCAACTGCTAAAATAGGTGGAACAGTAGACTAGGAAGGTTGAACAACATCAATGGGAACAGGGTTGACAAAAGCAGTATGTTGGAGGCCATAGTTTCTTTATATTGTAGCTCAAATTAGGATGGTAAAAGAACTTGAGTCGTTGAAGGAGATGCCTTGTCCTAAAGAAATTATTTCAATTGTTATGAAGTGTTTCCACAAGATTAAATAAGACTTTTTCGGTAGAGTAGGGTAGGAACAACACAATTAAACTAGCAAAAAAGAGAGGAAGAGTTGAGTAATTTTTTGGGATGATTTTGAAGCAGGAAGGAGGGCTATATTTATAGGAAAATTTTCAACATTGAGTGGATAGAATTTTCTGTAGATTTTTAGCAGGACGTTAAAACGGGAATAAAACCAAGTAAGCGAGTCTGACTTGGTCAAAATTCTATCTATAAAAGGTAAATCGTGAGAAGACCGAGTAAAACTCTAGTAAACAAGCATAGTAATTTAGTAAAACTTCAATACTGGTTTAGTGAGATCAAACAAGAAAAGAATAAAATTGAATTGGGCCATTTCTAACCCACACGCAAGGAAAGGGGGCGAACTCTGGCAGTTTGCACTTGGATTGGCCCAACTTGACCCCACATGCGCATGAATCCACCACTAGTTATCTTGTCATCACAAACCTACTAAGGTGTTAATCAATAGAAAGTGATGTAAGATTCAATAGTTTTCTAATATGGGACAAGAAATCTTTTAAAATATTCAATATATACCAACAATATGTACTTTATGGTTGTACATCCATCCCTTTCGAACTCTGTTATCATTATTCTAACATCGAGAAAATGATTATAGTAAATTGCGGTCTCTGAACAACCTTTATTTATTTAGGAAGTTAGATAAGAATTTTTGAATTATACAAATAAATCCTTGCAAAGATACTGCACCAAAAATTTATATGTTGAGCAGCTCCTTTTTTTTTTTTTTTTTTATTTGTTGCTGGTCTTTGTCATGATAGTACATCTTATTTCATCAAAAAATTGTTAGATGATATCCAAAGATCCCGTGTTGTAGTTAAAAAGTTTCGTTTTTTGTACACTTCGTACGACTGTTTTGGCAGTGGTAAGGATTCTTTGCCTGAATTGTTAAGAATTCTTGAATTTGGAGTTCTTACGGAGTTTTATGTTAAGGGGTGCAAGTTGGAGCAGAAAATTGGTAAAAAAGAGATTATCAAATGTTGTTTTTTGAGGAGATTGTCTCTAGAATATGAATGAATAAGATACCATTGAATCCATAATCTCGAGTTGTCCCTTAGTTGAGAGTATGAAATTCGCTTGTTATTGGTGGGTTTGGAAAGAATTAAGGCTGACAATAATATCCACAATAGTAGTTGTTTGTCTCATGGATTTTACTGGTAATTAAATGCAGTGAAACCAGTGCAATTGAAGTTCAAAGTTAGAGGATTTGAGTGTCACATGGTGCTTCTTAAAAAAGAATCAACATATAATGCAACACTCTCAAGTCTATGATATTATTAGTAGTGCTTACAATGATGTCGTGAATAACGCTCCAAACATGGTTTCATTTGAATATTCATGTGTCAAAATCCTGGCTTGTTTTACTACAACTACCTCTATCCCATTCCCATCATCAAGTGAGGGCAAATACGATATAAAAATATTATATCAGATTTGAGCTTGGCAACTGGTAATGCTGATCGATTTACACAGCTCAAGGAGATGTTGAAGAAAAAAAAACTACTACATAATGAGTCCAAAGTGTCACTTTCTATTGATTTTAAAAGCAATGTTGAGAGTCTTCTAACAAATATCCTTGTTAACATTGCCAAGGAACTTGGAATTGAGATGGAGGATTTGAGATTTAAGATGTTAAATTTGTCATCATCATCGTTACCAATATCGTCATATTCAACTGCTGTTAATATTTTATTCTTGATTTGCCGGCCTAAGTCCATCTTCATTCAGATAACTTTTCTGATAAGGAATTCACAAAGTTCAGGCCACTATAGCAATTCATGGGAGAATGATTTGAAGGAAGTGAAAATTTTGATTGTTGACCAGGAGACCGAAAAGGAGGAGAAATTTTTCTTCAACCATTAGAATGGTAACCATGTTGATATTATTATACCAATTAAGATTAATAATTATAAAAAAATTTGTACTATTTTTTAGCAGTTTTAATTTGGTCATGTTTTTTTATAGTTTTTCGTAATTTTTTTAGTTGTTTGAATCTTCTACTTATTAATTTCTTGTGTTAGTTTCTTATTTACGAAATCTTCTTGGCAAATAATAAGAAAGTGTCGCGTTATTATTGTATTCAGTTGAGAAGAGTAAAGTATTAAGAGTTATGTTGATGCATAATAATTTTTAGCACCAAGGTATAAAAACTATAGTTTAAAGTCCAAATCCAAATTTGCCCAAGTAGTGAAAATTCTCCAACATAAAGGTAATGATGTGCACCTTACTCACGAAATGAACACCTGAAATAGAAAACAAGAGCTACAAAGCTTTGGACCCCAAATAGGCTCTGACGCTCAAGTCAAAAATTGTCGTTGAGAAGAAATTAGAGAGCAAATGAAAATTAAGAAAGGTAATAATATCTTTTGTAATGAAAGTTGAGTTAAGTGTGTTAGCGTGTACTAACCTTGTGAATTGGCTATTTATACTAGGCTTTGATAGGATTGAATGATTTATGGGCTTAAAACTAATTTCATGACCCACAAGGTCTTTGGATGTCTTAAATTGAATAATGGCTTAAATTTTGGTTGAAATGACTAAAATACCTTCATGAATAATTGACCACCCTGACTAACTTGTTACGTGTATACGAGTCATTGGATGGTATATTTTTGTATCATTATTTGTCCTCCACTATCAAATTGAGTTTATTCGGGTTGAGAGTAGTGTGGTGGTCTTTGACTTGTGTCTTGGCCGGAGTCGATAAGATTTTGACCGAAGTAAAATTTTAAATTTTGAACTGTCCCCAGAGAAAACAAATTTTTATCTTAGTCTTCAATCCATTTACCATTTGTTTAGAAAGTTTGGATATGTAGTCTAGCCAATAAGTTCTTTCAAGAGTTTTGGTGGGAGGCTAAGAGTATAAGTGAGTTGTTTCCTCCCATAATGTTTCTCCACTACCATCTCTTACTTTACTACAAGCTTACTCCACTACAATACCTTACTCCACTACAATACTTTACTACAAATAAGTACATTTCATTATTTCTCTTTACTCCTTCATTTTTTCTTTGGCATTTTGTCAAACACATTGTGTGCATTTGAGTTAGCATCTTCATAAGCTCCATAAACATAGCATTTTGGACATAATTAGGATCCCCTCTCCACGGCAGTTCATTCCACAATAGGACTTTTTAGATTTGAGAACATCTGTGGGTAAGTTATAAGAGAAAGGGGACAGGAAAAGGAAAAAGAAAGAAAGAAAAAGAAAGGAGAGGAGAGGAAAAGAAAACAACAAGAATGAATGATGAGATATTCAAAGGCCTAGATCCCTTCTTTGTCCGATTTCCAAGGGACTATCTCGTAAGCTGCCATAGCTTCTCGGAGTGCTGGATTAGCTCCCTCGGCAACTAACATAGCTGAACAGCTTGATGGTTGGCACTCTCATTTGGAAGTATTCGAGATTGCTCAAAGCTCTCTCACGACTTCCTTGACCTCGATGACAATTGCTTCCACCATTTTCGATGATGATTCCATAATTGTTACTAGAAGAGTTGTCACTGCATGAGACAACCAAGCAGCTGCTCTTCACGTTGGTACTTTGATCGATGCTATGGATTTTGAGGTGAATATTGGTGCAATTTCTTCCTTTGTCAAGTATCCCATAACTATGCCCCACTTTATTACAGTTGGGCTACATTTTGCCGAAGCTACACCAATTTCAACTACTGCTACCAGTCAACACACCAACGTTGTTACCACAAAACCCAAAAGCTTTCCCTCAAAAACTCCGAAAGTACATTTCTTTGGGTTAAACCTCATCTTGAACTTCCTCATGGTAGTGAAAATTTCCGGGAGGTCATCCACATGGTTATCTTTCAACTTACTTTTAACAAACATATCATCTATATAAACTTACATATTTTGTCCCAATTATTAATTTGCAAACATCCTATCCACTATCCTTTGACAAGTGACTCCAACATTTTTCAAGTCAAATCGAATTACCCAGAAGCAGTATGTGCCAGAGTCATTGATAAAAGGCAGTTTTAGCCCGATCATTATAATTCAAGAGAATTTGGTAATATCTCTTATATGCATCTAGAAAGACATGATTTCAAACCCAAATGTTGAGTCTACCACGGTATTTATGCGAAGCGTAGGATAACAATTCTTGGGGCAATCCTTTTTCAAATTGGTAAAGTCTACACATATCCTTCATTTAACTCCAGACTTTATCACCCTGACTATATTACTAAGCCATTCGGGATATTGGATTTCTTCTATGATCTTATCTTTCAAAAGCTTATCTACTTCCACTTCTACCGCTTGGCATCTTTTCTTTCCAAAATTTCTTTTCTTTTGGATGATGGGTTTAAACCTTGAGTCTACATCAAGAGAATGCATAACTATGTAGGGGTCAATTCCAGGCATGTCCGAGGGAATAGGATCCCAAGCAAAGTGATTTTTGAACTCCTTAAATAAAAAGACGAGGTTTTCTTTAATATCCCGCGAGAGGGACTTTCCTATTTTCACCACTTTGCTAAGGTCATTTTCATCTAAAAACACTTCTTCAAGCTTCATAGCAGGTTCGCCCTTTGGGTTGAGTTCCTCTTTTTCTTCCAAGAGTTGAACATTATAACTTGGAACAACTTCTTTTCCTTTCAATTTCAATGAAGCTATGTAGCATTGTCTTGCCGCTATTTGATCTCCCTTTATCTCTCCCACTCAATTTTCTGTTGGGAATTCATCTTCATATGATAAGAGGAAGAGATAACACCAAGTACTCCAACGGTAGGTCGGCCAACAACTGACATTGTAAGGTGAAGAGGCCTTGGTGACTACAAAGTTGACCATGTGTTAAACATCTTGAGAGGGTGTTCCAAACATGACGGGAAAGGTAATGTATCCAAGTGGTTCAACCACTTCTCCGGCAAAACCAACCAAGGGCAAACATGATTCATGGGTTTTAAATTCTTTTCATCCAACTTCATTTGTTTGAAAGATTCATGGAAAAGAATATCTATTAAACTTCCATTGCCAATCAAAGTTCTCTTCACATCATAATTTGCAACGAGTTACGTCATTACCAAGGGATCATTATAAGGCTGAATTACTTGTTTCGCCTCCTTCGCAGTGAATATTATGTCTTGACACAACCTAAGCCTCTTCATACTATATTGGACCAAGTTGATTTGACGAGCATAGGACTTGCGGGATGACATGGAGTCACCACTTGTTGCTTCATTAAAGATAATATGAATGATGATTCTCCCTTGGTTTTCTACCCCCGCTACTTTTTCTCCTCAAAACAAACTTCGGTCATTTTGGTTTGGGTTTTAAGCTTGGTGTTGAGACAATCTTCTCCTATCTACCCTTTGGATGAATTGTTGAAGGTAACCCCTTCTTATAAAATCTTCAATTAATTTTTTTAGGAAAATGCAATCACTAGTCTCTTGCCCATTTATGATCTTTGTGAAAGTAGCACCATTTGTTCTTATTGTGCCACTCCGAATCACTCCTCATACGTCCAGGCTATTGACGTAGGGTTCATTTTCAATTATAGCCAAAATGTGCGAAGATTGAGAATTGAGTGGGGTATAAACTTTAGGAGGGTTGGGACTCCTCCTATGATGGACAATTACAGATAGCCTATCCCTTACATTTTTCTTCTTTGAAGGTTCTGCCCCACTAGTTCCTCTATTAGCTTTCCTCTTCTTCCCATTTTCACCTGCAGACTCTCTTTTTTTCTTTTCCCCTTCATCGACTTGAGCGAACTCTTTGGTTCTATGAAAGAGTTCATTGAGGATAGCAGGTGACCTGAAATTAAGATTAAATGAGAACTTTCTAGGTTTAACTCCAATTAGCAAATTCATGATTTTCCATGTCTTTCGTCACCCTTTGAATCTAATGGTCTCTATCTTGAACCTAGCCACATAGTCAAAGAGGGATTCTTCTAGTCTTTGTTTGAGCTGGAGTAAGCGATTTCTTATCTTAGGATTCTCTTTTGGTTTCCAAATTTGTTCAAGAAGAGGTCTACAAGTTGATCAATGTTTCTTATATCTCCTTTCTTGTATTCCCTAAACCAATCCGACACAGCGCCCTTGAGGCATAGGATAGCATCTGAAGCACCTTGTATACACATTTTGGATCGATAAGTGTCAAGGTATTCCCATGGATCCAAACTCCCAACATAGGAGTTGAAATGAGTAGTTTACCAACACTTTGGGAGAGATTTTGCATTATCTCATCGGTGAATAGTAAGGAATATTTATATCTTGTAGTCATTCTTTCTTTGTCATTCATTCTATCAACTCGAGTTTGGAACTCCTCTAACTTTCTCCTTAGTTCTTCTTCTCGCCTAGGTATCCTTTTCAAGGTATGCTCCCTGTCCTAAGGTTTTCCCCTCTCTCTTGCTATTGAGCTTGCCTCGCTTGGATTCATTTGTCTAGTTTCACTTGGTCTGGATGAGGTCTCTTGAATGCTTCTTGACTCATACTGGGCGGACAGGCCTTCACACTTCTTTCAGGTGGACACAATTGGAGTTACTTCCCTACTCTTTTGGTCATTCTTATTGATCGCACGTGAATGTCCCTCTTCCACGGGACTTTGATGTGCAGAGTGGACAACCCGGGGGTTGCCACCAGAGTTATGTGGAGGTTCTCCTCCTCCTTCTTCAACTTGTTGCTCGAGCTGATGTTTGATAAGAAAATCTTTCAACATAGCATTCTGTTGCCTTAGTAATTGTATCTTCATATCTCTATCATTAGCTTGGGGATCGAGATTCCTAGCTTGCCTCCTTCCCCAATCGAAAGAATACTCTAATTGATCAATTCGACTAATGTTGGGAAGTGATTTCCTTTCCTTTGTCCTAGTAATTGTGATGAGTATTACGCGTACAATGAGCCATAGCTAAAGATGACTTAGAATGGCTTCTTGATCAATTTTCCATAAACAACACCAAATATTGATGTGTAATAATTTTTAGTACCAAGGTATAAAAATCAAAGTCTAAAGTTCAAGTCCAAATATGCCCAAGTGGTAAAAATTCTCCAACGTAAGGTAACGACACGTGCCTTATTCATGAAATGAACGCCTGAGACAAAAAACAAAAGTGCCATGGTTTTATCCCCCAAATTAAGTTCCGATACTTAAGTCAAAAATTATCGACGAGAGGAATTAAAGAGTAAATGAAAGCCAAGAAATGCAAGAATTTTTATAATGAATGTTGAGTTAGGTATATTAGTTGTAATAATCTTGTGAATTGGCTATTTATAGTAGTTTTTGATAGGTTTGAATGATTTATGTGCTTAAAACTAATTTGATGGTCCATGAAGTTCTTGGATGTCTTGAATTGAATACTGGCTTGAATTTAGGTTGAAATGACTAAAATACCTTCGTGAATAATTGACCATCTTATCTAACGTGTTACATATTTGCAAATCATTGAGTGATAAACTTTTGTATCATCAAGTTCTGTTCTAATTATTCTTGATTAATACTACATCTATAATTTTGATGCATATTCAACTCAATTCTGGCAGGCAAGATTTTTTTTTTTTTTTTCAATTCTGAGAATGCTGCATATCGGTTTGTCTTTTTAATTCTTATTAAATCTGGACTGGAGATGTCATGCAAGATTGATTGTTTTGGCAATTTAAATTCCTCCAAAAACACCAAGTTTTTGATGAATAATAGTATGGGACTATGGGTTGCATATTGCATTAATTTAATAGTGGATCTAAGGTAACAAAAGTATCATTGATCCCGAAAAAAAAAATTATTAATAATTTAATATAATTTTATCATAAAAAGTAATTTTAGAAGGTGATCTTGATTTTGTAACTTTATAAATCATTTTTCTTAATTTCATATGCTTTTATTTTGGATGAATAACATGATGAGTCATCATGAAATTAACTCATTGTTTTTTTCTTGGTTGCATATAAATTTGTATGGATAGGAATTAATTTCCAAAATGTATTCCATGTGTTATGTAATAGTTAAAGGGCTGTTATAGATTATTGTATTAGTGATTGCACTGCTAAAGATGCTTTATCTAACTTTTTATTTCATTCTTTGTTCTACTACTAAATCAATTATCAAAATTTATTTACTAAAACTTAATAATTATATTTTAAAAAATCTTGACAGTTCAAATAGTAGAACAAGAAGTGAAACATGGAATAAGATAGAAAATTCTGTAGTGTGATTATACCAGTAACTAATATTATAACCACTTAGATTTTTGCCGCTAAGCTTGCAGTTCAAATAATAGAATAGGGAGTGAATCAGGGAATAAGATAGAAAATTCCGTAGAGTGATTATACGGGTAACTAATGCTGTAACCACTTCGATTTTTGCCGCTAAGCTTGGATCACCACACTACGTACAAGTAAAGGAGAACTCTTTGAGTAGACGAGATTAGTACATTCTTTTCCATCCCCTATATATTCTTCGTGAACTTGGCCGGGACAACATTTACTTCAAATTGGAAAATGCTCGTCTAAAGAAAATTTTGAAGAATGGTGGTCGACTTTTTATTCACATTTAATCAGAAAAATCATCCACCATAATTTCACTACAATTGAACCAAGACTCGAACACAAATATATATTCTAAATTCCACAATGTTATCAGAGAGGAGAGAGACACACAACAAGGGAGAACTTATAGTTTTCAGAAATCGGACTAAGGGTTTGTTTGATAATTGAACTTAATGATGAAAATTAATTGATTAAGAAATTTTTGAATTCAGTATTTTTTATAACAAAATTCTCTTATCACTTAATTCATTAATCACTATTTAATTTATATTCAAAATTTTAAGTGAAAATATTTTCACTTAGAGTGTGTTCGTTTGGATTGAAAATATTTTCTGTCTCTTATTTTCTTTGGAAAACATTTTATACGAAAAAATCTATTTTTTATACAATTTTTCCGTATTTGGTTGACAAAATGAAAATATTTTGAAATAAAAATTTTTAACGGTTTCATCTTTAATTTTATGAATAAAAGTTAAAAAAACTTAAAACAATGGTAACAAATACCTTACAAGTAATTGTGGTTAATAAAAGATTGATTTTGTTCAAAATTAAATGATAGTACAATGTAATAGTAAAATATGCATAATGATAGTTATATTAGTGTGAGACTCATGATTAAGAAAAAAACGAATGAAAAAGAATTGAAAACGAAAATAAGTTTAGCAAATGAAATTATAAAAGTAAGTATTTAAACTTTAATGTCACTCTTGAATTATCTAGAAATTAACTTACATTCAAAAATTTCGGAAGTTATTTACAGCCAGAAGAAGGAGAATTGGAAAATATTTTCCGGTGTTTGGTACCAAAAAAATTTCTGGAAAATATTTTCAATCCAAACGAACACACCCTTAATCTGCTGAATTTTAAATAAATATACAAACACATAATCTAACACACACATACTCTCTTTCACACATATTCACGCACATACTTTCTCTCGCTTGCGCACACACACTCTCTCACAGAAGCACATAGAGCTCTCTCACACACAAAAACACACAATCCCTCACATATATATATTGTATCTCTCACACACATACACACTTAGTCTCTCACACACATTCTCTCTTATACTTTTTCATACTCATATTCACACACACTCATACACACATATTCTCTCTCACTCACATACATACACTCTATCACACATATAGATTCTTTCTCATACACATTTATATCATCCTTAATTATTTATTTTCTTTTCTACGTATATATGACAATTATTTATAATAAATTAATACATGTATGAAGTGACATATTTAATTCAGAAATTGAATTCAGTTGATTATCAAACAAAAATAAATTTATTAATTCAACAATTAATACTTTCAGAACTTACAATTCAGATTTCAAAATTCAGAATTCAGTATTTAGTATTAACAAACACCCCTAAGTAGAATCTATTTTAGAGTCATAAAATTCTATTAAAAATGTCAAATATAATCAAAATTATTATACATGTGAATTAAGTATAAAAAGTATAATATTTTGAGCTATTTCATGATGTGCAAGGATGTCGAAGAATTTTCATTAATGATACTCAAAATTTGGAGGTTTTATACTTATTCAAAAAGAAAAAAAGTTCTCCCACAAATAAAATATCTAAATAATTATGAAGGGACTAACTCATGTTTGTAAACACAAAAAATTGCTTAAATTGCAACAAAGTTTCACATATTCCCAAATAGTAACAGCTTCATCTTCATGTCTAAGTGATTTAATTGCTCCTGAAATTTTTGTTTTTTTTTTAAAAAAAAAATTACTTTTAATTTTTTTTAATTTATCTATTTAAAGAGTTAGACTTGTCTATTTTTATTCCTAAGACACCCAATTGAGCTCTAAATTCTTCAATTAATTCTCCAAACCGAGTTTCCATTACACATTTTATTTATATTTGAAACCCTTCAAGTTGAAATTTATTTTAATCCTTGTATTTATTTTTTAAAATTTAATTGATTTCAGAATCCACTTTAATACTTTTAACACTAATTTATCAAAAAGTATGAATCCAAAAGTTAAAAACTAAAATAATTAAACCTTTCATAAAAATTCAAGGAGTACAATATATTATTAGTCAAATTTGAATATCAAATATCACCAATGATATTTATCGAATAAGTAATTATCATGTGACTGGGATTCTACCATAAAAACTACTAGTGAAAAGGCACACCCAATGGGTGTGTTTTAAAAAAAATATAAAAAAAATAGAAAGTAAAAATAAGGGAGTTAGAAATGGTTAGTAGGTAGTTAGTGATTAAGGGTATCAATTAAAATTAATTATGTAAATAAGGATAAATTTGGTAATACATATAATAACATCACAAAACTCCTACTCATGTTTTGTATATAGTATAGATTAGGATAAGAAAGTCGGCAGCCCTAATTTCCTAAATCTAAACAATCATATTTCTATTGCTTACCTTCTACAATTATGCTCGATTCCTATACTAATTAGTTATTGCTTACCTTTTACAATTATGCTCGATTCCTTTACTAATTAGGCTTTTGATCAATTATGTTCTGTATACTGATTAGGTTTCTTATCATCTATATTATGTATAGTTTATAAATAAAGGCTTCATTATTTTGCTTCATTATTGTATCAACGTGAAAAGAATATAGTATTCAGAAATCTTGGGTGCTACTTTTTTTTTTTTTCCATAAACCCTTTTTCTTCTGAATTTTTTTTATAACATTTCAATAGAAACTAATAAGTGAGTAGAATTTTATATATATATTTTTCTTTTGTTTTTGGTCGCCTTGTTTGCATACTATTCGAGCCAACCCATTGACTTTTTCTTCAAGATAATATGACGAAGAGGCAAAAAGGAGTTAATGATGATGAAAGGGAGCTCCCACAGCCCATTATTCAACACATTCTGTCATTCCTCAGCATGGAATCAGCAGCCCGATTAAGTATGGTGTCCAAGACATGGTATAGTTCATGGGCTACTTCTCCTATCCTAAAACTTGACAACAAAGAATCCCCTTTATCTATCGAAGAATTTTTTAGACAAGAATTCCTAAACTATACAAATAAATCCTTGCAAAGATACCGCAACAACGTCCACAACAATAATGCAGATGCATTGTGTGTTGAGCAACTCCAACTTTCTATGCGGTACTTTTCTGTCTCTTCTATTAGTAATTCTCGTTTCATCAAAAAATTGTTGGATGATATCGAAACCGCCGGTGTTGCAATTAAAGAACTTCATTTTAATTATACCTCGTATGCCTTTCAGAGTGTTAAAGATGCTTTGCCTGAATTGTCTAGAATTCTTGAAGTTGGATTTCTTACGGAGTTTAGTGTAAAGGGGTGTCGGTTGGAGCAGAAAATCGGTGAAAATCAGATGATTCGATGTTGTCTTTTGAGGAGTTTGTCCCTTGAATATGTCTATACCAATGAGGATACCCTTGAAAGCCTAATCTCGAGTTGTCCCTTGATTGAGAGTATGAAATTCGTTTGTTGTCCGGGTTTGGAACGGATTAAGGCCGTCAATAATAGCCACAAGAATAATAGCCGTCTGAAGAATTTTAGTGTTATTAAATGCGGTAAAACCAGTGTCGTAGAAGTCCAAGCTCCGAATCTTGAATCTTTTTACTGCTTTTCAGTTGTTCCGGTGATTTTCAAGTTGTACGAATCGTGTTTGAATTTGAAGAAGCTGTCATTGAAAAGCCTATCAATTGAAGACAGTTTTTTTCAGGATTTCGCCGAAAATTTTCCAAACCTGGAGGATTTGAGTGTCGTACGATGCTTTTCTAATAAAAGAATCAACATATCAAGTAACTCACTCAAGTCCATAGAATTAAGAGTAGACCGGGTTGAGGTTGAGATTAATGCTCCGAACATGGTTTCATTTGAATATGTGGGTCAAAAGATCCCCTGTTTTCAAAATTTGTTGGACATTACTACCACCACTAGTACTGTGTGCAATTACGATATAAAAATACTGAATTTGAGCTTCGCAAATGGTGATGTTGATAGATTTATGCAGCTCAACAAGATGTTTGAGATATTGTATTACTACATAACAAGTCCAAAGTGTCACTTCTTATCGACTTCAAATGCAATGTCCTCAACACTAGGAGCATTTTAAAAATTATCCCAATTAAAATTGCTCGTGAACCTGTAGTCGAGTTGGAGAATGATTCGACCTTCCACATCTACAGTTTTCCATCATCACCATCATTCGCATTATATTCAACTCTGCTAGATATTGTATTCTTGATTTGCCGGCCTAAGTCCATCTGCCTTCATTCGGATAAACTTTCTGATAGGGGATTCAAAAAGTTCTTCGGTCGGAGGCTGCTGATGCATAGTAGAAGAAGAAGTTCAGCCAACTGCAGCAATTCTTGGGAAAATATTAGATTCTGGGAGGAGGATTTGAAGGAAGTGAAAATTGTGAGAGCTAACGACCAGGAGGAGGCCCAAAATGAGGAGCAATTCTTCCGCCTTGAGAAAATTTTCTTCAGATTGAAATGGTATTAATACGTTTTCTTTTGGATGAATCATTAATATGAATGAGTTATGCAAACAAATCATTTTTATCTTTTTTTTCTTGGCTGCACAAATTTGGAGACATAAATTTCCAATGTGCATTTCTTTTGTGTTCTGTGGTTTAAAGAGCTGTTATAAAAGTATATGGAGATCTGATTCCCTTAATTGTCTATCCAAGGAAAATTTTTATATGGATCCGATTCACGGTAGGTGGGATAAATCTCTTGATCCATATTCATCCACATCACTCTAACTCATTTAAAATATACTTCTTTAGGGTGATGTGCACAAATATGGACTAAGGAGTTTATCTCACTTATCGTAAATCAGATCCATATAAAAATTTTCTCAAGCTGTAAATCAAATATTCAACCTACATATGTAGGTGTAGTCTATAGTGCAAATCGAATTTGATTTAATAAATATTTGTTCAATTTTGATTCATTAATAATTAAGTTAAATTTAAACAAAACTTAATGATCGTAAATTTTTTATCTCAAATTCGACTTGATGAATTAAAA
The DNA here is from genome assembly GCA_025175665.1 of Cinchona pubescens. Taxonomy (NCBI): domain Eukaryota; kingdom Viridiplantae; phylum Streptophyta; class Magnoliopsida; order Gentianales; family Rubiaceae; genus Cinchona; species Cinchona pubescens. Next base: position 1,844,160 of record JANKKI010000258.1, on the reverse strand, counting down.
ATTTTAAATTTATACATAAAATTTTTAACTGCTCGACTTGATGAGTTAAAAATTTTAATTATATATATAAATTTTCAAATTACTCGACCTCAATATAGATAAATCAACTTTGAACCTCAATTCCCATTAGATTTACAAAATAAATAAATCAAATTTCAACATAATTTCCAAATACTCAAACAAACGCACAATCGCCCGATTAGAAGCCAGACGCCTTATCCATTAGGCCACGGGCGCTGGATATAACGTGATCGTCGTTTCTTCTTAACATCACTTAATTTTATTTTATACATATTATTATTATTATTACTTTTAAATTCTCTAACAAAGAATGAGAAATTTTTCTTGAAGACTATCGCTTTTTCTTAACATCACTTAATCCAGTTTTTTTATCGTAATTTGACTCAATTTTATAATTAATAATTTATATAACTTTATTCAATTTTTAATGAAATTTATTTAACGAAAGGGAAATTTATATCAAATACTAACACATACAAATTTAAAATTTAATTTAAAAATAAAGAAATTTATATAAAATTAAGTTATAAAAACTTAATGTGTTAATCAAAAAATCAAACAGTGACAGTTTTAATAGGACGGAAATAGTATTCGTTCTATTTATTATAAAGGAACCATGTTCTTTCCTTCTCTATTAGTACATTAAGATTAAAGATTAAATATACAGAAAATTCTACAGTTCCTTTTAGGGAACCATTTCATTATATTTTAAATATTTATACAGTACAATATTATATGCTTTAAATACTTGTAATGTACAAATTTTTAAAGTTAAAGAAATAGTTCCCTGAACATACGGTGTGAGACTGACACTTTACTTACAGGTCACAATCTCTTAAATTTTTTGCATGTATGCATGGGGAATAGAAAAAATCTTCAAAATTAAAATTGGCGGTGTAAAGTGGGTTACGTAATAAGTTGAGGGGTGTAAATTGAATATAGTTCTTGTAGGTGAGAAGAATAATAAAGTATTAATGGTCCGTTTGGTAGGGTGTCTCCACTATACTCAAATTATTAATCCTGTAATTAATGAATAATCTTTGATATCTAGTGTTTTATTGATATTAAGGAATATGAAATATCTTGAAAATAATAAGCATCTTGTGTTTAAGTGGGGAATGAATTAAACCGAATTATTATTTTACTAATTAAAATACTCCTAATTTTGCATTTTTATTTTTGGTAATCTAAAATATAGTATTCAGATAATATTATAGTAATAAAAAAATGTTAAAATATCAACGTGAGTATTAGTTATTATTTCATAGAATAATTAGCAGTGTTCATCTCAACTCCTAACTCGAAAAACTAGTTAACTTAGTCTATTTCGAATTACAAAAAATGAGTACCTTAATATGTTAATATTGCTAACTCTAGTATTACGATTTACGACCCAGTATGACTCGACTAAATGCATATTTAGGGTCTATTATGTAATTTTACACATTACAACATAATAAAATACTTTTACTTCTTCGATTTTCATTTACATATGTATGTTAATAACTAGTAGTCTTTTTTATTTTTTTAAAATCAATTTTATAATTTTATATATTAAGGTATAATGGTACATGACTTTTTCTCCTACTCTACCACTATACCCATTTATAGTGGTATTCATGTTATTAGGTAGTCAATTTTTTTATTTTTTTTTAAAAAGTTTTTAAACACAAAATTATCTAAGTACTCATGTACAAGGACAAGATATCAAATCAATTTTCTCTTGAATTGATAGGAATGTGTATTGGTTAACTGATCAATTAATCGGTTAATAAAATTAGTCAAAAATTATGTTTTAAAACTTTTAACTAATTTTGATTTCAAATTTAATTCGGTAGAAAATTCGATTAACCAAATTTGAATTTGGTACTCAATTTTGATTTCGAATAACCAAATTTAACTCGAGTTGGCTAGACTCTTAACATTGAGAAAAATCCTATACAAAAACTTATTTTTCAAACAAAATTTTTCTAATTTTATTTTATTTTTGCCATGTAGATTTGATATGTTACGTATGAATTTTTATTGATAAATGATTCAAAAAATAAGTAAAAAAAGACTTATTTAATCTATAATGTGTATTATAAATGATAATATTTTTGAATTTATTAACCAAATTTATTAATTCAATGAATCAATTTCTGAGTTGGAAAAATTAACTAAATTTACTAATCGAATTGAATTCGAATCGGTTACGAATTCAATTAATCGAATACTTACACACTCCTAACTGATAAAATCGGATCAAGTTGCCCCTTAAGCATTTGGGAAAAGTCTTACATAAACTTGGTCTACGGTATGTGGGATAGACCACTTGATTTATATTTATTCACATCACCCTGAAAAAATTTATTTTTAGTGACAGAGTGATGTAGATGAATATGGATCAAAAGTTTATCTCACTCATTAGTAAATTGGACCCATATAAGAATTTTCCAACACTTGAGAATTTTGCTTAGGAAAACAATTGATACTGTTTGGATAGTAAATAATAGACATTATTTACCAAATAAAAACATATTTGGTCAACAATAATTTTTGTTTGGTCAGCAAAACATATTTTCCAAATAATATTTTGCACTATTCATGTTTTGTCTTATTCATTATTCACACAATTCATTATTTGCACTCTTCACATCATATTCATTATTTATATTTTAAAAACATATTCAATTAATAATTATGTAAATAATTTTAAGCAACATGTCTTCGTCAAATACAATGTGGTGAGATTAAATGAAAAAATATTTACAATTGTCACTTTTCTATTTACATTATAAGCTTGTAAATGGGTCGGTTCCTGCTCTGATATATATGTATATATACATATAAAATAATACTAATATACAATAATTTATTATATATTAAATATTTAATCAGATCCAGATCTTAATCGGATAGTAACATCAATATCTAAATCCGACCCATTTATTATAATTATAAACAGATCCAGATCGAATCTAGGTAATCAAATCAATTTGTCATAAATTCATATCCAGATAAACACGTCCAAATCGGGTCGGTCGATCCAAGTCTAGACCCAACCTATTGACAAGCCTATTGCATTGTTGTTTTTTAAATTTTTGATAATAACTAAAGTGGAGCTCCAATTAGGCATGTAAACGGGTCGGATCCAATCTAAATCTTGCAAATCCATAGCTAAATCCATTTAATATTATCGGATTCGGATCCAAATTTAGATTTTTTCTAAGTCTATAAAAAGAGATCCATATCTGAATTCGTAGGACCTTGTCGGATCCAAGTCTTGATATTATTTTATAAATTTGAAAATTTATATATAAAAACTTCAAATTTTTATAGAAATTTTTAAATTGTAAAAAAAAAAAGATTTAATTCATATTCATTTTCATATTCATATTCATATTCATATTCAGCATTCATACATGTATTTTACATTAGAGCAAAAACTATATTAGATATAATCAAATCAAAACAACCAAATCCATATCCGATTGGTTTATTATACAATAACTAAATGAATCCAAATCGAATCCGGGTAATCGGATTTACGCATTGATAAAGTATAAGGGATCTAGACCCAAATAAATGACTGATAAAATGGGTCTAGACGCGATTTATTTACAGGTCTATCTCTAATTGCTCATAAATTATAATGCTATATTTTGTAGGTTTAAATTTAATTTAGAAATGTCAAACAATGTCATTTTTTGATAATATGTTTTAAAGATCCACATTCTCAAGTACAATTTAATATTAAAATAACAGATAAATTGAATAGATGAATGGAAGCCTTTGACAATCATGATTCGAAATATATAACTTGTTTAGTAAATTGAATTACTCAAAATCTAATAAAAAATAAAAACTCAATCACCGTAATTAGGGAAATCAATAAAGGAATTAAACAAAAATTATCCATAGTTAGTTAATTAGTTATGTAATTATTTTATTTTTAAATAGGTCCAACAAATAATAGGTATTCTTTATTTCTAATTCAAATAGTTATTTCAAAATATTATTTTGTATCTAAACAATTATTCTATTTTTACAAAAATCAATATTATTTTCAAAAAATTTTTATTACTAAAGTTAAAAGACAAATATTATTCATTAAATAATACTCTATTATTGACTGTGCAAACAGCACAAATTTATTTTGTTCTTCTCCTTTTATACACATTTCTACAACCTAGGGTTCTACTTGGTTTTGTTTTCTATGACGAAGCTCCAAAGAATTGATGACGATGGAAGGGGGCTCCCAGAAGCCATTGTTCAACACATTCTATCTTTCCTCAACATGGAATCAGCGGCCCGATTAAGTTTGGTGTCCAAGATATGGTACAGGGCGTGGGCTACTTGTCCCATCCTCAAACTCTCTCTTGATGAAGACAACCATTTCAGAAAAGTCAGATTTCACAGAAATTATGATAATAATATTCCGCAGGATGTATCATTTATTGAGAAAGTTCGACAAGAATTCCTAAATTATGCAAAAAAATCCTTGCAAAGATACCTTAACAATACATCATTTTTATTATGTGTTGAGGAGCTCCATCTTACTATGCGGTGCTTTGCTGCTCGCTAAGTCACACTTGTACATATTATTTCATTAAGAAATTGTTGAACAATGTTGAAAGATCTGGTGTTGTAGTTAAAGGGCTTCGTTTTTGGTATACTTCGTTCGAATTTGGGAGTTTTACGACTGATTTGCCTGAATTGTTAAGAATTCTTGAAGTTGGAATTCTTAGGGAGTTTGATGTTAAGGGGTGTAAGTTGGAGCACGAAATTGGTAAAAAACCGATGATTCGATGTTGTCTTTTGAGGAGATTATCTCTTGAATACGTCCATACCAATGAGGATATCCTTAAAAGCATAATCTCGAGTTGTCCCTTTGATTGAAAGTATGAAATTCGATTGGTTGGTTTGGGACGAATTAAGGTGGTCAATAATACGTGTCTCAAGGATTTTAGTGTTAGTAGTTGCAGTACTATCGAAGCTATTGAAGTCCAAGCTCCTAATCTTGAATCTTTTCATTGCTTTGCTTCCTGTTCGTTGAGGCTCAAGTTGTATGGTCCTAATGAGAATTTTGAAAAGGATATCATTGAGATGCCTACTAATTGAAGGCAGTTTTTTTCAGGATCTCGCGAAAAATTTTCCCAACCTGAAGGATTTGAGTATTGTACAATGCTCTTTTGTTAAAAGAATCAACATATCAAGTAACTCACTCAAGTTTACAGTATTAAGAGTAGACCGGCAGGTTGAGGTTGAGATTAATGCTCCGAACATGGTTTCATTTGAATATTCGGGTGAAAAGATCCCCTGTTTTAAAAATTTGTTGGGCAGTACTACTACTACTATGTCATCAAGTGGTGATCAGCAGTGCAAGTACAATATAGAAATATTCGGTTTGAGCTTGGCAACCAGTAATGCTGATCGATTTATGCAGCTGAAGGAGATGTTGAAGAAATTTCTAGTACCACATAAGTCCAAAATGTCACTTTCTATTCATTTTGAAAGCCATGTACTCAGCAATGAGAGTATTCTAACAACTATCCCGATTAACATCGCTGAGGAAACTGGAGTTGAGTTCCGGAGGATCTCACGTTTCACATGTTAGGTTTTCAATCATCACCATTATCATTATCTTCATACTCGACTATTCTAGATATTCTGTTCATGATTTGCCGGCCTAAGTCCATCTGCCTTCGTGTGGAAACTTTTTCGGATAGGGAATTCGCTAAGTTAGAGGTTGCTGATGGATAGGAGAAGTTCAGGCAAATGTAGTACTTCATGGGAAAATAACTTCTGGGAGAATGAACTGAAGGAAGTGAAAATAGTAAAAACTGTGACTGTTGACGAGGTCGAAGATAAGAAGCAATATTTTCGCATCCAGAAAATTTTCTTCAGTTTGAAATGGAAATCGTGTTTTGACATATTAAACCAGATCTAATAATTCTAGATTTTTTTTAGGACTATTTTTAACCGGTGTTTGGTATGGTTTTTGATTTTTTTTTTTAATTAAAATTTTGTTGTTTGGATATTCTACTATATATATATATAGTTAATTTCTTGTGTTTCTTGACAATAAGTGGTGTCTTTGGTATCGAAGAGTGAAATATTTAGATTTTTTTTCTAATTATTTGATAAAAAGATGTATGCTGCTAAGGTGATCAAAAGAAGCATGTTAGTAAGGTGAGCACGCACCGTGGGACTGCAAATTGCCTTGTGCAATTGCCTCTGCGATTTCTGAGGCAGCAGATCTATTGTTTTGATTGCTGAAATGTTTGGCATGCCAGCTTGAATCCTCATATCACTGACAGGCCTAATTAGTAGCATAGTTGTGTGATCAAACATTTTTCATATTTTCCATAATTCCCTTTAAAGATGCTAAATGGTAAAATACTATACACATCAGCATCAATTACACCAACTAAATAAGAGACAGGACAATAGGACTTTTATTTGTTCTATCAATCATAAAGGAACCTTCATGTTCTCTATTACATTAAACATACAGTGCGGCTTGCACTTTATCTACAGGTCCCAACCCAACTTACATTTATTCCATTCTACACATGGGGTGAGTAGAAAATTGTTAACTTGGGTTTAATGAACCGTGTAATGGAACTCTGTAAACACAAAATGTGAAGATGGCTGTTGGAGCTTCAGTCCTCGAGCTCAATGATCTTGACCACAGATGCATCACCCACTTTTTGGCAAACAACAACTCGATCATGGGGTTTTATGACACCAGAGGCTTTCCCATGATCCAATGCCACCTTCAGCACTGACTCGTTGGTTGCATTTGTAGACTCGGCCTGCAAAACCAGCAATTGCTACTTAGATTCGGATAGTAAATCAGGAACATCGTCTGACGAAAAAAATAGTGATCTTTTCAAACAACAATCATTATGATACCGATTGCTATCACACTACCTTGATAGTACATCCCACAAGCTTTCAGGTTTCTTGCATTGGAAACTAGTACAAAACCATTATTAGTGTCCAATGTTCCTTTTTTTTTTTTTTTTTTGTTTTGATCAATTAAGCCCATAACCACTTTCTAGAATCAGCAGTGCGCATAGGTGAAAAAAATTAGATGTGCATAAATGCTTGGTCTAATGGATATACAGTACAACTCATAACAATTTGACAAGAATTTGCAAAACAATGCCATAATCTCTTGTATTAAAGTGAGAGTTGTATTTTAATCAAGTGCAATAGAAGGTTGGAATCCAGACCAAGTTATCATCATACTGTTCAGTATGCATGCTTGCAGACAATCTAAAAGATATTCTTTGAACTATGATAATATAACATAGAGAAAGGAAATATCTTACTGGATGTCGCGGATCTGCAAGCATAGGGAAAAGCCCTCTGACTATAAGAGATTGCCTTGCCTGAAGGTTACATCAATCAGGAACCAAGTTTAAAAACCAATATCAATTTCTAATTACCAATTTAATGTTGAAAACAAACCCTTGAACAATGTCAACAAATATGTGAACACAGGGAAACAAAAAACTATTGTTCAGGCTTCAACTTCTAAACAGTAAACTTAAATCCAATGGAACAATTTCCATGAAAACTTCAGCTGAAAAATTTTTCATAAAAAAGTTTCGAAGACCATCCTCAAATAGTCATTTCATTAACACAATATATCAGAGGGAAAACCACTCAACTCGTCAGATGCCCAGAAGCATCCAGCCAATGTATAACTTTTCTTAGTAAGTTATAAATATTTTAAGGAAGAGGAACATATAGTAGCGTAAGCTTTTTGAATATTTTTAAACATTTCAAGGTTGGAATATTGGTAGGAAACATGTAAAATAGACCAAGATGTGCTTTAAGTTCTATCAACTCTAGAATTCAACAGCAACTAAGGAAGCTGATCTGTAGAACTTAATGCAGTACCTCAAAAGCACCAGTAAAGGTCCAGCGGAGTTGATTCGTCTTCAGACGAGGAATAACAACAGATAATACAGGCATTGTTGGCCTATATTTTGCTATTAATCTGCATAATTTAAAAAGGAAAGGTTGAAAATTTATAACATTACATTCCCAAGTATTAAAAAAATTCTTTTCTAGTTAGATACACAAACGAGATATCTGCATTCTCTGGGATCATCCAAATTCTAGTTTGCAATGTTTGTAGATTTGAGGATTCTCAAATGTTAAAGATTATATTCAGATTATTTGCTCACACACGAGCACATGCACACAAATACACTCAGAGAGAGAGAGAGACCTTGCAGCTCTTCCAGATGAAGTGAAGCAAATAATGACTGATGCCTTTACCTTAATGGCAGCACGAACCTGCATTAAACAGAACAAATATATAAAGTTTGCATGGCTACAAGAATTCTAAGCCACTGTCACTCAAGGTAAAGAAGGATATCACCAGAATAGTATTTCAAGACTAAACTAGAAAAGAGGACATAGTTAACATATAATTGAAGTACCGCCGAGGAAGCAATAGATTCCAAGTGGGTCATTGGTTCTCCAACATACTTAACAGTTCTCTTGAAATAGAGATCTTGATTGTAAACCTTCTCAGCCTGCAGCAGCATACAAAGTAGATTTGTCTGATTAACCATGGTAATTGATGCAAAAGTATGCAAAAATCTAACCATGGCCTTTAAATATTGGGCAGGTGGCACCTAATAGAAGGTTAAGTGATTTACCATCAATGAACATAATCACATAAAGAAGTGTATCCTCAAATATAGGTTGAGCCAGGGCTGAAAACAATCATTTTAAATTCCGATCCTAGGCAGTTTTGCACCTAGGAATGTGACAAATGTTGTAGACAGTATGTCATACAGTATTACACATGGGACGTGGCTCCGAAACTTCCGCTCCCCTTTTCAAAGGGTTATCCATGTAACTTCAGGGAGGGAAGGGAAAAGGTACAAATGTTTCTGAAAGACAGGTAGCCCAACTAACAAGTTTCTATATGGATAAAATGGCGATGAAGGAAGAAAGTCGTACCTCAGCACAAATTTTACCAACAATAGAAATTGTCTCAACAGGGTATAATCCACGTAGTGTCTCTGCACCTAGAAGAATGGCATCACTACCTGAAATGTATATTGGTTTAAGAATCCATGACCCAATAACAATGCACGGATGATCCTGACACTTCAAACAAGGATGGTAGTGTTATAAATACTTCTGAGATGAACAATAGGGCATCCTAGGGTGGAAGGGGGAACAGGGGACAGTCAAATGAAAGACATGAAGATAATTGAAATTTACCATCCAATACAGCATTTGCCACATCAGTTGCCTCAGCACGAGTGGGTCTTAAATTGTCAGTCATACTATCTACAACTCGTGTAACCACAGCTGGCTTCCCAGCCATATTGCACTTGTAAACAGCAGCTTTTTGAAATAGGAACACCTGAATATATGGAAAGATGAAGACAGAATCTAGCAAGATTACTCCTAGAACTAACCACACAAGAATTTACATAGCAGACAAACTGAAATGAAGACAATGACTCCATCCCTTTCCCAAGGAAGATGTGCTTTTACACCATCGACACTGGGACTGCATTGCTTTTCAAGTAATGTCGTATATTAAGTGGAACTTTGAGTAAAAAGTGGATATATCTCCCACAACCCTTACATTTGCCTCACAATCACAGAATTCACCATTTCATAACAGGATTTGCCGTTTTGAGAGAAAATTTTCAAATTATTCAAAATGGACCTTCTCAGGAGGAAGATCTATTCCCAAATTTCCACGAGAAAGGATGATGCCATCAGCTTCTTGTAAGATCTCATCAAAGTGGTTTAACCCCTGCAAGATAATAAAAGTGAAATAAAGTGAACATCACGCTAAGACAACGCATAAGTCCATAAAAGAAGTCTATGAATAATTTGAAAGAGACAATCTCACCTCTACATTTTCAATCTTTGCAAAAATATAAGGGTCTGACTGAGATCACCCAATTTAGAAAGAAACTCACGAGCCTGTGCAAAAAAAATGAATACTGAACAAGGTCAGTTGCCTATAAGAAATATGTCGCATATTTCATGGCAACAGAATTCGCGAGTTTGATGAATTATTTAAGGAAAATAAATATAATAGATACAGGGTAGCACTAGGAGAGGAAGACAGATGGCTTGGCATGAGAAAAGAATCTATACACAAAAACAAGAAGTTTAGAAATGGTCCTTACATGTTGAATAAATATAACAGATATAGGGAAGTGGTAGGAAAGGAAAACAGAGATGGCTTGACATGAGGAAGGAAAAAAACAGAGAATCAAGAGATTCAGAAATGATCCTTACATGTCGAACATCTTCTGCATGCCTTGTGTATGATAAGGAAAGAAAGTCTATGTTGTTTCGGGCACCCCAGGTGCTTATAACCTAGAATTAAACACCCAAACATTGTTAACTAACCAAAAAAAAAAATTCAAACAGTAAGAAAATATCTTTTAGAAGGGGGAAAAAAATCCAAGGTGACTGCTAAAACATATCCGGCAGGTCCAGAAAAAAATATTTTTAAAAATAATAAATAAATAAATAAAACAAAAACTGGAACAACAGTCTCTTAAAAGCTTATCAATTAGCCTGAGTTGAGCAGCACCTGCAGCAGATGTACCAATAAGAATATTAATACCTACGATGACAAACTGAATTCACAACAAGGCAATAAGCAATTTGCACAAGTCTCAGAAATCTAAAACCACAAGCAAAGGGGTTTACGTAGGACCATTTTGGTAATACTCAATGCTCAGAAGTTTTCAATTCCTTCACAGTGGTCAAGATATTAGCATGATTCAAGGTCCACACAATCAAACAGGCTGCCTTTGTTAAATGGAACAGAGAGAAGAAATTAACATACTTCCTTATCTTTGTCAGTCAGGGTTGGCAGATCAATACGAATTTGAGAGACATGTAAAGTGAACAAGGACCCAGCCAATGTAGCTGAATTCTTTATAAGACAAACAACATCCTCCCCCTTAATCTCAGTTACCTGCAAAATGAAAAATTCATGACGAGTGACATAAATGTGTGAGGTATCTTTAATGCTTTACTGTCTCTGATGACCTATATTCAAAGCGTCAACAACAAAAACTAGACCTACAACCCTCTGTAAATTTCTAAGATCCTTCACTGTCTAATGATAGATCAAATGCTATAGAAAAATGGTGAAACATTGACCAAGTCAACAACGGGAATAAGCATTACCTCAAGCCACACAGAAGTCGTCTCGCTTCCAGTGAACAAATATTGGCCAATGAAAATAGTATCTCCTGCTTTGACCGCCTGCAAAACAATTTGGCCTCAGTACGGAATCAATCACGATAAAAGTAGTAGAACTGGTCCTCAGAAAGAACAAATAACATTGAATGGGAATACATATGACCACTTGTATGAGATGACTATAAGTAGCTCTATGTTAGAATCCCACGTGAAGTGATAAAAGGGCCATTCAGTGGTCTGATCACCAGAAGCTGATGCAGTCAAGAATCAGAAGTACATTAAAAATCCAAATCCCATCTGTGCAACTACTCCAAGTAAGCAATCCATGTACGAGGCCGATTCAACATATTCCAGCAACCAATTTGGGAGGATGAATTGATAGAAATAGTAACAATGCCAGCTATGATAGTGCTAGAGTAGGAAATTTGCCAATTACATTAAAAACAGGGCTCAAGAACTAGTAGAGCAACCTGTACCAATAGTGTACAAATGATTCTACCACTTTGGACAATCATAATTTTGTGATGCTTTGCTAATAATAATATTCAAGATATGAAACCAATAAATCATTAGCATAATCTCTACTGATTGTTGTTAATCACATGTATCCTACCATATCTGATCTGACAATTAAGAATAATCATAATCTGGTTGGCTAAATGCAGTAATTTGTATCAGAATGAAGTAATAAATAATCTAAATAATTAACTACCTTTGATAACCCAGTGAAATTAATAGGAAGTAAATTTGAAGAAGCCTCTTTGTCTTGGTCAGGGGTTAATGTTACAAGGGAATCAGCCAGGAGTGAGATAGGTTGTTCGGTTTTGTTCACAACTTGTAATTCAGGACCCACAGTGTCTAGCATAACCTGCCAATACAACAAAAGAGTTACTAATCATAGCCAATTTCCAATATTCTAATACACAACAGAACTTACAAACAAAGAAATAACTCCGACTCCAAATTGAAATGTACAGCAAGCAATTAGAGCTTACCGCACAGAGCTTCTTCGTACTCTTAATAGCCACCTTCAAGTTCTCCAAAGTCTCCTGGTGAAATGCAGTATTGCCCCATGAAAAATCAAACCGTGCCACTACAATGAAAATATCCATTTAATTAACTCAATGATTTTATCATCATCTCCATTTTACTTTTTTTTTTTTAAAAAAAAACACTCTTTTTTCCTTTGTCCAAATAGATCACCAAAAACCTCAACAAAATGCGGAAAACCCTCACTCCAGTAATTCTATCAAATTAATCAATCAAAAAAACTTCTCTTATAATTTCTAAATAATATTATCAAATTCAACTAAATAATAATCGGGATATTATATAACAATAAAAGAAATGATAATAATAACACAACTAACCAGACATTCCAGCCTTGAGGCAGCCGGAAATGATCTCCACAGAACGGGATTTTGGGCCCAGAGTCCCAACAATCTTCGTCATTGCTTGGGAAAAAAACTCTGCCAAAAGAAAAAAATAAAAAATAAAATTAGAAACCTAATTAACATGAAATTAACTCAAAAAAAAATTAAAGTTTGAGCCATTGATATTCGATCAAGAACTTATAGGAACTATAAATTAACAAAAAGTACTTAAAAAAATTTTAAAAAAAAGAGAGAGTAATTAAATGAGTGGAATAAAGTATTAAAATAGTTACAGGCTTTGATGGTTCAAGAATTGAAGCCATCCGAATCGGTATCTTCCAGAAGCAAGTGATTCGCATGCATTTTATTTTTTGTAGCAAAGCACTGATGAGAGTTGCTGAGAAAGAGTTTTAGAGAGAGAAAGTAATGATAGCAGTAGCTTGGGTCTACTGAAGCACAGAAGTAGCTTGGGACGATCAATCGAGATGTAAAAGGAAGATTTTTTAATATTTTTAACTTTATTTCATTTTTTATTATTAATATATTTTTAAATCCAGAATAAAGTTAAAGTGATACTGTATTTTGTTTGATTTTGCTTTTCTTGGTTTTGTTTGTTACTGCTACTTTCGTAAATGGAACCTTTCGGAGGAAATACTTAAATAGATTTGGTCTTTAATCTTATTTATAAATCTTATAGTATAGATTAAATAATTATAAAATTTATCACGATATAAAAAAAATTTATAAAATTTAATTTTAAACGTAAAATCTATTAATAAAACTAAAGATTCGATTTATGTAAGTATTTTTCTTTTTAGGTTTTGGGGGTACTTAAGCAAAACCTGTGGGCGTACGTAAGCCTTTTATGGTTGGGAGAAACCACGACTCATTAATTCGGAGTTACTCAACTCAGTGTAGATCATCCCATCTCATCCAATCCGCGAATTAACCAGACATTGGGTCTCAAATATAAAAGAAGTTAAAAGAAATATGTAATGAAAATGTAGCAATTTGGTGGTATCAAACAAGGGATGTAATTGTTAGTAAATATATATACTTTTTATTTTATATTTCATGATTAAAAAATAATAAAGTTATTTAAGTCAAATTTTGCTTATTGAACTTATATATTGTTTTCTTCGTTTACAAAATAAAGAAATTTTTACAACTACTTTCAATTCATTTATTTGCATGTATTAAATATTTTTTAAAAAATAAAATTATTAGGTAAATATCTTTATTTAAATAAATTTGTCATTTCATAACTAAAAATGAAATGAAAAGAAATATTGTTAGATAAAGTGTATTTAAATAGAATATATTTTACTACTAAATTTATATTTAATATTCTTAATCCTTGCTAAATGAAAATAAATAGAAAGTAATTGAAAAAATTCTCCAAGTTTGATAAGTGAATAACATAATGCAAAAGTTGGTTGACAAAAATGTGACAACTAATGAATTTCTCTTATAGTTATCTAATATATAATATAAAATTAAACTAGAGTAATTTTACCATTAAATTTTTAGACGACAATTGTCAAAAAAATAATCAACCTTTTATAATTAATTGTATGGAAAAAAAATCATTTTGATCTATTGTCACTTTGGATTTTTTTTTTTTTTCCAAAACAACAAAATCTATTATCTTTGGAGTTTGTCCTAAATTATTTTCTTATGTACTATACGAAGTCAATTTAATCCCTCATCTTTAAATTGTTAGTTAATAAAGAGTTTTTGACAAAAAAGTTGAGTAAATTAAAGGCATAGGTTATGTGAACAGCACGTCACCTTTAAATTCAAATGATTGGAGGTTAAAAAAAATTTAAAATGATAAAATTTACTTCATTAATTTTTGTCATTGAAGATTGCTTGAAGAACATTCTCTGTAGGGGTATGTGAAAGTCCATTATAGATCCTCTCTTTAGAAGGGGAAAAAAAAGATTGGTTGAAGAAAATGCAACAAAATTAAGGTGGAAAATGAAAGAAAATAAAATTATTGGGGAATTTAAGAGTGTTCATCTTGATCCGAAACACTCAGCTGAACCAAAAAAAGAGGGTACCCAAAAAATAATGTAAGTGGGTTGGGTCACTCAGGTTGAGGGTCGGATAGCGGGTCACATTTTTGTAACCCGTCGAGTACCCAACCCGATCCATTTCAAGGGTAATTTGTAAATTTGGTTTACTAGGGTTTCATGAAATTATAATTTACTAAGGTTATTGGCAACCTCTCACTTCTTCTTTTTCAATTCCTCGTCTTTCTTTTCTCTTCCTCCTCAATCCATCTCTTACCTTTCTCTTCCTCACATCCTCATTCCTCATATTCGCATCTGTTAGAATATATTTCATAATTTAATTGTTGTTACTATTGAGATGTAATATTAGGATATATTTTGTGACTTAGACTTAATTGTTAAACTTGTAAAACTAACTTGCCTAATTATCATTATTTCAATTTTTATGTTTTGTTACTAGTGAGGGTTGGGTACCCGGTCAACCCGACTCTCTGCTTTGTATGGACCGAGTAAAGGGTCAGAATTTTCTTGACCCGATCAGTGAGGGTTTGGTACTTTTTTACCTCATGAATCGGGTATACGGTCCATGAACACCCTCCTAATTATTGGGGATAATGAGAAATAAGACCTTTTAACCTTGACATGTTTATGTTTTAATAGCCACATGATATTTACGTAACCTCATCATTAATTTGTCTAACTTTTTTTTTGAAAGTCCAACGTTGGTCAACATTTGAAGATGAATAACTAAATTGACTCGTTCGCATACATAAAAGATTAAATTGGGGCACAACTAAAAATAAGAGCCTAAAATGATCTTTTTTCCTTATTAGTATTCCATGGAATCTTACACTATCCGGATTTAGGAGGGCAAAGTGCAACTGAATATAAGCTTGAGTAAATAATTAACACTTTATTTACAAGTAGTATAGGGATTTGATGGAACTATTTCGTTAGGTTTAAAGATTTGTACAATATAATTTTTTAAAGATTATAGTGTCTTATTGTACAAATTTTTTTTAAAAATGACGAAATAGTTTCTCAATGAAACTCTAGAATTTTACGGTAGTATATTTTGGAAAAATCCTAAAATTATTTAAGAATAAGAACCCTAGGTATCCCCACAAAATAAGCAAACCAAATTCTATAGACAAATGATTAAATTTTAGGAAATAGATGACATTAGTTGTAATTAAAATTTTATATAAATTTAATTATGATCACAAGATTATAAAAATTTAATCATAATTACAAGATTTATATGTCTAAAATTGTTTTACTTATATATTTTCTAATTTTGGAAAAAAGACTAATTTGGTCCTTTATTTTGAAGGTATCAATTTAGTCTATTATTTATTAAAAAGATCAATTTAGTTATTTACTTTTAAAAAAATTAACTAATTAGGTCTTATAATGAAAATTGTGAATAAACTAACAGAATATTTGATAACTTTTACAAATTCTATTAATTGTGAATAGCACATGTATTTTTTTTGATAAATTATAGTAGAAGTCTATTTATAACTAAATATCTGATAACTGTAAATACAAATTACTTTATTTACATTACGTAACTTATGGGTAATTGTACTATTATAAATAGATACACTACATGAGATTTAAAATAAAGACGCACACTATCAAAATCTTCCATTTTTCTTTTCTCTCAATTTTATACATTTTTATATTTTATTTAACTTTTATAACATGTTTCAGCACGATCAATTTAATAAAACTTGAAAACATTAAGTATTTTCTTATCCCAATACCTATTGATTGTTTATTTCAATTATTATTTTGAATCATGTCAAATCTTACTAAACTCAAATTTACGACCCTTGATATAACGGGCAAGAATTATCTTTCATGAATTTTGGATGTTGAAATTCATTTAAATTCAATGGGTGTTGAAGACACCATTAAAAAAGAAAATACTGCATCCAATCAGGACAAGGCAAAATCAATGATTTTCCTTCGTCATCACATTCATGAATAAGCTACTGCAGATCTATGGGGAGTCCCCAAAACTTGTTATGAGTAGATGCATTTAAGATTACAAGATTTCAAATCTGTAAGTGATTATAACTCAGCAATGTTTAGAATCAATTCCTAATTAAAATTATAATTTGAAAAAATATTACTGATGAAGATATAATGAAAAAAATATTTTCTACTTTCCACACTTCGAATGTGCTACTGTAGTAGCAACGTCGTGAAAAATGTTTTATGAGATATTCTCAACTAATTTCAAGTATTCTTGTTGCTAAGTTAAAGAATGAATTATTGATGAAAAATCATGAATCTCATTCTACTGGAACTACTCCATTCCCTGACGTGAATGCAAATATATCTGGAAGTACTTCATTCCCTGAAGTGAAGGCAGCTATGCATAACAATTTTAAAAATAATTATGGTTATGGTTGTAGCCATTTGTACCCGTGGACGTGGACGCGGACGCAGTCGTGGTTGTAAAGACAATGAGAAAGGGAAAGAAAAGGTTGGTCAAAATAATCTTACCAAAAATACTAAAGATTTGTGTTATCGATGTGGCATGAAAGGACATTAGTCACGTACTTGTCGTACTTCTATTCATCTTGTTAAACTTTATCGAGCATCCATCAAAGGAAAAGAGAAAAATGTGGAAGCAAATATGACTTATGAAGGTGATAGCATTATGACAAATTTTACTGATAAAGTTGATGACTCAAACTATAGTACTGATGATTTCAATGACCTCACCGATATAACACATCTGAATGCATCAGATTTCTTTGAGAGTCATGAGTAAATTGTTGGGAAGGAATAAAATGTGAAATTTTTTTTAATTTATTATGTTGTTTTTGTTCATTTAGTTTTTTTCCAGTTTATTTAAATTGAAACATTTATTTTAATGTAATTTATTTTTTTCAATATTTATTTTAATTAAGTCATTTTTTTAATGAATAATATGAGTACTTCTCATTCAATGATTGAATTCAAGAACAGTGAAGACGTATGTCTTGCTAATAGTGCAACAATATATACGATATTTAAAAATAAGAAATATGTTTCTCATTTAATAAAGGATAATTTCAATGTTAATACAATATCAAGTAGCACTGAATTAATTAATGGTTCTTAAAAAGTCACTATATTATTACCCAGAGGGGAACAAAATTTATTATAAATAATGCATTATTTTTGGCTAAATCTCAACTAATTTTATTAAGTTTTAAAGATACCGCTGAAATTGATATCATATCGAAACTGTAAATGAGAAAAATATTGAGTATTTATATATCACAAAAATAATATTTGGAAAGAAATATGTTTTAAAAAAGTTGTTTACTTTATCTTCTGGTTTGCACTGTACATATATTAGTACAATTGAATCACATGTTACAGTAAATCAAAAATTTACTGATCCAAATAATTTTATTATTTGGCATGACCGGTTAGGTCATCCCGAAAATAATATGATGCGTAGAATAATTACAAATTCACATGGACATTTATTGAAGAACCTGAAGATTCCTCAATTTAGTCAATTTCTTGAGCTGCTTGTTCTCAAGAAAAATTAATTATTAGATCATCACCAATTAAAATTGTAATTGAATTCCCGGCATTTCTGAAACGTATTCAGGGTGATATCTGTGAACCCATTCACCCGTCATGTGGACCGTTTAAATATTTATAGTTTTGATAGATGCATCTACTAGATGGTCTCATATGTGTTTATTATCTTCTCATAATTTGATATTTGCGAGATTACTTGTTCAAATAATTAGATTACGAGCACAATTTTTAGATTATGCAATTAAGAAAATTCATCTTGATAATATTGACGAAGTTATATCTCAAATATTTAATAATTTTTGTATGTCAATTGGTATAACTATTGAATATCTTGTAACACATGTTTATACTCAAAATGGTCTAGTAGAATCATTCATAAAGCTCCTCTAATTAATAGTTAGACCATTACTTATGAGAACAAAATTACATACTTCTACGTAGGGACATGCTATTTTGCATGCTCAAGTTATTTGAAATTTTTTCCCTTACAATTGACTTTTTGTCAGAAATCTAATATATCCCATCTATTTTAGTTATGCAGTATATGTTCTAATTGCTCCACCACAAAGCATAAAGATGGGTTCTCAAAGAAGATTGGGATTATAGCTCTATGTTGGATATGAATCCCCCTCTATAATTAAATATTTCAAATCATTAACAAGGGATTTATTTATGGCACGTTTTGTTGATTGTCATTTTGATGAAAATATTTTCTTAACATTAGGGGGAGAAAATAAACAGTTGAATAGAATGAATTATCGTTATCACATTTCGATTCTCGTACAAAATAATGTGAATTAGAAGTTTAAAAGATAATTCATTTGTAAAATATTGCGAATCAACTTCCAGATTCATTTACTGGCCTAAAACGAGTTACTAAATCTCATATACCAGGTGAAAATACTCCAATTAGAATTGAAGTTCCAGTAGAACAACCTATCAATGAAAATGATAGTAAATTATGCCTAAAGTGTGGTAGATCAATCGGTTCCAAAGATAAAAATTTTCGAAAGAAGAAAAGAGTAACTATTCAAGATTGTTATATAATGGAGGCGGATGCTCCCAAAGAAATAATCCTGACATAACTAATTTTAGAATTTAAAAATGGATTAGGTATCATGAATCAAATGAAAATGAAGAGATCTCGATAAGTTATATCTCTACTGGAAAAAGATAGAATCGAACAGATATTATTGTCGACAACAACTTTGTTTATAACATAGTTGCTGATGTTTTGGATGAAAACGAGGCTATTGAACCTCAATGTATCGAAGAATATCGACGCAGAGATGATTGGCCAAAATGAAAAAATGTAATTCAAGTAAAATTAAATTTACTTTCAAAATGTGAGGTTTTTGGACTTGTAGTCCAAGCACCTAAAGGTTTAAAGTCGGTGGGGTACAAATGGGAAAAACAAAATGAGAAAAATAAAATTGTGCGATACAAAGCACGCATTGTCGCACAAGAATTTTCACAAAGACCCGATATTGATTATAAAAAACTATATTCTCCTGTGATGGATGCAATCATATTTAGATTTCTTATTAGTTTGGCAGTTAGTGAAAAAACTTGAAATACGTCTAATAGATGTTGTGACAGCCTATTTATATGGCTCGCTTGATACCAGAGATTTGTATGAAAATCCCTGAACGATTTAATATGCCCGACACATATAAAGTTTTTCGAAAAAATTATTCAATAAAATTACGTAAATCCTTATATAGATTAAAGTAATCTGCCCGTATGTGGTATAATCGATTCAGTGAGTATTTCTTGAAAGAGAATTATAAAAACGATTCAATTTGCCCATGTATTTTTATAAAAAGAATTGGATCAAAATTTTTAATAATTACTGCATATGTTGATGATATAAAAATTATTGAAACTCTTGAAGAGTTTCAAAATGCAATGAATTATTTAAAGAACCAATTTGAGATGAAAGATTTAGGTAAAACAACATTTTGTATAAGTCTACAATTTGAGCACTTAACACATGAAATTTTCATTTATCAATCAACTTTTACAGAAAAATTATTAAAGCGATTTTATATGGATAAAGTACATCCATTGAATACCCTAATGGTTGTAAGATCACTTGATGTGAGAAATGATATTTTCCATCCTCGAGAGATTAAATGATGAAGAATTTTTTGGTCTTGAAGTATCATATCTAAGTGCTATAGGAGTTTTATTGTATCTTACTAATAATATACAGTTTAAAATAACATTTGCTGTAAGTTTGTTAGCAAGATTTAGTTCTTTTCCAACACGAAAATACTGGAATGGTGTTAAACATATATTTAGATACCTCCGAGAGACTATTGATATAGGTTTACTTTATTTAAATGAATCTAAATTACAATTAACTGCTATGCAGATGTCAGATATTTATCTGACCCGCATAAAACTCGATTTGAAACGGGTTATTTATTCACATGTGGAGATACAACTATATCATGGCGTTCAACAAAACAAACCTCAGCCGTTATTTCTTCAAATCATGCAGAATTAATTACTATAAATGAGACATGTAGATAATGCATTTGGTTAAAGTCATTAACCTAACATATCCAGAAGATATGTGATTTAAAGTTAGAAGAAAAGTTGCTAACAATATTATTTGAAAATAATGCATGTAGATAATTACTATAAATGAGACATGTAGATAATGCATTTGGTTAAAGTCATTAACCTAACATATCCAGAAGATATGTGATTTAACGTGAGAAGAAAAGCTGCTAACAATATTATTTGAAAATAATGCAGCATGCATAACCCAGTTAAAGGAAGGTTATATCAAAGGAGATTGAATGAAACATATTTCTCTAAAATTTTTCTGCACTCATGAATGTTAGAAGAATGGTGATATTGATATCTAACAGATCACTCATGTGATAATCTAATTAGTTTATTTACAAAGGCGCTACCAACATCAACATTCAAGAAGATAGTTTATAATATCGGATTGTACCGTCTTAAGGATATTAAGGATATTAAGTGATATGTTCATGAGGGTGAGTAATAGTACACGCTATACTCTTTGTCTCTTGACCGTGATTTTATTCTAATGGGTTTTTCAGGTAAGGTTTTTAATGAGACCGCATGCAAAAATGTGCTACAAATTTTGTGTATTTTTTCCTTCAAAATGAACGACTAGGTTTTTGTCCTACCCGATTTTTCCTAATAAGATTTTAACGAGACATATGATTTAGTCATTAAACATCTAACAGATAGTGTTACAAATTTTATTAGTTGTGGATGTCTACACATGTATTTTAGTTTTGATAAGTTATGGAAGAAATCTATCAATATCTAAATATCTGAAAACTGTAGATACAAGTTACGTTATTTACCTTACCTAACTTATGGGTCATTGTATTCTTATAAATAGATGCACTACCTGAGAAATAAAGGCACAAACTGTCAAAATCTTTCATTTTTCTTTTCTCTCAATTTTATTAATTTTTATATTTTGTTTAACTTTTATAACAACAACTATTTATTGTAAATTAATGACCATCTGATTATTACTCGATTTAGTTTATTAATTCGTTTATGATTTTTATCATATGTCTTGATTAATTTTTTTAAATATAAGAAACTAAATTAATTTGCTTTGATAGATAAGAGATTGTGGCTCGGCTTAGATTTTTTTTTTGTCCTCATTTTTTACCACCTTTTACTTTACTATTTATACTTTTATGAAATATTTGTTTGGTTAGCAAAAAATTTTTTGGTCAACTTTTTTTAACTTTTTTCAAAATACTATTTATTATTTATACAATTCAAATTTTTTTTCACTATTCATTACTTACGCAATTCAAAATTTTCTTTCACTGTTCATTACTATTCAATCAATTATTTTACTATTTATCTATACGTGTACTATATTATTCATATATATTAACATTAATTTTTTTTATATTATCCATTACTATTTATTGGTTTGAATTTTTTTTAAGCAAAGAAAAATGAAAATGTAAGTTCAGACTTTCGAACGTATTCATTGGTCTGAATTTTTTTGGGTAAAGAAAAAATGAAAATATTAGTACAGACTTCCAAACCTAGGTTCGGAAATCCAAGTATAGGCAAAAAATAGAGTTTAAAATAATTTGGACTTCCGAACTTAGGTTTGAGAGTCCGAAATATAAGTGGGAAAATAGAGTTTAAAAATGATATATAAGATTCAGACTTTAGAATCTATGTTGGACAGTCCGAACTATGGACAGAAAAATGTAAATTTTAAATTATATTTTTATTTTGTATTAAATAAATACATATTTAGCATACGCATAAGGACATATTTTGTTTTTTAAAGTTTGGATTTCAAACGATGTACAGGTAACTACTTTTGTATGTGATTTTTAATATTTGATTTGATGGTATAAAAAAAAATGATTGAAATTATATATTTTGATATTAATAATTTTATTCAAATTTTATCTACGTATTTTGTCTTTTAGTACACAAGATACTAAATAGTTTTTAAATTATATTTTTTATTTTATATTAAATAAATACATGTTAGCATACATGTAGGAGTATATTTTATTTTTTAAGATTTGAATTTCAAATAATGAGAAAGTAACTACGTTTGTGTGCGATTTTTAGTACTTGATTTAATTGTGTGAAAAGGAAAGTGAAAGGAATTATATATTTTAATATTAATAATTTCGTTCGATGACTTAGCATACGTTTTTTATCTTTTAATATAAAAAATACTATCTAAATATTTTTTTACAAAAAATTATTTACACTATTTACAATTCAAACATTTAATCAAATTATTCACTTTTTTATTAGTGACCACATTACTCAAATAATTTCTTTTCTTGAATAATATACCAAAATAATATTCATAGGGACCTATATTAGTTGGGACTCTATATAACTAGGAAACACCAGCTATTCCTTGTCAGAGGCGGCGTCTCCTAGAATCCTCTTCACTCAGCATTCTCCGCCAACACCTCCGTTTTAGAGCGGCGAAAATGGCAGAAATCCGGTCAACCACTGTCACCACCGAAATAATAGCAAAAAAACCTTCCGACCAAGAAGACCAACACCGTCAACCCAATAACCCCATTCTGGGTTTCTTCTCTAACTTCCTTAAGCTCTTCAATTTTCCTCCTCCTCCTCCTCCTCCTTCTCCTGCTCCTGCCAAAACCAAGCAACCAGAGCAACCCACTAAGGAAACAACCAGCTAGCCCAGTTGTTGTCGGAGAATTGGAAGTCCAGACCGCTAAGGCCACCGTCGTCAAATTTCCTCGGCCCACCGAGGAGAACTTGCCTTCTATAAAGCTCGAAGCTGACGAGGTTGAAGAAAAGAGTACTAATCCCGTCCTCCTCTGGCAGGTATCCTGTTTCCTTAACACCCCCCCCACAAAAAAACAAAAAACCCCAATCCCAAAAAAAAAAAAAAAAAAATCTGCTTTTTGTGGAATATCTACCTGCCCTTTTAATTTTTTTGACAAGATAACGAGGTTAGTTTTTTATTTTTATTTGGAATTGTTGTGTTGTCAATTGAGAATTGCTACTGTTGTTATTGATGAAGGATTGCCTTTTGTTGTTCTTGGTAACGAGGAATTGTTCTGTTTTGAGCAGATTTTTCTTTTCTTGTTTTATATACTTGAATTGATTGGAATTAGTATTGGATTCTGATTCGTTTTGTCATCAATTAGTCATTTTAGTTGTGCATAGATTATAGGCAAACACTAGATATGAATTTGGTGAAGAAACTAGGCATTATCTTGACTAAAAAATAATGAAAAGGGTACATAGATATTCAACAAAAAGTAGAGATTCTTTGGTTTTCAGCTTTTTTTTTTTCTTTCCATTTTTTATACTTGAATTGATTGGAATTAATATCAAAGCTTAATGGTTGACAAAAGTTATTTGATTGGTTTTATCATCGATTAGTCTTTTCCCCGGTGCACAGATTTGAGCAAAAACTAGATATGAATTTGGTGAAGAAAACTAGGAAGTCTTTTATGGTTGGTGTCTATTTAGTTCAGAAGCTCAATTAGTTTCCAGAAGTTTATGAAGAATAGGTTTATATAGTAGTATAAATACGTAGAAGCACAGAACTTTATTTTGGTATATGTTGAAAAGACATATATGTATGTATATTCCATCATCCAAATGTTGTGTTTGGTGTATTGAAACATACTACATCATAAGTTGAACACTCACTAAGTTTGATATTAGAAGTGTATGTTTTGTAATTTCATAAAAGGAATCTGGCAATTCTATGAATGTAGTTAATTGTTGTAGCTCTTAAGGATATTGGTATACATCTGATTTTGTATAAGAGACAGGTTCCTACTAAATCGGATGAAGTTTTTTGAGGTAATGTTCTGTATGGACGCATCTGATTCTTTGGCTTCTTTGAGTTTGATCACGGTCTTCGTACTAAATTCACACGTGTGGTCAGAAAGAAATTCTGGAAAGAATAAATGGAAGTGACAATGAAAAGGAAAACATAAGGAAACTAAACTTACCTAAAAGGAGAAATTGGCAGGCTATTGGCCGGTAATATGGATACTGTCAGAAGATCTTGTAGGCATACTTGCCATGTGAAATTTTTTATGATGCATTATATTGGTCGCATTTATGCAAAAGTAAATGGTTCACTTTATTATCATATATTTATTAAGCTAGCAAAGGCATCAGAAAGTAAGATTTGTGGCTGCAAAGCTGAACTTATACCTACTTTTATTTACTGCTTAAAGTTAACTTTCCTTGAATATCATAGATGGTAGACAGAAGGTTGCGTCCTCTACCATTTCACCAGCAGCTTGCCCAAAAGGCAGTGTTCAGCTTTGGTGGATAACTTACTCATGTCGTTTTGCAGTGCATACTTTGGTCATTGCAATCAAGTTTACATGCTTGGTTACTAGAATGGATGATGAGATGGCAAGGGACAGTCCAAAAGAGGATGTTTTTGTGGGGTGTTATATTGCACCCAAAACATAAAATGAGTTGGTTTCTTTCAGTTTGGCAATTACATTTATTTAAGAATTTTTATTGTGAGGATTCTCCATCTACATATGATTCATTATGAGATATTCCTTTTAGCAAACATATAATGATGATGAGGACTCTAAGCATGTCTCTGATCAAATTAAAAGGCATAAAAATCTAGAAATTTTTACGATTTTGTAGCTATATTAGTTTGGCTGTCAAAATGCTAAATATATTACGGTGAGGGGATTCTAGTCGAAGGCTGGTTTTATTGAACCTTAATGCATTACTTTAGAACAGTGTTATCTACAAAATAATACTCCTGGTCATTGCTTTACTGAATTCTAGAGTTCCAAGGCTGCTTCTTGTAAGAAAAGGACGAAATCAATCAGCTCTGTAGTTGCAACGATTCGTAACTTCTTGGAGGGATAACGAAGAGAATAAAAATGAAAATGAGACAATGTATGCTCATGATTGTATATACTAGCAGACCTAGAGTTGTCTGAAGTTCTTTCTGTTGTCACTTTTTCCCTCGTTGACTTCTTTTAATCATTTTCATTCATAAATACAGGTCTATGCAATTGGAGGTTTTTTGGTTTTGAGGTGGGCATGGACAAGATGGAATGAGCGTAGGGGAAGGAAGAAGCCATCTGATGGAAATCCTCCTCCAGCTGTTGAATAGCAAGCTAATCGCTTGAGGACCTTGTAGAAAGGAAAAGAAACATGGAAAGCTTTCTTGTTCACGTTTACAGTTGTATAAGCTTGAATAGTTGTAATCTGTTGAGTTTGACTGTAAAACATAAAACTTTGGTTAATGGATTAAGATATGCTGTTTGTTAATCTCAGCTTGCTCTGTGTTTGCTGATGGCTGTTTTAATCTGATATTAACTTCTAAGCACCATTCTGCGCAAGATTTCTTGGCTCAAAATTTGTCATTTAAGGGTTAGAGCTGACTTGTGATGATCAGCATTCAAAATTGCAGGTCAAGGTTGAATCGAATGATGATTTGTGCTTCAAAATTGGCACCTGCAGTTTAAATTAACACTATAAACGTTATCAACTGATCAAATGATCTCTGCTTCTTAGAGTTGAAATTCTATCCAAACATTGCGTTAATAGGAAACAAAATTCACTAGTGAGTAAATGCTTTAATTATATTTTTACAGTGCCTAATTTCAAGGGAAAAAAGGGTTGTCTTGTTGTAACAATGAGATACAATTTACTTGGTAAAACGTTTTCTCTGTGATTTATATTTTATTATAATGTGAGTCGAAGTAAAAATTCTTTGATATACATCTATGATGTGTTAGGAAATGGAGATCCAGATTTTTTTTTTCTGTCAAAAAATGGAGTTCCCCTTGTGTTTTAGATGGTTAAACTTCCAACAAAACACAAACAAATTGCATTTGATTTGGTGGAGCACAGAGGCATCATTACATCTGCAACTTCATACGCTATGCATGTATTTCCTAAGCAGCTATCCATGCGTGAGCTAACAAGTACAATAAAAATGTGATAGCTTCTTTTCGACACGGCTCATCAACAATTTATGACCTTCACTTGCTATCGGTATGTAATTGAGAAATTATTCCTCTGCGTACTAAATGGCTAATATAAAATATTAGAAATGATTTAATCTAATCGTAAGTTTTCTTCCTTGCTTTTTCTTAATGTAACCAAAAATCTTACTAATTATAGGAAGCAAGTCAGTGAGGAGACAAGACACTGGCAAAGAATGCTGCTATAAACTAAATTTCTTTTCCACAATTTTGAATGTAGACCAACGCAAAAAGAAAGTGATGGAGATCGAGAACCAGAGGCCTCAAACTGCTAAAAGACACTACTATAAAAACCAAGGATAGTTAGGAAGTAGAGCAACACTAGAATTGTAAGAGCATGGTTTTATGATGTAAATGAAAGGAAATGAAAAGGTTTTACATATTCTTAATATTTCAAGGTTTAGGAAAGGGCTAGCTTTGAATTGCAGTTTGAAGCAATTTACAAGCTTTGGCAACTCGATAAATTCTGGTAATATAGAGAGTGAAACAATTTGATGGTGAATTTTGTAGAGGCCAATTGCAATGCATGTTGCTAACTTCTACATTGCGTTTACACTCACTGAATTTGAAAGTTTAGTAGTCATTGGTACTGTGTGGTCTAGAAAAATACATATTAAATGTTCGAAATGGAACGAGGAAAAACAAGAAAAGCACGAAGTGTCTAACCTCCTCGTATATAGCTGCATACAATGTGTGAACAACAAACGTCGAGTGATAAAAGGAGTAAGCTATATAAGCTTCAAAATCATGATCTCTCCAATAACATTAACAACTCAGCGAAGAAACTAATAACGTACCTAACCATCTAATGTCATTTTAAAGCAGATTTTAGAGTTTATACTTCCGAAAACACATTTTGCCCGAAACGCGTATTCTATATAGCATTGAAATACGTATTAACTTGTATGGCCCAGAAACCTCATGTACTCATTTTCCCCTTCCCTGTACAGGGTCACATAAATTGTATGCTGAAGCTTGCTGAGCTTCTATGCTGCAGAGGCCTCTATGTTACCTTTCTTAATTCACATCATATACACGAACGTCTTCTATGTTGCACAGATATTCATTACCATTTCAACCAATATCCTACCTTCCATTTTGAAACCATTTCTGATGGGCTTTCGGCAGATCACCCTAGGACTGGTGATCGTGTCGTGGAACTGTTTCACGCCATAAATTCCACAACTAAACCTCGGTTTAGAGACATTCTATTAGGTCTCCGAAGTCCTAATGGGACAATGGGATGGCCACCCTTGACATGCATAATTGCAGATGGAATCATGTCTTTCACTGTTGATGTTGCCAAAGAACTCCATATTCCCACTATATTATTCCGAACTGTGAGTGCTAGTTGCTTCTGGGCATTTCTATGCGTTCCCAAGCTCCTGGAAACTGGCGAACTTCCATTTAGTGGTAATATTCCTAACAACATTTTGAGAAAATAAGGTATCTCAATTCTTCTTTTGGTCACAATACTGTATGTCATGCATTAACTTACCAATACAATTTTGTAGGTGAAAGTGACATGGATAGATTGCTTTCCAGTGTGCCGGGATTGGAACACTTCAGGCGGCGTGATCTTCCGAGTTTCTGTCGCACGAGTAATCTAGCTGACCCTGGTTTCCAAGTGGTCATATCTGAGACTCTGCAAAACCTTAAAGCAGATGGACTCTTGCTCAACACATTTGAAGACCTAGAAGAGTCTGCACTATCACACATACGCACACATTTCAAAACTCTACACAGATGTGTCTGTCTAGGTGTCGGACCTCTTCATGCACATTTAAAAGCGAGAGAAGCTTCCAATGCCGAAAGGCAGCAACCATCTTCAAGCAGCCTTTGGAAAGAAGATAGAAGCTGTATGGCATGGCTTGATAGAAAACCCCTAAATTCTGTGGTCTATGTGAGTTTTGGAAGCATGACAGTGCTAACAAGGAATCAGCTTTTTGAGTTTTGGCATGGGCTAGTGAATAGTGGGAAGCTTTTTTTGTGGGTTATAAGGCCGAAATCCGTGAATGCAGATGGTGATATTCCGGCAGAGCTTCTGGAGGGCACAAGGAAAAGAGGATACATGGTGGGATGGGCACCACAACAGGAAGTCCTAGCACATCCAGCCGTTGGTGGATTCTTGACTCACAGCGGCTGGAATTCTACATTGGAAAGTATATATGAAGGCATGCCAATGATATGCTGGCCTTTCTATGCTGACCAACAGGTGAATAGTAGACTTGTTGGGGAGGTTTGGAAGGTTGGTTTGGACATGAAAGGACACTTGTGAAAGAGCCGTGGTTGAGAAGATGATCAAGGATCTGATGGAAGTGAGAAGAGAAGAGTTCATGATATGTGCGAAAGACAAGGCAAAGTTGGCGAGAAGATCCGTTGAACAAGGTGGATCATCTTACTGTAATTTGGATAGGCTGATTGATGATATAAAAATTATGAACCGTGCCATGTGAGTTGACTAGAATTGTAGTGTTTTACAAGGGCAAGGCCATTATGTATCATTTCTTCATTCGTCTTTACTAGGTTATGTAGCTTAGACATTCGTATTTTTTGCACAACAAATTCTTGAAACTTCAGTGGCTAGGGGGAAAAGCCGAAAGGTAATAGTATGAAAATTTTACTTGGCTCCCCTTGATCTAGACAGGATAAATTCGGAAGCCCTAGTTAGTAAATGGAATGTAATAGCTTATGGGGGGGCAGCAGTTTTGAAGTGACACACTGATACATTAGCAAGAGTCTAATCCAATACTCTGTTCCAGTGACAACTGATTGAAACTATAATCAAAATTTTTCTTTCCTTTAATAATTTGATAGAAACACAAAAAGTTAAATTATGTAGACCATATGTAGACCATGTTTCAGGAAGTTCATCAGGCATGCTTGTCAATCCTAGAAGCGAAGTGATGCAGCAATTTGGTGCTCATCTAGCTATTTTGAAGATGCTTTTGATTTTCAGCTATATGTCAAAATTGGAGCCTTCATGTTTTCCTGTCAACCACAGAGAATTCCACCATCATGTACTGCAAAAGGTCATGAAGTTCACACTCAACAAAGAATATTTCGCCTTTCAGGCTTTTCACCAAGGTCTGATCCAACAATTAGCCAACAGACATTACTCTCAAAGATGAGCAGCTTGAATTCATCAAGACTAGAAAAGCAATGAGAAATAAGACTAGCTCCAAGACTGGTCTCTTTCCTCTGCAATCTGGACCAACACAATAACGGATTTACATGTACACACCAGACAGTGACCAGCAAGGAAATAAGTTTCTACAATATAGATCTCATAGTTAAATCCTCACTTTAGATCTCCGATACTTTTTGATGATTTTGAACCTCGAGACTACAAGAATGCAAAAGTACCCCGAAAATCAGTCTAACACAGAGTCTTTCCGTCTTCCATAATAGCAATTTCCAATACAAAATTTTACTTAGCAGGCATAAACATAACTTTCCATCTCAAATCAGAGACCCATAACTTGAGGATGCAACTGAAATAGACCCACACAAACTCACCTCTACGATGACATGTTCAGCTTCAAGCAAGAAACCTTTCTTTCAAATCCTCGCGGAACCGACCTGGAAAATGGCGGTAAATTACAAGAAAAATAACCCAAAAAAAAGAAATCGAATTAACTAGCACGTGTATTGACGACACCCTAGCAGAGACGGCGAGAAAGAAAAAAAAAATGAATAAGAAGGAATTACGTCGATCCATTGGAGGTCTTTCCAGCTACCAGGACTCGGTGAGTTCAGTGGAAAGCTTCAGTGCCTGCTCATTTGTTAGAAAGAAGAAAGATAGATTACATGTTTTAAAGAAGTTTAAATCCAAACGGGATTTCCACTAGTCTCGTGTTTATAAAGGGAAATCAGGCCATATATGGAGATTGGAGCCATATGGATTTGGATGGGATTTCATTTCCAATTTGAGTGAAAATTGTTGCCTGATTTGACATGCACGTCAACTAAGACAAACATGCCTAAAATTAAGCATGTTTGTTTTGCAAGGATAATATATTTCTTATACAATCCTTTTTAGGAATAATTTTTTTTTGACTATAAAAATTTATACAATATAAATATAGATAATATTATATTATATAAATATTTAACGCACAAAAAAATAATTGTTTAAAAGAAATTTTTAAAATTTTCTTACATTATACATCCTACTAAATCCTGCTAAAAAGGAGCTGGGGAATTGGGGTTTGGTTTCTTGTTCGCCTGTGGGCTTTCGGTCATTTAAGAGCAACAGTATTTTTTTTTTTTTTTTTTGGATAAATATGAAGCAAAGATAGAAAATTCCTAATTAACTAATACACTCATGGCCATCCAGTGAGCTCCTCTGTTGCCTTCCCTGTAGACATGGCTGATTGTTGCTTCCTCAAAGGATGCCAGTAGGGTCCTGCAATCATATGTGAGGTATTGAGTGGTTCTTCTACTAAAATAAGGACATCTTTACAATCAACTTCCACTTCCAGCCCATCCCTGAGTCCCCATAGTTCGGCTAAAATATTGGAGGACGATCCTAAATGTCTGTAATAACGCTTAATCCATTCACCCAAATGGTTACGTAACATGCTTCCAAACCTGCCCTTCCTAGGTTCCCCAAAGCCGACCTATCCGAGTTCAATTTGCACCATTGTTCCGATGGATCGGCTTTAGGGAATGGATTAAAGGTTATTACAGACATCTAATGTCGTCCTCTAATATTTTGAATGGCTTAGTTTTGACAGTGATTTATTCCTAAAGAGTAGTATTCAGCAGCTAATGTGGAACAATGGTGCTGAAGCACAGCGGATTCAAGTTTTGGGAGGTTCGAAAACCTTTTTATTTTGATTTCGATCCAACAACCAACCAAAAGAGAATAAAATTCCCCAGGGCAGATTATATATTTGTGGCGGCTTTCAATAGACAACCCTTCTTGATCGAACCAGAGAAAGAATCAGCCTGAAAGGAAGGAATTTGCATACCATTCCAGAATTCCTGTGCTATACACAGGACAGCCTCGGATTCTGCATTACATTATGGACACAAATCATCTTGCATTGCTTAATACTCCTTTTGAATAATAAGGAGTGTTTAGCTGCAAATAATCTGCCTAACAGAACAAACCAAAGCAAATATTTGATTCTACCAGGAATACTAATGCATTTTCCAAATCCATTGAAAATCACTTTGAGATAAATAATCATCTAATGGAGAAGTTTCCACAAGAATATGCAACAGCATTTACTTGTTTGTAACGTATCAGTCCCTCCTATCCGTCTGAACTTCAACAAATATATAAACGCCTCATTTTCTCCGCCTCAACTTCTTCAAAGGGTAAACTGTAAATTATATGCCTTTTTTGTTTTCTTCGTCTCTCTCCGTCTCTCTCTGTCTTCGCCAAAGTTAGGAAAATTACAGTTTAGCCTCGTTAAGAATAAGTAATGTTACTTTTTCAACTTTGCATATGGGCTGAATACCTGCATAGTTGAAAATATATATATATATATATATATATATGGATATACTGATACGTAGTTTTGAAATCTACATATGTATATATATATATATATATTTCTTTGCAATACTGCTTGCAATAGATGGACACAAGGAACTAACAATGGAAACTTAGATAATAATATAATATAGGGAAATTTTACAATTTCTTTTAAAGAAATCATTTTTTTGACTTTAAAAGTACAGTACAAATTTTTTAAATATATGATATTATACTGTACAATCATTTAAAATATAAGAGAATAATTTTTTAAAAGAAACTGTAGAATTTCACATATAATATAATAAGTCCCATAAGCTTTAGTCACTTGAATTTTCCTGTCTTGACGTCCAGTACTCACATTTTGTACTGAAATAGTACTAAAAGTTGAACAACGTCTGTACACTAACTCGAAAGTTTCTATACACATCTTGTCTACCAATAATGCCTCAAAGATCTAGATGCTCCTACAATGCTAAATCCGAACTACAAAAATATTTTGTCATTAGAATGAAGGGTTGTATTGCTTTGATTTTGAGGCTTATGTAATTGAAGTAAGATGGATGGCCTTATTTTATATGTAAGATAAATCATTGATTACAAGTTTTAAATTATTAATCAGTTAGGGATTAAGTTCTTTTCATGTAATGAGTTAATAATTTTAAATTGACGCGTGAAAAGTCATTTAAATTGATGAATGAAGAATTAATTTTCTATTGAAAAAATTGGATTAAGATGCCTTCAATAAGTGAGTAAAAAGTCAATTAAATTGATGAAAAAAATTTCTTTTTGTTGACAAAAATTGAACCTGATTACTAATAGTCATAAAAGTTAAGCTTCTATTTGTCAGTAATAGTTTGTAGCAAATCAAAATTTCTTTTAACTGGCCCAATACTCGCATCATATTTATTACTTTAATTCATTTGTACCTCATATTTAAATATAGAAAATGTCCATATTCACATTAAATGTTGGGCATTTTTTTTGTTTCTTACTATTTTTGACATTTTGTACATATCTAATACCTCTGCTTAGGTACTGATTTAGTTTTCTTGGTTTATTTAAAATAGATAACAGAACAACAAGGTATCTTGGATAGCGTATTAATAGAGAAAATCATGCATTAAAAGTTGGACGACGAGTTATATTATTTGCACGGTTCACGAGATATGAAAAAGAGATATGTTCATGCAATGACTTTAGTTGAAAGATTTGAAAAATCAGACATATTCTTGATAATGATTTATAATCTATCATGTTATAGCTTAAAGCTAATATATTGAGCACCAATGAAGTTGAAAAATAGATTTGATGTTCAAGTTTTCCGCACAAAACTTGAGTAATTGGAAGAACCATTCACCAAACAAATATTTGGAATTACAGTCTATACATTTGTGGTCGAATTACAAAAGTGTGGCTTGCTACACTCACATTTTCTACCCAACATGAAGCAAAAATCCAAGATGTAGGGGTGTCTTTGATTTGGAAAATATTTTACATGAAAAAAATTTATTTTTCATATAATTTTTCAGTATTTGATTGACAAAATGAAAATATTTTGAAATAAAAAATTTAAAAAAAAAATTAACGATTTATCTTTAATTTTATGAATCAAGTTAAAAAACCTTATAACGATAGTAATAAATACATTACAAGTAATTGTGATTGATAAAAGATTGATTTTGTTCAAAATTAAATGATAGTACAATATATTAGTAAAATATGCATAATGATAGTTATATCAGTGTAAGACCCATGATTGAAAGAAAAATGAATGAAAAAAAATTGAAAACGAAAATAAATTTAGCAAACGAAGTCATTCTAAAAGTAAGTATTTGAAATTTAATATCACCCTTGAATTATTCGAAAAATAACTTACGCTCAAAAATTCTGTAAGTTATTTTCAATCAGATGAAGAAAAATTAAAAAATATTTTACACCAAAAAATATTTTTCGGTGTTTGGCACCAAAAAAATTTCTGACACCGAAAAATATTTTTCGATATTTAGCATAAAAAAATTTCTAAAAAATATTTTCTTGAAAATATTTTCAATTCAAACGAACACACCCCGGTAACATTTTGGTTAAATTTATTATCTTTTGCTGCGTGTATTTAAGATGGTCCAGCAAGTTTATTTACTCTCTTACTATTGTCAATAAATTTCCATATTTTATTTATACTAAAGTTCAAGTCATGGTGCAGACTTGGCCACATATGAACGGTTTTTTTTTTTTTTTTTAATATTTGTCTGATTTTTAAATGAATACTAGTGTGGAAGATATACACAAAATGTATGAGATTTAAAACTAAGTAAAAAAAAAAAAGAAGTTTTATATAAAATAATTATTAGTGATGATTTAATATGATATTATTGATGATAATAAAGACTGAAATTGAAACTTCATAAAGTGATCGACACCAAAAGAGCTCTCTTAGATGTCTTAGTTGAAACAAATGATCAATACCTATAGTAAGAAATGATAATTTTTACTTTTTCTCTATTTTACTAAACTTGTGTACGAGTTCTTTATGTCTAATGTATGTGTAAATTGTTCCTAACACAATCTTTGTTTATGTAACCCTTTCTTGAGATCTATAGCGATTTGCATAGCCAATGAATTGATAAGCTCTGTGTCAGACGTGAAATATGATGTTCCCACATCTCTCCAACCTCACATTTTATTGTATACACATTACTACATAATTTACACACAGAATCAAGTAAACAATAACACTATCAGATTTCAAAACTACGTATCAGTATATCCAATAACAAAACACAAAAGGTCAAAAAGGAGGATTGAAGTTAAAATGAAACATAAGTAATCATATACGTTAAGATTTTGTTTAAGATGGAGAGAGTTAAGAAAGATTGGATTTATGGTGCTGGAACATACTTTATAGCATCGCAAGGCTTTAGAAATGAATACAGTTCCAGGTTTTTCTAATACAGTAAGCACATCAGAAAGCCAGAGAGAACATTCCCCCTTTTGGGAAATTTTCATCACTTAGCTCATTCAAAATTTTCAATATTCCCAGCGCACCGCCCCCCCCCCCCCAAAAAAAAAAATGAGGTAAAATAAAATGAAGGCAGGGGGAACCTAAATCTAACTTCCCCTATGAACATTTATGATCTTCTTCACACCAAGACCTCAGCTGGTATGCTGCTTTCAAATGCATAGATACTTTGCACAGCTGGTAGTGCTGCTTTCAAATGCGTAGAAACTTTGCACTATATCCAAACGCTAATGTTTCTTTCGAGCAACTTTATATGGAATGCTAATATCTATAGCAACACATACCTCAGAAGCTACAGAAGCCAAAGAAGGCTCAATAGTAGTATAGCATAATAAAACAACTCATAACCTCAACTTACGAATTTCTTCTCACTGATGTATTGCCATTAGACTAGTGACAGAAAGGTTTAAGTTGAGGTCAAACAGTAACATTCCAGCTAGCGCAAACCGTGAGTTGATTTAGCATTTTTACACAGAGCTAATAGTACCCAAAAACACCATCTCCAAAATCTTGCAAGAAGTTAACTGCATTCCATGACCAATCAATAGACAGTTGCATTTAGAAATTGTCAACATTTGCCCAGTCAGTAATAAATGAACTAAAAACCTAGAAGAGAAGACAATGGAATCTACAAAACTGGAAACAAGCTTATTGCTTTAAGTAATTTCGGCAAATTAACTAGACAGAACTGACCCTCCTTAAGAGAATGGTGGGGGAGGATCTTTTACTTGAATTCCAAAAAAAATCTTTGCAACACCTGCGGGAAAATATTCTTTATTCTGGCTAAATTTACTGACTTTATTTTATGTTTTATGCTGCGCCTCTATGCTTATATAGAACTACTTTCTGGTAACCATCAGAGACAACGTCCAGTATATCATAGTGTCCATATCCATGAAACAGAACATTAATCGGATGCTCTTCATCCTTCCTATACTCTTCACCGTACTTTGATATATTTATTAAAGTATCAGAGCTTCTATCAATCATAAAGACAGAAATCGGCGTCCTGTAATAATAAAGAGAAAGCACAATTTCAATGAATAACAAGGAATTTGAGTGTTTAAGAATTGAACCCACTTCAATACCAACAGAAAATATATACCATTAAGTCGCAACAAAAGATTTCCATAAAGTTTTCACATGAAAGGATTCTCACAATATTCTCAATCAAAAGAAGATACTTCAACATACGCAAACATGTAAGCTCTGCAGTTGCCAAGTTTCTAAAATATGGATGGCAAAAAAATAAAATAAAATAAAATAAACTAACTAAACATAGACTTTAATAATCACCAACCAACTTTATCAGTTTTCATACTAGTCATAAGTTTGGTGCTCTGTGATCTTAAAGTCAGAAACACCCTATTAACCACCAAACATCAGGAATCTCTTTTTAACTTTTTAATAAAAGAACTAAGATACGCGAAGCCTACCAAAATAGAGATGCAGAATATCACAAGCATCAGGAAAAGATAAAATTAACTGAAAAAGCACTCACTTGAGAACATGAGAAGCCATCAGTAACTCGGGTTCCCCACCCCATACATAAGGCTTTTCAATTCTTTCCACATATGCATCAAAATCTCCTTCAATAAACCTTAAGCAGAACAACAAAATATGCAATACAAACATAAGAATCCCAACTCTTCAACTGCCTAATCAAAAAACGTTCCACAAATCATAATATATTAATTTTTCCTAACAAGCAAAGTTAGATGCATTATGCCACACAATTAATATTTAAATTTCGTCCGTCTCAATGCCCTTTCGTGTAAAAGATTTTCTACACTAAAAGATTAAAAAATATTAATCCAACATTAATTTAAACAAGAAACCTCCACCATTCTGCTTCTTTTCGCCTCTTCAACAACTCCTCCACAACCTGTCCCAAAAAAAAAAAAAAAAAAAAACAAAATTGAGTAAATTATTTAACTAAAAGTCTGAAAAATAAATTGAAATGAAGATTTCCAAGTATATACCAGAGCTCTTAATTCATCAGCAAGTTCCCTTTGACGATTCTCATCAGGAACATCTTCCCCTTTTCTCAAGCATGCAACATGAGCTATTGCTCTAAACAAACATCTTCCATCTGCAGGCACTCCTGTTTCCATCCAATCTTTCATTTCAATATAATCAAATAAAATAATTCATGAAAATGATGATATATCCCAATTTTTATTAATAACTATAATTAATTACTTCTACTTCATTTAATTCATACAACTGGAAATTAACCAACTAAAATACCTGTCACTCTAAAGTTGGCAGAGTTTTGATTATCTACAACCGTGCCCATTCCAGAATGTTGCAATCGAAATTCATCCGCCTTCTCCTCGCTTTACGGCAGCGTTGGAAGACTCCGATATAAAGTCAGATGAATCAGCAAGCTGCAGCAGCGGCGGCATCGGCGCGGCTAAGCAAGCGCAAACTCCAAAGAGTAGCCAAGCAGACTCAGGGTTATGAAGCCAGCGCGCCGGCCGGGCATCCCAAGCCACATTCCAAGAACCTTCACCTTTATTCATCAATTCATCGTTGTGGTTGTGGAAGAACACAGTCCTCCTCCTCTGCCTTCGCCGGAGATCCAAATCTCCATCTCCGGCAGGCAGAATTGCGTGCCATATCAACGCGGCGCCTCCCTGAGCCGAGCCGCCGAGGCGGCAACTACTTGAGTGATGTCTCCTCTGATCGCCGTTGCTAACAAATACGGATCTTAAAACCTGGCTCCCGACGAGCCGATTGTGAATATGAGCCGCCGCCGAGCCGTGGGCGTGAGATAAGGATAGAGCAGTCAGTAGCCAAGGCTTAGGGCGAGCGCAGAGTACACCGAGCATCACCGGATCTATAACACGACGATCTTTTCACACTTTTACTGCGCGCACTGGGCGAAGGATAAGTAAACCTACGCATCCACCCAGCGCTGCAATAAATGGGATATTTTTTATATAAGGGTGGGCCATGGGGGAGGGGTTGGTGACGGCGAATTAGAGAAGAGGAAAAGTAAAACAACAGTTTTTTATCTCATTTATAAATTTTGTGATTAGAATTAAATTTTAAATAATTTTATTTATATTAATAGATATATCATAAATTTTATAATATTTAATTCATATTACAAAATTTATAGATGAAATTAAAGAATATACCTAAATCTTTGACAAAAGAGAATGCATTTTGTGCGTGCGTTGTGGGCCCACAAACAAAAAGGGCAGCACCTTGACCCTGCTTTGCTTTCTGGCTGAGCTTGGATGTATGCTATATAGAGTCTTCACTTTTTATGGGAAATTTGAGTTTTTCGAATTTTTTGTCATATATTTTAAATTTTTGTTGTATTACCAGGATAAATTATTATAAAGTTATTTTATAAATTTTTGATAATTTATTAAATTATGTAACAAATATTAAAACAGAATTATAAAAAATTCTTATATCGAAATTTGAGTATGTATTTTGTGTCAAATGACCGACTTAGCCTTGACATATAAATAATTGAATATTTGAAAGGCTCCATTCACAAACAAAATCTAAAAAAAGAAAATTGTGTATGAACTGTCATAATTGTTATTTTTTCATTTTCTAAATTTTTGTCATGATGGAATGGTCAAAATATAACTTTTATCCATTATTTTTTTATGAGGAACTATTATATACTATTTGAATTTGATTTTTGAAGAGTAAAATTAAAAGAATTAAATAAATATCAATAGCAAACTATTTTTAAAATGTTGTATTCTCAAAAAATAACAAAAAAAAAAATGAGATTGAAGATGTATAATATGTTTTAATATTCTGAATGTGATTTTTCAATCAAATATGAAACTTTATGTGCACATATTTTTAGTTGCTCTACTTATGGACACTGCTCCCTTTATCTTGTCATAGTTGAGTTTGATTTTATAGAAATTCATTTCAACAATGACTTAGATTAATAAAGACACAAGGTTGAGAATAGTTTTTGAACTTTGAAAAAGTGGAGATGAAAAATGAAGTTGTATTTAAATTGCTATTTTACAAATAATCATTTCTTACAAATATTATCTTCACTAATCTTTTTTCACATACATTATACCTCAACAATTTCCATAACATTTATTTTAAATAATATTGCCGTGAAACTGAGTTTTTAATCACCATTTTCCATAGTCTTGTGGTGAAGGGTAATTTGGTCAGGTTATTAAGGAATTAGGTAAGAGTATTGTGATAAAATTAAGATGGCCGATATCGCACGTGTATGTTATAAAACTTGGTGAGTCACGTGCTCACTCAGAGCGGTAGACAGCATCTTAGGCACGTAGGCTGACAACAATTTCTTGCGGTGACCGATAACTACGAGAAATTCTCATACGGATTCCTTTTATGATATTAACGTTGCGATTACTTAGTTATATAATGTCACGTTATTTAATATTATCTAATTACGTGATGTGATTTAATATAAATTAAAAAATTTATATTATTATATTATAAATTGAATTTATGTGAAAATTTCTTGATAAGGGGTAAGTAGTTAGGGTGTTTATATATGAATCGAATATTTATTTTATTTGGTTAATATTCGATCCGATATAATCACATGTTATTGAAAAGATTAATGTGATATCCGATCCATAATTAGAGTACTTAATTAAATTAAGACATTTTTTAGTTTAAAAAAAATAAGAATATTGATTTGTACAAATACTCTTAGAGAAAAAACTTATTAATAGTAAAACATGACGAATAACATTACACAATTGACTCTATATATGGACCGGTTGTATAATCTCAATATGCTACTTGTCCTGATAATCTTAATATCTAACCCGTTATCTAACTCTTTAACACTAATTAATTTGAGTATTCTATTTTAAATCGTGTCAACGAATTTTAATAAGCTCGAACCAATCAAGAACAAAGACGTTGACGACACAAACTTTTATTTTACAAAAATATGAAATTCTTGGACAATCACCGTGCTCAGGTACGTCTAAATTTAATTTTTATAGATTTTTAAATAATACTCTTTTCGTCCTATTTTATTTGGCATAATCAATCTTGCACATAATTTAAGAAAAGTTCATATTTAACTAAATAGTACAAGAGTTTTTCCATTGTTATCCCTCAAATAAAATTCAAAATTTGTTAGTTGGTTTTGGGGTTTTTAAATTTGAAATCATTTCAAAGTAATTAATATTGAAACATTTCTTTAATATTTTGTTTTTAGAACTTGTATGATGGGTAAATTAGACAAATTTTCCTTTATTTATTTGCCATTTTAAGGAGTAACAAATAATTTGAAACAAACTAAAATAGAAAGGAAGACAAATAAAATGGGACGAAGGGAATAGTAGTAAGTAATTTTTCATGTTCATTTGGCATATAATTTTCTTGGCTACGGAAGTAGTATATAATATTGGAGAAAATTCTACAATTCCGTTGAGATAATCATTCTCCTGACTTTAAAAACTTGTACAGTATAAATTTTTAAAGCGCATAATATTGTACTGTACAAGTCCTTAAAGCACAAAGGAATAGTTCCCTAAAAGGGATTGTAGAATTTTCCTATAATATTATACAATCACTTGATATTGCTTTTCTTCCACCTCTGATTATAAGCTTATATCAGTTAAAATGAGAAACATTAAGATGAGATTATTGCCTTCCTCATTGATCTTGAATTTCTCCATATAAAAACTACTTGCCCTTTTTTTTTAATATATTTCCCCCCTATGATTAATTGCATATTACGTTATCCGTCATTCTTGATTGGCTGGGACTTAATTGGGAGCTTGATGATTCTGTATAATTACTTTATGTTAAATTTTTTTTATTATTATTATTTGGACCTTGACAAAGTGTGACAACATAGAATACAAGAAACAGCCTACCAAACATATGTTGGACTGCCCCTTCTAGACCTAACATGCAAACAAAAAATGGGTAAGTTGGAATGTCATTTGTGATTCATTAATATAATCATTCATTGCCACCACATGATTTTTGCATCTAATTGGTTTGTTTTGTTTTTTAAATTTATGGGTGCCTCGGGAAAATAATTTTGCTTCGCATTTGAAATCCATCCACTTTTTAAAGTAATTTTTAGATAAAAAAATCAAAAAAATTTAAATTTATTTGAATTAAAAAGTATAAAAAAAATATTTCAAATAACTTTTAATTTAGATAAATTTAAAATTCATCAATTTTAAATTTATATCATGTGTTGGACTAACGGGATGATATGTATATTCTTACCATAAATGAATCAATATTAAATTAGAGAAAGTATCAACCCATAATATCATATAATGTAAAACAAAATGTAATACCAAATGTGTAAAAAGATGCCAAACCCCTGAAAAAATAATATTGGAAAAGTTTATGTTTGAAGTAGCTATTGTCTTGTTTCGAAATAAGCTCTGCTGGTACCAATATATTTCCTACCTAAAATTGCAGTTGGAATGGAGAAGTATTTTGTTCTTGCATTATTTATGCGCATTCGATTGACGAATATATTTCAAATGGTCTTGTTTTCATTTTTAACAATCATTCGCTTAATGATAAAATTTATAGGAGTTATTGAGTAATTATTAGACACTTTAATAGTTGTTGTATTATTTTCAAAATGTATAATATAAAAAATGACAAAATCGCTAAGATGTCACTAGACTCAAAAAAGAGAAAGAATGAAATTTATCCGAATATCTAAAATTAAGAAATTAGTGATTCACTATGAATTTATCACTTGGAGTGATTTTGACAAGTGATTCTAAATTTATATTTTTATAAATAATTTTTCTTATTTTCATGTTGTAAATGTGACAAATTCACTTTAGGCATAAAGAAAACAATTTTAATCTACAACTACTTTTTCTTTTTCTTTTTTTTTATTTTGTACATAAACTAAATCTATAAAATATCCCATTCCTTATCTTACTTTTGAAGCAAGCAAAATGCATATTTTTTTCTGGGGCAGAGAAATATCAAATATGAGGCGGAAAAAGGAAATTTCAAAACAAAAGGCTACGTATCCAGTTCCATTATCACTTACGTAGAGCAAACATTCACGTATGGAATGACTGTTACGTGGAAAATTCTGAGACGGCAAAATTCTAATGACAAATATTTAGATAGATTTGATTTTTAATTTTACTTGTAAATTTTATAATATAAATTAAATTTTATTAAATATATGAAATCAATCTATACAAGTAAAATTTTATAATATCAAATTCTGACTTAAAATGAGATCAAACATCGAATCTATCTAAATATTTTATAATTTTTGTAATGGAAGGTAGGAGAAAGACCCAAAAAGTATGGAGTCGATGTTGACAAAGCTACCAAATTAATTAAACTTGAACAGCTGATATTGTTTTTTTTTTAAAGAATATTAATTTGTCTTTATTATTGATTTTCGCAGCTTTCACGGGTCTCAAATATGAAAGAAAATTCCTTTGAGATGAACCACTACTTTATAGCTCATGCATATTTTGACGGACCAAACACAAACAGTCCACCACAATTTACATTGAGACTAATTTTAATTTTTACCCCCTAACTTATAAATATTTTTATTTTACACCCTATTTTAAATTTGAATATTTTACATCCTCAATTAATGAAATCCATCCCATTTTATTCCACCTTTTAATACCGTCACAAAATTTAACGGAATCTTTACGCATATACAACAAATTCGGTAAGATGTAAAATAATTTGGCACAATAGTTTCTATGTGTACGAGAAAATGCCATTAAATTTGGTGACAGTATTAAAAATTAAATTAAAATGAGACGGATTTACAAATTCAGAGTGTAAAATATCTAAACTTAAAGTGAAAGTATAACATAATAATTGGGTATAATTATAAGAAAGTAAATAACTAATAACGCAGGAAAATTTAAAATTTTTACTCTCCTATCACGAATCACCTCAATAAATTTCTGGATGCGTAGTATAAAAAAAGTATGCAATAAAAGTATAGAGATTATACCTTAAAATCGCAATAAAATATCTAATATATTTGGAACGTCAATCCACAAGCCACACAAGTGTCCGGTTTCTAATACTATCCACCAAGTTAATTAAATCAGGAGTCTACACAAAATTAATTGACCCAAACCACAGAATACTAACTCTACAATTATATTTCTTCCTTTTTCTTAAACGTGACTTTCAAGTTTTTTTTTTTCAGATTTTATTTAGGCCATTTTTAATAAGCCGTACAATTACTTCTCAAATCTATATGTATTTTAGTACTAGTAATATATCATATATATATAATATAATTCTAGTATCATGTAATATAATTCTAGTATCCCAATCTAATTAGGTTTAAAAAATTACAATAATCCTAATTAGTTTGGGTTTAAGGCATATGAATAAATATAAAACTATTAAGACTTTTAATATGTATTACATATTAACTCTTAAGATTTATAATTAATGTATTAAATTTAACCCTAAAAATTATTTATCTCATAAATTAACCCATAAGTATATCATACTTATCAAATCATTTTAATTCTGAATTAATTATCCTTACGTGTGTAACCCTTTAGGTTCCCAATCACGTTGGCAATAAATATAAATTATAATTCTAAATTAATCAAGATTAGATAAATTAAACACTTTTAATTTATTATTAATTTTCCAATTAATTAATTTACACTTATAGATCAAGATTGGCTTCTACCAAAGCATCATGACCACTCAAGTGTTGAGATATGTCAAAGTGGCTCGACATTACCCATCCGTGATTAGTTCCCGTATAATTATTATCTTTTTACCAACCTTGTATAATTATTATCTTTTTACCA
Source organism: Cinchona pubescens (assembly GCA_025175665.1). Classification (NCBI taxonomy): domain Eukaryota; kingdom Viridiplantae; phylum Streptophyta; class Magnoliopsida; order Gentianales; family Rubiaceae; genus Cinchona; species Cinchona pubescens. The sequence continues at coordinate 1,800,170 of JANKKI010000258.1, read as the reverse complement.
ACCCATATCTCGATTAATTCAAAAATACAGATATAATGCCAAATCTTATTGAATTAATCAATTTTATTCTTTATAAAATATATCTCACTTGAAATAGAATTTAAGACAATCTTCAATCTTCATTCTATTTTCACACATTTGCGCAAAAATTTTCGAATCGTATTTTAAGA